>CAWUFW010014039.1:0-436539 GCA_963921515.1 Calotriton arnoldi
GTCTGACCCTGTGCCTCATGGGAACAGTCCAGCCCGAACTGCCAAGCCATGTCTTTTCCTGGACCGGAAACAAGCATCCTGGGACCGGTTTCGGGTTCAAAACCCTCATCAGCCAGGCTATCTTGATTCCAGTGGCAAAGTGAGCAAGGGACCCACGTCTGGGCATACCCTGCCAACTTAGGGCGAACAAAGCGATACTAAAGGGGATGATGGACGGAGCGTTAGAGCAAATCAAACACTCACCCCCAGTCAACTGATCTGGGTTTAATCCATCATCATTCTTTAGCTCACTCCACCACCCCAGTTCAGACATGGCCATATGCAAATCAGTCTGACCCTGTGCCTCATGGGAACAGTCCAGCCCGAACTGCCAAGCCATGTCTTTCCTGGACCGGAAACAAGCATCCTGGGACCGGTTTCGGGTTCAAAACCCTCATCAGCCAGGCTATCTTGATTCCAGTGGCAAAGTGAGCAAGGGACCCACGTCTGGGCATACCCTGCCAACTTAGGGCGAACAAAGCGATACCAAAGGGGATGATGGACGGAGCGTTAGAGCAAATCAAACACTCACCCCCAGTCAACTGATCTGGGTTTAATCCATCATCATTCTTTAGCTCACTCCACCACCCCAGTTCAGACATGGCCATATGCAAATCAGTCTGACCCTGTGCCTCATGGGAACAGTCCAGCCCGAACTGCCAAGCCATGTCTTTCCTGGACCGGAAACAAGCATCCTGGGACCGGTTTCGGGTTCAAAACCCTCATCAGCCAGGCTATCTTGATTCCAGTGGCAAAGTGAGCAAGGGACCCACGTCTGGGCATACCCTGCCAACTTAGGGCGAATAAAGCGATACCAAAGGGGATGATGGACGGAGCGTTAGAGCAAATCAAACACTCACCCCCAGGCAACTTATCGGGGTGTAATCCATCATCATTCTTTAGCTCACTCCACCACCCCAGTTCAGACATGGCCATATGCAAATCAGTCTGACCCTGTGCCTCATGGGAACAGTCCAGCCCGAACTGCCAAGCCATGTCTTTCCTGGACCGGAAACAAGCATCCTGGGACCGGTTTTGGGTTCAAAACCCTCATCAGCCAGGCTATCTTGATTCCAGTGGCAAAGTGAGCAAGGGACCCACGTCTGGGCATACCCTGCCAACTTAGGGCGAACAAAGCGATACCAAAGGGGATGATGGACGGAAACGGGCACACGTGTGTGATGGTCATGTCTGCAAGACACACCACCAGTGCATTGACCGAGTGGTAGTGCTTGCGGTTCCTGTAGGCCTGCTCCTGGGCCTGTGGTGGTACCAAAGCCACATGTGTCCCATCAATGGAGCCAATGACATGCGGCATCCTCCCCAGGGCATAAAAGTCACTCTTCACGTCAGTGAGTCGTCGCAGTCTAGGGAAATAGATGTACCGGTTCAGGAATAGCAACATTGCCGCCAAAACATCGCGGAGCACACGGCTCAACATGGTCTGTGACATCCCACCAGCAGTCGCCACAGTATGTTGGAAGGTACCGGTGGCAAAGAAGTGTAGGGCTGCCATCACCTTCACCTTGGGGGTCAGCGCTGTAGGATACGGCCGGCCAGGCTGCAAATGTGGAGACAACTGCACTGCCAAATCCTCAATCAGCTGCCTGGTGAAGCGGTACCGTCGGATGCTATCCCGTTCCACCATCGTTGCCAGGTCTGGGAATGGTCGATGGACAGCAGGAGCCCTGCAGTGCAGAGGAGAAGTAAGCAAGATTGTCAGTCACCCCACATATGCGGCATTGAACACACTCAATATCCCAACATACATCATTATGAGGAACAACTACATGAAGTGTGCAGTTCCGTAAGGACATGTATGGTACATACATGGCCAACATCTGTCAACACGGTCCAACAGGTGGCATCAATTAGTCCCAGGTTGGCCCATTGGATATCATGAGGCCGTGTCACAGTTCCCATCTCCTGCTGCCGTGTCACAATCACCCCCCACAGTGACATGTGAGGACAGATGTGCCCCAGGCACCACAGCTCAACGACAGGTACATTCCCAGGGACCCTGTATTGCCACATGGACACTGGCATTACATGGAGTATCATGTATACACCACAGCAAAACAACCATGACCCCCACAGGTAGTGGTCCCACTTGCCACGGCAGGACAGACATGGACGTCTGTGACACACACACGCACAACATCAAAGTCCATGCACACACAACCTGGATGTGGAGACTGTCTCCCATTGTGCACATGAAATCAGAGACATTGTAAACACTACATGCACAAAGACTGTGGAGGACCATCACTATTGTGCCACTGGGACACCCTGGCTCAAACATACCGTCCCACATGGGACTCACGGGGTATGTGACATGACATACACATACACCACCGTGAAATGTGACCATGGCACATGCACAGATATGAACAGTTGCACATCACAGTGGTCATGTACACGTAACACCCAGGATCCTGTCCCCATTAACACGTGCACAGCCTGGGGGTGGCTGCCCACAGGTGACACCCACAGGACAACATGTACACCAACATACACACAATAGGAAATGCAGCCTTACATGCCTTATGATAAAGTTTGGACAGGCTGTCGTGATGTAGGTGTGCCCCTCACTCCCTGGGAGCTATCTGTGGCTGGCATATGTCCATCTGAGACAGGCATGCTGACATATGCCAGTCACATGTACAGTGATGCGTTAAACAGCAATGGACCGATCGGTGCCCCCGGCCGGCCCATTGCATTCAATGTGTGCGGGCACGCGTTGTACCCCTGTACGCGTTGAACTGCAATGGACCGATCGGTGCCCTCGGCCAGCCCATTGCATTCAATGTGCGCGAGTACGCGTTGTACCCCTGTACGCGTTGTACCCCTGTATGCGTTGTACTGCAATGGACCGATCGGTGCCCCGGCCGGCCCATTGCATTCAATGTGTGCGGGCACGCGTTGTACCCCTGTACGCCGTTGAACTGCAATGGACCGATCGGTGCCCCGGCCGGCCCATTGCATTCAATGTGTGCGGGTACGCGTTGTACCCCTGTACGCGTTGAACTGCAATGGACCGATCGGTGCCCCCGGCCGGCCCATTGCATTCAATGTGTGCGGGTACGCGTTGTACTCCTGTACGCAGTAATCGCAATGGACCGATCGGTGCCCTCGGCCGCCCATTGCATTCAATGTCGCGGGTACGCGTTGTACCCCTGTACGCGTTGTACCTCTGCACGCGTTGTACTGCAATGGACCGATCGGTGCCCCGGCCGGCCCATTGCATTCAATGTGTGCGGGTACGCGTTGTACCCCTGTACGCGTTGAACTGCAATGGACCGATCGGTGCCCTGGCCGGCCCATTGCATTCAATGTGTGCGGGTACGCGTTGTACCCCTGTACGCGTTGTACTGCAATGGACCGATCGGTGCCCCCGGCCGGCCCATTGCATTCAATGTGCGCGGTGCAGCGTTGTACCCCTGTACGCGTTGTACCCCTGTACGCGTTGTACTGCAATGGACCGATCGGTGCCCCGGCCGGCCCATTGCATTCAATGTGCGCGGTACGCGTTGTACCCCTGTACGCGTTGTACTGCAATGGACCGATCGGTGCCCCCGGCCGGCCCATTGCATTCAATGTGTGCGGGTACGCGTTGTACCCTGTACGCGTTGTACCCCTGTACGCGTTGTACTGCAATGGACCGATCGGTGCCCCCGGCCGGCCCATTGCATTCAATGTGTGCGGGTACGCGTTGTACCCTGTACGCCGTTGTACCCCTGTATTCGTTGTACTGCAATGGACCGATCGGTGCCCCGGCCGGCCCATTGCATTCAATGTGTGCGGGTACGCGTTGTACCCTGTACGCATTGTACTGCAATGGACCGATCGGTGCCCCCGGCCGGCCCATTGCATTCAATGTGTGCGGGTACGCGTTGTACCCCTGTACGCGTTGTACCCCTGTACGCGTTGTACTGCAATGGACCGATCGGTGCCCCCGGCCGGCCCATTGCATTCAATGTGTGCGGGTACGCGTTGTACCCCTGTACGCGTTGTACTGCAATGGACCGATCGGTGCCCTGGCCGGCCCATTGCATTCAATGTGTGCGGGTACGCGTTGTACCCCTGTACGCGTTGAACTGCAATGGACCGATCGGTGCCCCCGGCCGGCCCATTGCATTCAATGTGTGCGGGTACGCGTTGTACCCCTGTACGCATTGTACCGCAATGGACCGATCGGTGCGCACCCATTGACAATGGGCTTGCCTGGCAACGGACGCGTTTTCGAATTTCGAACGAGTCGGTTGCTGGAAAATCAGTTGGTCACCCACAACAATGTTGCAAAATCATGTATGTCATGAAGTTGAAGATTTGAAGGATGCTGTGGGCGTGTTTTGGTGCTGCTATTCCATGGATTGGCCAGATTCAGAAGATGCAAACGACTTGGACCTATCACTTTGGACACAAGGGACAGTATCTGCCTCTCCAGCACATATATATTGCTGGCTGTTCCCCTGAGAGCTCACTTGCCTGCACTACATGCTCCAGGATGACATCTGCCACTGCACTGCTGCTGTCTCTGCCCCTCTGGACCCTGCAATGGCACGTACTGTGGAGAGAGCCCCAGCCTTCAGCCTTGAGGAGAACCAGGCCCTGCTGGACAGCCTACTTCCACAGTACAGCAAGCTGTATGGGACACCAGGGGAGCAGGTGAGTGTTCTGTGCACTGCCTTTCTGAATGTGCATTTTGTCTGACTAGCAAGGCTGGAAGTCTGCACGCCACTGGCTAGCAGGCTCACTGAGTAGTTGTCACCCCCCATAGTGTGTAGTGACATGCACTGGACAGGTATGGTGCAGTGACAGTGCATTTGAACAAGGTTTTACTTCCTATGCAATGATACCATGTAGTGACGTCTGGCAAACTGTCCATGGGCAGCTTTGCACTGCCTGTGTACATCATGTGCCCCTGTGATTGAGACATGTATATACAACTGTGTCATGCACGGATATGTTGCATGTGTAGTAATGGCCTTTTCACTTTGTCATCCTGACAGGTTAATGCCCATCGGAAGCAGGAGATCTGGAAGGACATCGTCCGGGCCGTCCGGTCCGTGGGGGTCTACAAGCGCCGGATCCGCAACTGCCAGAAGAGGTGGCAGGACCTTCGGGGCTGGACCCGGAGGATTGCACGGGTCCAGCTGAAGCTGTCGCCTCCTCGCAGGAGGGGCGGAACACGGACCCTGACCCCCACATGCTCCAGATCCTGGCGGTGGTGTTTCCAGACCTGGATGGGCAGCTGAAGGCCAGACAGCAGCAAGGAGGGGGTGAGTCAAAGACTGCACTGTGAACTCTGTATTACATGCTTTGTGCCCTCCTCTGGCCTGGTTCAACTGCCACAGTGCAGCAGTCATGTTGTCCAGGAGCCATGTCCCTCTATTGTGCACTGCCCACTGCTCATCTGATACCCAGGTGTGGCCCTTACATTCAGGGAATTGTGTCACTTGGGACTGTGTCCTTGCAGTTTGCTTCACTAAAGGTGGGGGACAGCATCTGTTTCCCTAACTCTGTTGTGGGCATCATGGGTGGGTCCATTGTTCACACAACGCCTGTGTTCGGACATGTAATCTGCGTGTTGCTTTGATATGCGGTCCACTTGCTGAGCTGAGCCACCACATGTGCCTGGGGTATGTGGCACATGCCCATGCAGCGGGTGGGAACAATGTTTGGGCCCCAGGAGTGTGCAGATTACGTGTGTCACACATACATAGCCAGCTATCCACTGTCCAGGGCTCATCCCTCATTCATGTGGAGCAGGATCAGTCATGCCTACTCCAGGCCATGCAATGCACTCTGTACTCCCACTCCCGTGTATCAGCTGACACATTGTGCGCAGTGATTTGACCCCTCAGGTGTCTGCCTCTGTGTCAGTGTGCTGTGGATTACTTGCCAGGACTGCTGGGGTGTTTCTTGGTAGGGGCTCAGCATGCCCCTGGAGATGTGACCATAGGAGACGATACTTGTGTGTCACATAGGTGTTTGATCAGCTGCCCGTGCAGACTGGGGTATGCGAATGTGAAGTTCAGGCAGCTGTTCCCCATTCACAGCAGATTGTGAGGGGCTCAGGTTCAGAGGGTAGTGTCACAGGTCTCCCATATGTCCAATAGGTATGACCTGGACAGATGAGGGTTAAGATGATGTGTTGTGTGGGGGATGTACATGTGCACTTGTGCAGCTCCAGGACTTGCATTCCCCATGACCTACTATTGTGACACAGTGCAGAGTGTTGTTGTCTGGCTGCCAAGTCATACATCACTGAGACAGTGATGTATGACTTAGCAGTCATGCCTCTGCCATGGCATGTGTCAACTTATTGGTGGTCCTGCAGGGTAGTGACATGTGCTACATGCACACCATTGTGGCGATGGCTATCAGGACATGGGTGCATCATGGTGTCTGTCGCTGGTATGCATCACATGCATTTCCTATTTGACTCTGGGCATCCCTTTCATCCGGAAACCTGTACTGACTCAGTGGCAAGAGCTGTGATGTGTGCATGTCCACATGCCACACCGTGTCCTCTGCACTGTCCAACTACTGTGTAGTTGGTGCATGTGTCCACACTGGGGTGTTGCAATCCAACAGACACCAGACAGATGGGTGCAAGGCCATGTGGGATGTGAGTGCCATGGTTGGCATCAGACTGACAATTGGCTTCTCCTGTTCAGTTAGGGCACTTTTAGCAATGTACAACTAATGATGCCAGGGCTTGCTCTGTAATGTGCTGTGCTCACAGTGGTGTGTGCGTTTGGTGCAGGTGACTGATGTCTGTCTGTTTCCCCATTGTTTGCAGATACATCCACGGCCACGGAAGGGGACAGCTCCACGGACCAGGAGGAGCCAGAGAGCCAGACTGGGTCAGCAGCCGAGGAGTGGTCGGAGGGACCCAGTGGCACGGAGGGCGAGGGGAGCCACACCGAGGAGTCCTCAGCACCATCCACCTCAGCTGAGGACCAGAGCAACTCGGAGGATGACTCCCTTATGGAGGCGGGTGTCAGCAGCCACCACACCCCAGCTAGTGTTGCTGTCCCCGCCACCACCAGCACCACCACCGCCCTCCCATCGGCTCCCATTCCCCAGGTCCGTGGAGGCTCCCATGTTCGGGAGCGTGTCTCCTTTGGGCCAGGCACCGCACCCCCTGCCCCTGTGTCCCCTGCTGCCCTGAGTGAGGAGTCTGTGTACCTCCTTCGCCAGCTCCATGTAGGGCAGACAGCCATGCTGAGTGTCCTCCATGCGCACACCGCTCTGTTGACTCAGCTGGTGTCGTTCATGGAGGGCATCTCATCGGGCATGTCTGACCTACAGAGGGGCAATAGGTCCATGGACTCCTCCCTGACGGCAGCAGTGTCCCTCCTCAGACAGTCCCTCACCCCTCCTGCCTCTGCTCCATCCGCACTCCCCAGCACCTTACCCGTCCCAAGCACACACACACCGGCACAGGCACACACCAGCACACACACGTCCAGCACACAGACACACACGCCACAAACAAAACGCACACGCACGCACAGTCAGGGGACTGAAACCAGACTCACAGGGGATGGGGCCCTGGTACACACACACGCATCCACGGGCACTGCGCAGTCCTCAGTTGCCTCTCCCTCCAAAACACCCTCCCTTGCCTCACCTGCAACCCCAAAGACCCAGCGCCTCTTCCTCAGTGACCTCGGCCTCTTCCCCTCCGATCCAGCTGCTCCAGCATCCAGGGGGAAGAGGAAGCCCCCCACACGGAGCAGAGTGCCCCTCGCCCCCGGACACCCTCCCCCAGGCGCAGACAGACTGAGGCCCCCACCCGCAAGTCCCCCGGGAGTGGTAAGAGCAAGACCCCGCCGCCGCCCTGCAGCTCAAGCACCAGGTCTCCTTCCTCCATCCCTCAGTCCCCCACTCCACAGGTGCCCCCACCACACCCTGCCCCAGGTTCCCCCACCCACAGATATACCATCCCCAAGAGGATCCGGCCTTCTCCCCCTGCCACTTGCTCTCCCGGCACCACACCCCCGCTGCGCTTGTCTGTGCCACTGATGTGGTGAGGGTGTCCTCCCCCTCTGTCCAGCCCACCTTGCCTGTTCCCCATTCTCCTCCCCTGGTGGTAGGCACTGCAGTGGAGTCCACTACCACCCTGTCTGACTTGGGCACTGCAGTGGCGGACCTGTCCACTCCATCTGCAGGGTCCACTGCAGTCGTGCCGGCACCCACAACATCTGAGCCATGCCCCCCAGTTGTGCCGGCACACACCATGTCAGACACCTCCACTGCAGTTGTCAGTGGCTCTCCAGCACCCACCACCCCTTCCCTGCTTCCTCCTGGTGAGCCCTGATCCTGTCCCTGCGGTGCCTGGCCTACCCCCCGGTTGCCCCTCCTAGTGGATTGTCCCTGGTTTTGTGCAGGCATGTGTAGGGTGGCATCTGCCACTGTCACCCACTTGTGACTTTGTTGATGGACTGGCCATTGGCCTTTGTTTATTTTCTACCGGACTTCTACTTTTAATGCCACATATGCTGAATAAAGCAACTTTCTGTTCTCTAGTGCTTTTGCTTCTGATGTACATGATGTTGATGATGCTAACCATGCCCTTGCTGCAGTGATGGTGATATTTGGTCTCATGATAATGAAGTGTTACTGTGCAGGAACCCATGTGGTCCAGGGGGAATGTGTCCTATCCTGTGGTGTATCCATGTCATCCATAGCAGCATCTGAGGGTGTCATGTGTTCAGTATTTGGCAATGGGATTTCCTACTTAGATTGCCTATTTCACATCTGTGGCTTCCACCCCTGCACATCTGTTGTGCCTGCCATTGTTCAATTCGTCTACTTCCCTGACCGTGTGGCCATCTCCAGTGGACATGCAGGTTTGGGCATCAATGGGGAAGGACTCATCTGTGTTGTCAGTGCAACATTGCTATACAAGTGTGTTGGATCTGTGCTGATGATTCCGTTGGCACTTCCATGACCAGGCTGATGTTACGGGAGCCCTCATTTGGTGCTAATTGTTGATTGTGTGACCAAGTGCTCAGCTGACATGATGGGGCCCTACTGAGGCAACATATGGCACTGCTTTCCTCACACAGGAGTGGAGTCCCCTCATGGCAGTGTGTACTCCTGTGACATTGCCTGCGCCCAAGGTGTGTGTTGTATGTGCATGTCTGTGTGTTCACTTCCGTTTAGCTGTGCATGCTGTGATCCCTAGTGTTGTACCTGTTTGTGATGCTAGCTGAGTTGACCTATGTTCCCCCAAAGTCTTCGCCCTGGGTTCTCTGTGATGTGGGTGCATGGCACATTACTGGTCATCAGGGTGTCACCCATAGGTGTGTTTGCTGTCAGGGCTGAGTTTGTGTGCAGACGCAGATGGGTCACAGTCAGGTTTCCCCTTGGCACTTGTTGTTTGCCCCTGTCATGTGATTTCCAGTTTGTGTTATCTTTCAGTGATTGTGACACGTTGTGTGTGTGACTGCTGGCACTCCTCAGGGTCCGGGCTGCAATGTTGGTTGTTGTCTATGTGTGTTCTTTGTGGGTGACCTTGGCTTCTTCATTGGTGTGTGACTGTGGATGGGATCCCATTGGTTGGTGTGGTATTGCCGTCATGTCCATGTACAGCGTAGTGTGCAGTGTGTCAGACATTCAGGAGTCTTGTTGAGTGGCCATGTGTGATGTGTTTCTGCACCTTGGTTCCCACCCACCACCCTGGAATAGTCATGGGTGCATGTGCAATGTCACCAGTGCATGTGTGCTTCACTGCTGCACATTGTTGGAGGTCGAGGGGTGTGGTGTTGAGTGTGTGCAGATGAGAGTTGTTGCCCGGCTAGGCCCCTGCCTCCATGTTGGCCTTGGCTTACTGGCCATGCTGTTTGATTTGTGCTTGTGTAGGTGTGATGGTAGTTAGTTGCTCAGGACACATGACTGTGGTTCACAGTGTGAACCACATTTAGCTTTGTCATCACAGTGGGATTGTAATGCAGCCCAGAGTCACCACATTGTGGGGGCCCTGGGGGTGGTGCTGTGGTGTGTCTGTGTCTTGCTGTGTCAGTTGCTGTCCCTACGTGCCTGTGTGACATGTGTGATTTGTGCTCCCTCTCATCTGACAATGCCTGCTTGCCCACATAGGGGATTTGGATCCATGAGTTACCTTTGTGTGGCACTGTATGCACATCTGTATGATTGGTATTCAGGTCTCCTCATGTGTTGTGTGGTTGCCTGGGGACACTGGCACCCCCCTCACCTGTTGTGTATGATGTGCAGTGTGGGTCTGCCTGTTTGTGTTTGTGCATCTGCACCACTGCATTGGCATATCTTGGGTGTGCCATTGGCTGTATGTAGTTTGGTGGGTTTCCCCTGCTGTCCCTGGGACTCCTAGGTCATCAGTCAGCACAATGATCATGGTTTGTGTGTCCCATTGCTGCCATGGTATGGTATCTGTTCACCTCACATCTGCAGTCTCCACAGGGTATCTGCATTTGTGTGCCCATTGGTGCAAATATGTGGGTCTGCATTCTGATGGTCACTTCTGTCATTGTGTCATTGATGATTGTTGACGGTGTCAGCCCCCATGGGTGTTGTTTGTCTGCACATGGCCAAAGGTATGTCTTATTTGCACTGCAGTATTTGGCTCCCCCAATTTATGTTGCAATGGGACACATACACTACTTTGCCACTGATGTGTTTGTTGTTCTGTGACCAGGAATCATCCATGCAGTTTGGCAGTTGCACCTCTTTCTTTGTCAACACTTACCTTTTGGTCACTGTGATGATGGGGGTTTGGACCCCATTGCCACAATGTTCAAAATGTGCTTCAGCTATGGACCCCACACTTACATTTTGGTCACTGTGATGATGGGGGTTTGGACCCCATTGCCACAATGTTCAAAATGTGCTTCAGCTATGGACCCCACACTTACCTTTTGGTCACTGTGATGATGGGGGTTTAGACCCCATTGCCACAATGTTCAAAATGTGCTTCAGCTATGGACCCCACACTTACATTTTGGTCACTGTGATGATGGGGGTTTGGACCCCATTGCCACAATGTTCAAAATGTGCTTCAGCTATGGACCCCACACTTACATTTTGGTCACTGTGATGATGGGGGTTTGGACCCCATTGCCACAATGTTCAAAATGTGCTTCAGCTATGGACCCCACATTTACATTTTGGTCACTGTGATGATGGGGGTTTGGACCCCATTGCCACAATGTTCAAAATGTGCTTCAGCTATGGACCCCACACTAACCTTTTGGTCACTGTGGTGATGGGGGTTTAGACCCCATTGCCACAATGTTCAAAATGTGCTTCAGCTATGGACCCCACACTTACATTTTGGTCACTGTGATGATGGGGGTTTGGACCCCATTGCCACAATGGTCATGGCCTGCTTGCATTGTGGGTGCCACACACATATATGTGTGGCACATGTGCTAGGGGGTCACATTGTATGTTCAAAGTCATGTTCGGTGTTGTAGGCATTTGACACAGTCTACACACGCTTGTCATGGTGTTGGGGGGATGTCTTCTTCTTGCATTCCCTAGGTTGTGGTGTGCTGGTTGTGTCATGCATTGTCCATCCTATGAGTGGGGGTGGTAGTAGTGGTAGGCATCCAGCCCCCCCTGGCTGAGGGTGGTAGTGGTGGTAGGCATCCAGCCCCCCCTGGCTAAGGGTGGTGGTAGGCATCCAGCCCCCCCTGGCTGAGGGTGGTAGTAGTGGTAGGCATCCAGCCCCCCCTGGGTGAGGGTGGTAGTGGTGGTAGGCATCCAGCCCCCCCTGGCTAAGGGTGGTGGTAGGCATCCAGCCCCCCCTGGGTGAGGGTGGTAGTAGTGGTAGGCATCCAGCCCCCCCTGGGTGAGGGTGGTAGTGGTGGTAGGCATCCAGCCCCCCCTGGGTGAGGGTGGTAGTAGTGGTAGGCATCCAGCCCCCCTGGCTAAGGGTGGTGGTAGGCATCCAGCCCCCTGGGTGAGGGTGGTAGTAATCCAGCCCCCCTGGCTAAGGGTGGTAGTAGTGGTAGGCATCCAGCCCCCCTGGGTGAGGGTGGTAGTAGTGGTAGGCATCCAGCCCCCCTGGGTGAGGGTGGTCGTAGTGGTAGGCATCCAGCCCCCTGGGTGAGGGTGGTAGTAGTGGTAGGCATCCAGCCCCCCTGGCTAAGGGTGGTGGTAGGCATCCAGCCCCCCTGGGTGAGGGTGGTAGTGGTGGTAGGCATCCAGCCCCCCTGGCTAAGGGTGGTGGTAGGCATCCAGCCCCCCTGGCTGAGGGTGGTAGTAGTGGTAGGCATCCAGCCCCCCTGGGTGAGGGTGGTAGTAGTGGTAGGCATCCAGCCCCCCTGGCTAAGGGTGGTGGTAGGCATCCAGCCCCCTGGGTGAGGGTGGTAGTAGTAGTAGGCATCCAGCCCCCCTGGGTGAGGGTGGTAGTAGTGGTAGGCATCCAGCCCCCCTGGGTGAGGGTGGTAGTAGTGGTAGGCATCCAGCCCCCCTGGCTAAGGGTGGTGGTAGGCATCCAGCCCCCCTGGGTGAGGGTGGTAGCGGTGGTAGGCATCCAGCCCCCCCTGGCTAAGGGTGGTGGTAGGCATCCAGCCCCCCCTGGCTGAGGGTGGTAGTAGTGGTAGGCATCCAGCCCCCTGGGTGAGGGTGGTAGTAGTGGTAGGCATCCAGCCCCCTGGCTAAGGGAGGTGGTAGGCATCCAGCCCCCCTGGCTGAGGGTGGTAGTAGTGGTAGGCATCCAGCCCCCCTGGGTGAGGGTGGTAGTAGTGGTAGGCATCCAGCCCCCTGGCTAAGGGTGGTGGTAGGCATCCAGCCCCCCTGGGTGAGGGCGGTAGTAGTGGTAGGCATCCAGCCCCCTGGGTGAGGGTGGTAGTAGTGGTAGGCATCCAGCCCCCCTGGGTGTGGGTGGTAGTAGTGGTAGGCATCCAGCCCCCCTGGGTGAGGGTGGTAGTGGTGGTAGGCATCCAGCCCCCTGGGTGTGGGTGGTAGTAGTGGTAGGCATCCAGCCCCCCTGGGTGAGGGTGGTAGTGGTGGTAGGCATCCAGCCCCCCTGGGTGAGGGTGGTAGTGGTGGTAGGCATCCAGCCCCCCTGGCTAAGGGTGGTGGTAGGCATCCAGCCCCCCCTGGCTGAGGGTGGTAGTAGTGGTAGGCATCCAGCCCCCCCTGGGTGAGGCTGGTAGTGGTGGTAGGCATCCAGCCCCCCCTGGCTAAGGGTGGTTGTAGGCATCCAGCCCCCTCTGGCTGAGGGTGGTAGTAGTGGTAGGCATCCAGCCCCCCTGGGTGAGGGTGGTAGTAGTGGTAGGCATCCAGCCCCCCTGGCTAAGGGTGGTGGTAGGCATCCAGCCCCCCTGGGTGAGGGTGGTAGTAGTGGTAGGCATCCAGCCCCCCTGGGTGAGGGTGGTAGTAGTGGTAGGCATCCAGCCCCCCTGGCTAAGGGTGGTGGTAGGCATCCAGCCCCCTGGGTGAGGGTGGTAGCGGTGGTAGGCATCCAGCCCCCCTGGCTAAGGGTGGTGGTAGGCATCCAGCCCCCTGGCTGAGGGTGGTAGTAGTGGTAGGCATCCAGCCCCCTGGGTGAGGGTGGTACTAGTGGTAGGCATCCAGCCCCCTGGCTAAGGGTGGTGGTGAGGCATCCAGCCCCCCTGGCTGAGGGTGGTAGTAGTGGTAGGCATCCAGCCCCCCTGGGTGAGGGTGGTAGTAGTGGTAGGCATCCAGCCCCCTGGCTAAGGGTGGTGGTAGGCATCCAGCCCCCTGGGTGAGGGCGGTAGTAGTGGTAGGCATCCAGCCCCCCTGGGTGAGGGTGGTAGTAGTGGTAGGCATCCAGCCCCCTGGGTGTGGGTGGTAGTAGTGGTAGGCATCCAGCCCCCTGGGTGAGGGTGGTAGTGGTGGTAGGCATCCAGCCCCCCTGGGTGTGGGTGGTAGTAGTGGTAGGCATCCAGCCCCCCTGGGTGAGGGTGGTAGTGGTGGTAGGCATCCAGCCCCCCTGGGTGAGGGTGGTAGTGGTGGTAGGCATCCAGCCCCCTGGCTAAGGGTGGTGGTAGGCATCCAGCCCCCCTGGCTGAGGGTGGTAGTAGTGGTAGGCATCCAGCCCCCCTGGGTGAGGGTGGTAGTGGTGGTAGGCATCCAGCCCCCTGGCTAAGGGTGGTTGTAGGCATCCAGCCCCCTGGCTGAGGGTGGTAGTAGTGGTAGGCATCCAGCCCCCTGGGTGAGGGTGGTAGTAGTGGTAGGCATCCAGCCCCCGTGGCTAAGGGTGGTGGTAGGCATCCAGCCCCCCCTGGGTGAGGGTGGTAGTAGTGGTAGGCATCCAGCCCCCCCTGGGTGAGGGTGGTAGTGGTGGTAGGCATCCAGCCCCCATCTGGGTGAGGGTGGTAGTAGTGGTAGGCATCCAGCCCCTCCTGGGTGAGGGTGGTAGTGGTGGTAGGCATCCAGCCCCCTGGGTGAGGGTGGTAGTAGTGGTAGGCATCCAGCCCCTGGGTGAGGGTGGTAGTAGTGGTAGGCATCCAGCCCCCCTGGGTGAGGGTGGTAGTAGTGGTAGGCATCCAGCCCCCTGGGTGAGGGTGGTAGTAGTGGTAGGCATCCAGCCCCCTGGCTGAGGGTGGTAGTAGTGGTAGGCATCCTGCCCCCCTAGGTGAGGGTGGTAGTGGTGGTAGGCATCCAGCCCCCCTGACTAAGGGTGGTGGTAGGCATCCAGCCCCCTGGGTGAGGGTGGTAGTAGTGGTAGGCATCCAGCCCCCTGGCTAAGGGTGGTAGTAGTGGTAGGCATCCAGCCCCCTGGCTAATGGTGGTGGTAGGCATCCAGCCCCCCTGGGTGAGGGTGGTGGTAGTGGTAGGCATCCAGCCCCCTGGGTGAGGGTGGTAGTAGTGGTAGGCATCCAGCCCCCTGGGTGAGGGTGGTAGTAGTGGTAGGCATCCAGCCCCCTGGCTAAGGGTGGTGGTAGGCATCCAGCCCCCTGGGTGAGGGTGGTAGTAGTGGTAGGCATCCAGCCCCCCTGGGTGAGGGTGGTAGTAGTGGTAGGCATCCAGCCCCCCTGGCTAAGGGTGGTAGTAGTGGTAGGCATCCAGCCCCCCTGGGTGAGGGTGGTAGTAGTGGTAGGCATCCAGCCCCCTGGCTAAGGGTGGTGGTAGGCATCCAGCCCCCCTGGGTGAGGGTGGTAGTAGTGGTAGGCATCCAGCCCCCTGGCTAAGGGTGGTAGTAGTGGTAGGCATCCAGCCCCCTGGCTAAGGGTGGTGGTAGGCATCCAGACCCCCTGGGTGAGGGTGGTAGTAGTGGTAGGCATCCAGCCCCCTGGGTGAGGGTGGTAGTAGTGGTAGGCATCCAGCCCCCCTGGCTAAGGGTGGTGGTAGGCATCCAGCCCCCTGGCTGAGGGTGGTAGTAGTGGTAGGCATCCAGCCCCCTGGGTGAGGGTGGTAGTAGTGGTAGGCATCCAGCCCCCCTGGCTAAGGGTGGTAGTAGTGGTAGGCATCCTGCCCCCTGGGTAGGGGTGGTGGTGCGCATTCAGGCCCCTGTGTGCATATGTGGCATTGGTGATGGGCATCCCGCCCCTATGGTGCTGCTGTTGCTGGTGTAAGCATATTCTGCATCCCTCTGTGTGTGTGTGATGTGTCGTGTATGTGTTGTATGTGTTTTGTGGTTGGTGTCTGGCTTACCTTCTGCGCCGTACGCGTCCGTGCCTGTTCCGGTAGTAAATGTAGAATATTGGTATGATCGGGACGAAGGGATTCATGGTTGGTTCGTGTCGCTCGTCCTTCTCGTTGCTTCGCCGTCCTCGCCGCTTCGCTCGTCCTCGTCGCTCGCCTCGTCCTCGCCGCTGGCGTGTTCGCCTCGTAGCCGTGGATCGTGTTGTGGCGCGAATCGGAGCTTATGTGCGCTCTCCCGGATGCTTTGACGTGCCGTGCATAGCGACGGGTTCGGGCGCGTACGGAAAGCGCATCGTACTCGCTCGGCCGGACGGAGCTGCATTTTTCCTTCCGTGCGACTCGATTCGGGCGTTTCTGGATTCGCCCGGTCGGGGAACAGGACCTGGTTTGGGTGAGTACGGCTCGGCCGGATTCTGTGCTGTTGTGCGCATCGTACTTACTGCTCGGTGTGCTGTACGGATCGGTCGGGAAACAGGCTTTCGCATGGCTTTTTTCCCGACCGAATGCTATTGGGTGCGCCTCCGACCGAGATCGGAATCGACCCCAGAGTGCTTCAGTTTCAAACTAATGCCCAACATCACACCTTTCTATTCACTACCACAAAATACTGCACAACTTAACTAAAAGGACAATGTGGTAGCCTGTGCTGGACCTTTTACAGCCTCAGGGTAGAAAGGGAGAAAGGACACTGAGGAGTGTGATCTCTGTGCCTCTATGTGTGTGATGATGCATTCCCTGTGTGCTCCTGTACTTATTAAGGGCCTGATTTATATTTTGGCGGACAGGATTCTCTGTCACAAGCATGACGGATCCCGTCCGCCAAATTGCAAGTGCATTGTATCCTCGCCGAAATCCCTTGCATCCACAGAGCCAGAACAGGTGGAAGAGCCTTCTCCTACATCGCGGCCAAGACCTGGAACGAGCTCCCGATCAACATCAGACACGCCCCCTCCCTGAACATCTTCAGGAAGACACTAAAGACCTGGCTCTTCGACTGAACGGAGCTGCTTACCCCCCTCCCCCCCCCGCCCCTTCCAGCACCTTGAGACCCTCACGGGTGAGTAGTGCGCTTACAATTCCCGTGATTGATTGATTGATTGATTGATTGATAGCACTTTTGCGAAGTAGCATCCTGTCCACCGAAAAATAAATAAGGCCTTAAGTCCCCCGCCGTGTGTGTGCATGATAGTGTTAACTGGATATTTGTGACATTCTTCACTTTATCTATGATTGTGTGTGATAGTGTTCACTTTATCTGTGTGTGTGTACTTGTGTGTCCACTCAGAGAGAGGCAGGGAGAAAGAGTCAGTGTATACCTGTGTATGTGTGTGCACCCAGAAAAAGATAGGCACACAGACGGTGTGAGCGTAAAAGAGACTGATCTCTGAATGTATGAGTTATTCTGTGTTTTGACCCCTGCGTGGACTGTTCCTAGTTCTTGGGAAATGTTTAATTTGATAATTAAAAGGCATACTTTTTTGACAAATATATATTTACCACTTGCATTACACCTAAGCAAATGTGGGATAGCTCAGTAAGAAATCCACCCTAGAATTGCTAACTAACATCATGTTTGCAGGAGCACCAGTCCAACATTCCCTGACTGTTAGGGCCTGTGTTAGAGGATGTTTATCTCTGTGGTAAACGGTCTAGACTACAAGATGACTTTGAATCTCAGGAGGGCTACCTCAGTTTTTATTTCCTTATAAGGTCTACAAATGTAATATTGCTGGATTGGGATACAGATACACATGTTATTTACTGCACTTTTAAAGGCAAAACTGTGGTAATAACCACTAGATACAAACATAGAGAAATAGGTGATCTTTATAGAGAGCAATGAATGCAAAAGGCAGATAGGGTATTGTAATGGTGCAATAGCTGAACACCCCAGCATGTTATATTGGACTTCCTCATCAAATACCAGTCACATAGCCTCTACACTACATACAACAACCTCACAACAAGAATGCCCTTTCTCTTTAGAATAGTAAAAAGTCACAACTAATGCCATATCTAAAAAGCAGAGACGCAATCAGCTCTTGGAGAATCAAATGGCTGCATATTTCTGTCTGGACAATCATTCGCTATGTCAGTGATGCAAAAACTTATTTTCTTGCATCCTAATATGAAGTTATTTTGCAGTAAGCTTATTTAAAATTCTGAGTGCATTTCACAGGAAGCGGCAGTGAGAGGAGAATACATTTGCATACAACGCTTATCTTGGATTGCACTATTTGATGCTTTGTTTTATATGACGTTGTACTTCTCTATTGGACCAGGCCTTCTGTGCAGGGTCACCCCCAAACTCACCCGTCTTGTATTGCTGAATTCGTTTTGGTTGGCTTTAGGATCCTACGCACTTTACCACTGCTAACCAGTGCTAATGTGCTTGTGCTTTCTCCTTTAAACATGATTAAATTGGCTTATCCCCAATTGGTACATTTAATTTACTTACAGGGTCTGTAGATTAAATGCTACTAGTGGGCCTGCAGCACTTATTGTGCTACCCACTTAAGTAGCCCTTTAAACCTATCTATGGCCTGCGATTGCAGCCTGTGTCTGCAGTTTTAAACTACCATTTCCACCTAGAAAAATAAACCCTTTGCCAGACCTAAACCTTCCTTTTTAATACATATAAGTAATTCCTAGTATAGAACCTAAACAGTCCATAGGGGCAGGGCACATTGTATTAAAGAAATTGGACAAGCGCTTTTAAGTTTTACAGTTCCTGGTAGTGAAAAACTCTTAAATCTGTTTTTCACTATTGCAAGGCCTACCTCTCCCACAGGATAACATTGGGTTACCTTATTACAATTAATAGGTGCTAACTTTTTGGGGAGCAGGTAGGAATTTCATGCTTGGTATCATGAGTAATTGTAATTTAAAACCCTCTTTAATGGTAAAGTCGGAATTTACATCACAATTCCGGATACCGTCCAAAAGGCCATCAGGTGGTGACTCAAATTTCCGACACAGATCGTGTGTCGATATGCGTCTGTACATAACGTGGCCCAATTGGTACGCCACTACTCCTCGCCAGTTTGAACCCGCTCCCCTCACTAGGTGCCCGGCTGGGCCCCATGTGAGTATTATACCCCCTCCTTCCTCACTTTATTTGTGTACACTCCACCAAATATGGCTTGTGATTCATCAGGTGACCCTTATCTCTAGGTCCTGATGAGACCCTATATTGTTTTCTCTGGAGTCAAAACGTTGTTGGCTTACATTTAAAACGACCCTTTACCAGCCTCTCCAAAAAATAATACAGAGGCTGTCATATAAATATTGTTTTAAGGTCATTTTCATCGGTGCACAGACAGAATATCGATGTTGGAATATCGATGTGCCAGAATATCGAGTTTTTAATATCGAGGTAGCACAAGATCGACATGCAAGAATATCGTTGACCAGAATATCGACATGAAGGTTAGAAATATCATTTTTTTAATATCGAAGTTAGTAATATCGTTAGTAAAAATATCGTTATGAATATTATCAACATTTATTTTAGTGTTTTGTATTTTACTATGTGTGTTTAAAGTATGTGATGTAATTATCTTGTATAAGTATAGTTTATTTTTTTAATGTATGTGCAAAATTTTTAGGTATTTTAGTTCCGTAGCGGGTTGTGGGTTTATAGGGGAATAGGGTGGGAAGTAATTTAATTAGAATACATTTATTAATAATTTTTAGAAGTTATAAAAAAAATTAAATTACATTTTGCGCTTTAGTTCTGTAGCTGGTTGGTAGTTTATAGGGAATAGGGTGGGAAGTAATTTAATTATAACTAATTAATTAATATTTTTATTAATTAATATTTATGCATTTAATATTTTATATTGTTAATTGTGATAAGTAAATTGTTATTAATTAGTTACAAATTGGTTATTAATTAATTGGTTAATATGTTAATTGTGTTATTTTTTAGGAGCGGGTTGTGGGTTTATATGGGAATAGGGTGGGAAGTAAATTAATTATAATTAATTAATTAATTAATATTTTTATTAATTAATATTTATGTATTTAATATTTTGTATTGTTAATTGTGATAATTAATTTGTTATTAAGTAGTTATTATTTGGTTATTAATTATTAATAATTAATTGGTAAGTATGTTAATTGTGTTATTTTTTTAGGAGCGGGTTGTGGGTTTATAGGGGAGTAGGGTGGGAAGTAATTCAATTATAATTAATTAATTAATAATTTTTATTAATTAATATTTATGTATTTAATATTTTATATTGTTAAATGTGGTTATTAATTTGTTATTAATTAGTTATAAATTGGTCATTATAATTATTAATTAATTATTAATTATGTTAATTGTGTCTTTTTTTAAGAGCATGTTGTGGGATGATAGGGAGTAGGGTGGGAAGTAATTACATTTTAATATTGTTTTTAATATTTTTTATATATTATTTTTTAATTTTAATTAATAGTGTTAATTCTGTGAATTAATTTATTACTGATTGTTTTTAATTTGCTTGTTAATTGTTATTAGTTAATTAATTATTTGTTAATTTATTATGTTAATTATGTTATGTTTTACAACATTGGTGGGGTTATTTATAGGGGAATATGGTGGGAGGTAAATTATTTTTAATTAGTTAATTATTTGTTAATTAATGTTCATTATTTTGCTGGAGTGGGAATAGTAAATTATTCCCCTCTGCTATCCAACACTTTCCCTACTGTTGCACTCGCTGGAGTGGGAATAATAATTTTATCCCCTCCGCTATCCAACACTTTCCCTACTGTTGCACTCGCTGGAGTGAGAATAGTAATTTTATCCCCTCCGCTATCCAACACTTTCCCTACTGTTGCACTCGCTGGAGTGAGAATAGTAATTTTATCCCCTCCGCTATCAAACACTTTCCCTACTGTTGCACTCCCTGGAGTGGGAATAGTAAATTATTCCCCTCCGCTATCTAACACTTTCCCTACTGTTGCACTTGCTGGAATGGGAATAGTAAATTATTCCCCTCCGCTATCCAACACTTTCATACTGTTGCACTTGCTGGAGTGGGACTAGTAATCTTTACCCCTCCGCTATCCAACACTTTTCCTACTGTTGCACTCGCTGGAGTGGGAATAGTAATTTTATCTCCTCCGCTATCCAACAATTTCCCTACTGTTGCACTATCTGGAGTGGGAATAGTAATTGTATCCACTTCGCTATCCAACACTATCCCTACTGTTGCACTCTCTGGAGTGGGAATAGAAACTTTTAACCCCTCCGCTATCCAACACTTTCTCTATTGTTGCACTTGCTGGAGTCGGAATAGTGATTTTTTTCCCTCCGCTATCCAATACTTTCCCTACTAGTGCACTATCTGGAGTGGGAATAGTAATTTTATCACCTCCGCTATCCAACACTTTCCCTACTGTTGCACTCATTGGAGTGGGAATAGTAATTTTATCCCCTATGCTATCCAACACTTTCCCTACTATTGCACTCTCTGGAGGGTGAATAGTAAATTATTCCCCTAAGCTATCCAACACTTTCCCTACTGTTGCACTTGCTGGACCGGGAATAGTAATTTTTACCCCTCCGCTATCCAACAGTTTCCCTACTGTTGCACTTGCTGGACCGGGAATAGTAATTTTTACCCCTCCGCTATCCAACAGTTTCCCTACTGTTGCACTTGCTAGAGTGGGAATAGTAATTTTATCCCCTCCGCTATCCAACACTTTCCCTACTGTTGCACTCGCTGGAGTGGGAATAGTAATTTTATTCCCTCCGCTATCTAACACTTTCCCTACTCTTGCACTTCCTGGAGTGGGAATAGTAATTTTATCCCCTACGCTATCCAACATTTTCCCTACTGTTTCAGTTAATGTAGTGTAAAATGTTGTTTTAAAATTAAAAATATATTTTACTATTTTAATTTATTATTTATATATTTTATTTTTATGTTTGTGTTACAGGTGTATGTATATAGATATGTATTTTATAACTTGTATTATGTTTCTAACATTTTATAATTTATTATAATAATTATTTATTAATATTATTAAGTAAATATATATATAATAATTTTTATATATGTATGTTTAATTTATTTGTACATTACATTTATTATTTATAATTTTTAACATTTTTTAATAATTCTAACTGTTTTTATTAATTATATGTATTATTTAATTTATTTAAAATTATTTATTAGAGATTTTTTTTAAAACGATATTTTGAACAACGATATTTTGAACAACGATATTTTTGTTTCGATATTTTTGTACTTACCATTGTAAAGATAGGATGTCGCTATTCTTGACATCGATATTTTGAACACGATATTTGTGTAGGTCGATATTCCTGTCGTCGATATTCTGTCAGTGATCCATTTTCATCTATTAAGAAAACTTGTTGTATATTGCAATCAGTCACTAATGTTATGTGGTTTCTGTTTTTTCACTTGGGACACAGAGCACTGTTGATATGTCTTTTTAAATACAAAGTTATCTTGTGCAAAACAGTATCTGGTTTCTAGAGTATGCTTTTCTTGCAACATCCTATTTACAAAATTCTTTTATGCTTCTTTATGATTAACTATTCATACATTGTCCGCAAGAACCATTGTTTCCCATATATATACTTTTAATAAGTTGGGATTTTCTTGTCCTAACCATTTGGCAATTACAGGGTGTTTCCTGGGTCACTTGACTAGGTGTAGTTGGCAGTTGATCTTTGTGCATTCCTCCCAGACAGTATCTCAATAGAGGGTATGGGTGTTGGCAGTATAGGTCTTCCTGACTTGATGGGGTGGGTGGAGCTGTTACCTACCACACTTGCACCTCAAAGGCACTGGCCCAGGACCCTCACAAAGAACTACACACTAATCTGTTGTGCCCCCATACAGACTGCTACCAGGGCTGGGAGGAAGGTCATTCCAGATAATTCTGTAAGGTAGAAAACTCTAGAAGCTTCTCCCTTTTCAAAGGGGCACCAGGTATAAAAAGGGGATGCTCAGACCGACTCTTCAGTACAGTCCTGCCCCAGTGGATACTACAGTAGAAGGACCACCCTGCTGTCTGAGGTCTGTCCTGCTGGCTGAAAAGGAAAACCTGCACCCTTCATACAGGTTGAAGTGACTCCAAGGGTAAGCTAACTAAGCTCCTGTTCTGAGCTACTGGGACACAACAAGCTCCACAGGCATCTCTGCAACTGCCCAGCTGACCTGCTGCAACATGACCCACCTGGACCTTTAAATGGACTTGCCTCAGCCTTGCTGGCCTCTACTGGAGTGACTTGTCTCCCAAGTCCTGGACCACTGGTGTGGCATCAGCGAAGCTCCTCTTTGAAGAAAAGGAAAAACCCTGAAGATTTCGCTTTTCATGACCGCGAATGGGCAGGTTCACACCAAGCTCTTGCTGCCCACGCCGACTGACAACATGAAGCTCCGGTGAACCAGACTCTTCGCACTACAGCGACCGCCAGCGATGATTAGCAGCGTGAGATCTGCACTTCACGCTACAGCATTGACAGCCTGCGGGGACCACCAACATGAATCTTCAGCAAAGCCCATCCACGACGACTGACAGCATCTTCGCGCTACAGCAGTGACAGTCCTAGAGAACACCTGGCTTGCTCTTCACACTACAGTGAGGACCGTCTATGATGCTCTCCCTGCTTTTCGCAGCTTCTTCCACCACAAACTGGACTCTTCTCGCTGGACTTTGAGAAGGTAACTTTTTCAGCTGGACCAACCTGAACCCTGTACCTGGCACACGCTCCATCACAATCGGACTGAACTTATGACTTTCACCAAGTCTTGCACAACCAGATTACTGTGAGTGGAGCTTTGTGCTTTTAGGCATTGCACTGACCGTAAAACTTTTAAATTTCATATCTACAGTTTTATTTATTGGATTTTTGTTATTTTGGTGTCAAATAATTTAATAAATGTTATTCTATTCTCCAAATTGGTGTGGGATTTTTCTTTCATTGTATTTTCACTTTATTACTGTTGGTGTGCTGCATAAATACTTTACACATTGCTTCTAATTTAAGCCTGACTGCTTTTGTGCCAAGCTACCAGAGGGTTAAGCACTGGTTAATTTAGTGACCTGTGATTCACCCTCACAAGGATTGTGGATGTAGCTTGAGAAGGGCTCCTACCCCCTCAAGCAACAAGCCAATTTCTCACAATCTCTCTTTCACCATTTCAGAAAGTAACTCCTCACCAACCTGGATTCAAAGCAACCACAGGTCTGGAGTCTATTTCTGCTGAGCATCGATGAGGAAATGATTAAGATGCCTGCTTGGCCCAGCATGCTTGTCCTCCCACAGAGCCATGCTCTATATGTTTTAGCGGAAATTTCCGTGACCCAATTTTAAGTGAGTAGAACTGTATAGTGAAACACAATGCAATTAATCCCTTCTAGACACATTTGTGGTTAGTGACAAACTGCTACAAGAAAAATACACCACATAACAGCAGTAGCATCAACACCTGCCCTGAGAAATCATAGGACCAGCTGCAGCAGATCGTTCTCTGAGTGTGAGTTACACTACACTACAGCATTGGACTCAGGTAACTCACCCAGAAACTCTACCTGAGATCCTATTTGAGGATTCAGTCTGAGAAGGAGCTACCTTGGGCAGGTGTCTGATCACTGGAGCAGCTGCAGACCAGCGGGGAGGGGGAAAACAACATGGAAACAAAGAGAGAGAGGTCCCAAAATGAGGGAGAGAAGGAGGAGGCCATTGATGGAATATGTAGGGGCAATAGGTTCAAAGTACTGACGGAGACCCCAGCAGGGCAACTTCCTGAGGTGATACTGGAGGGGCACCTGAAGGCTGGGTTGGAAAGTGGAGCCAGCCAAACGCTCAAACATCCGTGGAAACATTAGCACCCAGGATCCCTCTCCCAAAGACGACCTACCTTCAACGCAGTAAATGTGGAAAGGGTGTTGGCTAATTTGATGGGGGAGGTTAAACAGAAATTGTAATATCCAATAAAAATCAAAAATGTATTCAGGGGGCTTGCGAGATGTTGGAAAGCAAGATAGACAAACATATGCAGAGGACAAAAGCCTTAGAGGACTCAGTAGAGGAAATGAGAGACAAGATTGAGACCAACAGTAAAGAAATGTGTGCCCTGAATTTGTGAGATCGGGAAATCCAGGAAAAACTGGACTCACTAGAAAGCAACTGTAAATGAAATAATCTGAGACTACTGTATGTTCCAGAGGGAGCAGAAGGTGATAACCTGAGGGCATTTGTGGTAGATCTTATTAAGAAGGTCCTCCCCTCCCTCGACTCTACCCTGGGTCTAGGTTCTGATATTCAAAGAGTACATCGGGACCCTTTTAAGAGAGACCCAAATGGAAAACCCCCAGGAAGATTGTAGTAAATTTCAAGACTTACTTTCTCAAAGAACAGATTTTGACAGCAAAGGGAGGAAAATTGAAAGTAGGTGATTGGTCCTTCAAGATAAGATCAGATACTTCAAGAGCCACCCAAAACCGGCAGTGGGAACTATTTTATTCAAGGGCTAAGAGAGCTAGGTGCCAATACCCAACTAAAGTTTCCAGCAACCTTATGGGTCATGTAGAACAATGGCAAGCACAACCTAAAAGAGCCAGCAGAAATGGAGAATCTTTTAAAACAAATACTGTCATAGCAAAGATGAACACAACACTAGAGGAGTAGCTTAAATGGGTACCAAGAAGTCACCCAGAAAAAGAAATAGGGAGGGTTCCACAGGAAGGGTTAGGAGGGTTATGGGAAAGGGTAAGGGTAACACTTGAGGTGGGGTAGGTAGGAAGGGGGAGTTTTGGGTAGGGATTAGAGGGTTGTGTCAAGTGGTGGGAAGCATATGGGGAAAAAAGGCGAAAAAGTATTCTGTCCTCAACAGTCCTAGGTAATAAATACTGCAGGAAGAAACAAACTCAGAGAGTGCGATGGTAGGCTTGAATAGTGATCATTCACTTTGGATTTTGACTTGGAATATCAACAGTCTCAGGCTTAACAGGAGAAGAAAGAAGATTCTAGAATACTTACAGTAGTTGAACGCTCCGATTATAATACTACAAGAAACACAATTGTTGAAAAAATAATGTATTGAATTATTTAAGGCTTAGAGATGGGTTGGGGTGTGTTGTACAAAGGGAGCTGCTATTTTAGACAAGACTTTGACCCAAGCAAGGGTAGGCGAGTATATAGTTAACAGTGGAGGAAGGTGGATGATGGTTAAAGTTGCAATTCAAGGGTCCTAGTATGAAATTGTTGGTTTGTATGGACCTAACATAGATTACCCTTCTGCCCTGCAGGCTCTATATTGCAATTTACTAGAACTGAAGATACCTATAATTATAGAGCGTGGTTTGAATGTCCTGTTAGATATTGCTCTGAATAAATACACTGCTAGGATGGTGAAGAACCTCCAAAATCTCACTTGCAGCTGAGGCTCATGAGGAATGATATTGGCCTTAACAATGTATAGAGAGAGACTTCTGTTAATAAGGGAGAATTTACTTTCCATAATAAGAAAAAGAAATCATCAATAAAGTCAATAAGGTGGTACACTTACCGGAACATCTTTCAGACCATTCCGCAGTCTTTTTGGAGATAGCCCCAAGGAAGTGGGATCTCCTGGGATGGACGCTTGACAGAAACGTTATTGCTAGTTGGCGGTAGATCAGATGAGGACAGACATGGAATTATTCTTTAAGCTGAATGTTGTGTCTGCCCCCCTCTATATAGCTAGGGATTTGTTTAAGACTTACATGAGGTGAAGGATTAAGAGTTTAGCGTAGACAAAAATAAAGAGGCCAAAAATAAGCTTGGGAAGTTGGAGGCAAGAATAGCTGCGATTCAGTGCTTGGTGCTTGGAACAGGAGAAGACTCTCAGGAGAAGGCTATACATATAGGCAAATTGCCAGAGGCGACAGAAGAGCTAGGTAGGTACCTGAAGGAGGTCTGGCTGAGGAGATGGGAAGCTAGTAAGCTAGCCCATTTTGAGTATGAGGAGGGATGCACAAAATTTCTAGCGTAGAAAATAAAAAAGGCTGTCACAAGTACCCATATTATGGAGATAAAAGATAGCTCAACAGGAGAATTGTGCTCAGATGATAATTAGGGGTGGGCGGAATTGGCGGAGTTTCATTACGTGGAATTACATTACAGTTCTGTTGAATTCTGTGGAATTCTGAGAAGGGGCAGAGTGGGCACCACAATATGCAGTGCATACCCATTGGTGCCCTTACATACTTATTTAAGGACATCGAGGGGTATGCAGTGCACTCCAGTGCAGTGCATAGCCCTTGGTGCCCTTAAGTAAGTATGTAAGGGCACCAAGGGGTATCCACTCCAGTGCATACCCGTCGGTGCCCTTACATACTTATGTAAGGACATCGAGGGGTATGCACAGCACTACAGTGTAGCGCATACCCCTTGCTGCCCTTCCATAAGTATGGATATTAGTATGTAAGGGCACCGAGGGGTATCCACTCCAGTGCATACTTATGTAAGGCACTGAGTGGTATGCACTGCACTACAGTGTAGCGCATACCCCTCAGTGCCCCTACGTACTTGTGCAAGGGCAACGAGAGGTATGTTCTGTATTGTAGTGCAGTGCATACATCTCAGTGTCCTTACATAAGCATGTAAGGGCACAAAGGGGCATCCACCCAGTTCATACCCCTCCATGTCCTTACATACTTATGTAAGGGCGCTGAGGGGATGCACTGCACTGAAGTGCCCTGCATATTCCTCAGTGCCCTTACATAAGTATGTAAGGACACTGAGGGGTATGCACTGATGTGGATAACCCTGAGCGCCCTTACATACATAAGTAAGGGCAGTGAGGGGTATGCACTGCACTACAGTGCAACGCATGCCCCTTGCTGTCCTTCCATAAGTATGGAAGGGAAGCAACTGGACTATGCTCAGTGCCCTTACATTAGTATGTAAGGGCACCGAGAGGTATCCACTCCAGTGCATACTACAGTGCAGTGCATACCTCTCAGTGCCCCTACTTACTTATGCAAGGGCAACAAGAGGTATGTTCTGTACTGTAGTGCAGGGCATACATCTCAGTGTCCTTACATAAGTATGCAAGGGCACAAAGGGGCATCTACTCCAGTGCATACCACTCGGTGTCCTTACATACTTATGTATAGGCACCATGGGGTATGCACCTCACTGAAGTGCACTGCATACTCCTCAGTGCCCTTACATAAGTATGTAAGGACACTGAGGGGTATGCACTGCAGTGGATACTCCTCAGTGCCCTTACATACTTATGTAAGGGCACCAAGGGACTATGCACTGCATTACAGTGCAGGGCATACCCCCGGCTGCCCTTCCATAACTATAGAAGGGCAGCAAGGGGCATGCACTGGAGTGGATACCCCTCGGTGCCCTTACATTAGTATGTAAGGGCACTGAGGAGTATGCAGTGCACTTCAGTGCAGTGCATACTGCTCAGTGCCCTTACATAAGTATGTAAGAGCACCGAGGGGTATCCACTCTGGTGCATACCCCTCGATGCCTTGCATACTTATGTAAGGCACCGAGGGGTATGCACTGCACTACAGTGTAGCGCACACCCCTCAGTACCCTTATCCACACAAGTGCATATCCCTAGAATCCTTACATACTTATGTAAGGGCACAGAGGGGTTTACACTGCACTACAGTACAGCGCACACCCCTCAGTGCCCTTACATACTTATGTAAGGGCACTGAGGGGTAACTTCTCCAGTGCATACTCCTCGGCGCCCTTACATACTTATGTAAGGGCACCAAGGGGTATGCACTGCAGTAGTACTTTACAGGGCAGGAAGACTGAGCAGTCCCCCATGTACAATTCACTGCAGATTAAAGTTTAATCTACAGTTGTTTTTAAACGTAGGCGGACTCCTCCCTCTTTCAGCCCTGTTTTAAACCCTTACAGTGCTGATTTAAATCTTCCGGCGGAACGACAGAATTAAATACTAAATTACTCCTATTCTGCTGATGGAATTACAAATTCCACCCCTCCCCTAATGATAATACCATTGAAGCGGCTTTTGCCACTTTCTATTGGGAGCTGTACATGGAAGAGTTGGTAGACCCAGAAAAACCCATAGCAGGTTGGTTAGGAGAGGACCCGTTTCCAAAATTAGACGCAAGATTGTCACACCTTGTGAATCAAGAGATAGCTCAGGAGGAGGCTAAGGAAGTTCTGAGAGAGGGTAAAAGGGGTAAAGCTTCAGGCATTGATGGCCTTCCTAGTGAGTTGTATATGGCCATAGAGGATTTGTACTCCCGGTTTTTCACAAATTGGTAGAGAGTATTTTTTGGGGGGATGCCCTCCCAAGGTCATGTAATGAAGCTATTATTAGCATTATCCCAACAATAAATAAAGACCCCAAACTCTGTGAATCACACAGACCAATCTCCCTGCTGAACTGCGATTATAAGTTCTTTACGCGGATTTTGTCAAAAAGACTAAACAAGGTGATTGGCTGTTTTGTTCACGAAGATCAGAAGGGGTTCATCAGTGGGCAGCACTTGCATGAGTTAACCTATGGATCAATCGATATGCAACTGCTTGGAACCTTCCATTGACTATTCTGACCTTCGATACAGCCAATGCCTTTGCCAGGGTGAGCTGGTAGTATCTGAATATGGTACTCAGGAAGAATGGCCTTGGAGACAGGTTTTTTAGGATAGTTAAGTTGATCTATAAGGAACCCATGGCTAGTATTGCAGTAAATGGTAGGTTGACAAGGGAAATCAGAATTCAGAGGTGCACAAGACAGGGCTGCTCTCTGTCCCCACTTCTATTTAATTTATACATAGAGCCACTGACAAGGAGGTTGAGGAACAGCGTAGGCATTGTACCATTTCAATATAGTGGTTCGGAGATGAAAGTGGCTTTGTATGCGGACGACCTAAAGGTTTTTACGTCGGACCAGGTCATTTCTTACCCCACTATAGAGGGAATTATAAAAAAAATGGTGATATCTCTAGATATTCGGTTAACAATACTAAAATCCAGATTATGCTATGGAACATGCCATTGGAGGGCCGCCCACCTAGTGAAAAAAGAGATTAGATACTTAGGCATACAAGTGACACATGATCTGGAGACGTTAGCCCAGGTACATTTGCATTAAAGTAAGGACAGAGACTAGAAAGGCCTTGAGAACCTGGAGAAACCTCCCTCTTAAGAACTAAGGGGCATATTAACAAGGCGGCGATATGAAATTATCGCTGCTTTTGCGTCCGTTTTCGGGTGAAAAGCGGCGATAATTTCATCGCCGTATCAGCAAAGACACGCTATCGCGTGTTTTGCTGACTTAGTGCCCGTTCCCAGCACGCCTAACTTTGCATCGCTAATGAGATGCAAAGTAGGCGTGGCTGTGAAACCAAACAGGGATAATATCGCGAAGGCAGCTTCGCGATATTATCAAGGAGGGTTAGCGATTTTTTAAATCGCGTTGAGTATGCCTTAACGCAGGAATTTAACGTCTGTTAAATTCCTGACTAAGGCACTACTTAACATGGGGGGTGGATTCTGTGGCTAAGACCACAGGCCCTATCATCTAGATATCGCCGTTTTCCACCATGGAAAACGGCGATATCCTCGCTATCTCTGGAATTTTATCGCCTCGGCGATGCGCGTTGTTGATAACACGCTAACCGGGCGATAAATTACAGAGATAGCCGGCGATAAATATGCATGCGCTAAGCGCGCTTTGCGATATTTATCGCCGGGCCTTGTTAATATGCCCCTAACATTGTTAAGATGTCTATGCTACCCAAGTTTACCTTCCTATTTAATTCAATCCCATTATGTTTAAGAGAGGCTTGTTTAACGAACTACAGAGCGAGCTGAGCAGTTTTATCTGGGCCTCGAGGGGGGTTAGGATTGGGTGGAGGAAGTTGCGTTGGAAAAAGGAGAAAGGAGGCTTAGAAGGACCTGACTTTCAACTCTATTGCTTGGTCTTTCAATGGAAAAATAACAGGATGCTGCTCTCCTGTCCTGGCCACTCACAAATAGATCATATGTTTTAGCGCCATGTTAAAGAGATTGACGCAAGGGGGTGTAAATGTCCTGTATGAGTAAGATACTGGACAGAAATTACAAGGTAGGCCAATCACTGGTATTTTTTGGTATTGTAGTTAAGAGCAAGGAGAGTGAGGCCACAATTCGTCTAATGAAGGAACAACAATCGCTGATATTATATTTGGTGCTGTTAGCTAGAGGGAAGGTTTGTAAGAAGTGGGCCTCTTCAGCCCCCACCTCCTCCCCGAACTTTGTGGAATGGGCACAAGAAGTTATGAGAGTTGGGTGCGTAGATCGCAAATGTAGGTTAACCAAACAAATGGAAATGTGGAACTTGGTAGATGAGTGGTCAGGGAGGGGTTGATCCAGGATTCAGGAAGGGGTTAGAAGGAGTAGGGAGGCAGATGGGTTTGTCCTATGATTATACCACAGGGCTCACTTACTGGGGCCGCTAGGTCCAAAGGTACGTGTTGGTGAGGTTCCTTCTCATCCCTGGGTGGGAGAGAAAGGCCCTACTGGATGGGCTGCCCTCGTAGAAGTGAAACCAGCATCTGGCGACTGATTAGGGCAAAACAAAAGTACTTGTTTGACTCGAGTATCCTGTTAACTGGGAAGGAAAATCTGCCACAGTTTCTTTCACCTTGTCTTCAGGAATAGATTGTCATAAGGATAATATGCGGGGCAGCACTAAAAATGACACATCTTGTATTCTTAGTAGTTTAGAAGGGCTACTAGGATGACAAAAATCACATTTTACAGTAGAAACTGAACAAGCGATTAATTTAACTTCCTTCAGATCAGCAGGGCCGGCTTTAGTGCTGGTGGCACCTGGTGCGACAATGCATGTTAGCGCCTCCTAATGACCACCTCCGCCATGGATTCCCTCACTACCACCCTTTGGCAGTGCCCCTCAAGTCTACAGAACCACTCTCTCTCATTTAGTTTCGTTTCATAGTGCCACTCATACCAGTGTAGGGTGTCAGAGCACTTTATATCACACACACTGCAGACAATCAATCATACATGTATGAATCTGTGTATAGGAAATGTTACATCAGACAGAGAACTATTAGGAGTTACATGTCATCCATACTGGTAGGCAGTATAGTTTAAGAGGGCTTGGTCTGGAGGAGCACACACTTCAATTTTAAAACGTAACACCATGGTTGGAGGTTCTCTTTAAAAATAAGAATTGATTTCTACCCAAATGAACCAATTTTGCAACAGTAGGATAATGAAAGACTTGGGGGGAAAAATCGTAAAGCTTTAACCTATACCTTGCAGTTTGCATGCAGCTCTTTGATGACAGTTAATAGCTCACTGTTCTATATGAGGATTTTAACTTATAAACTGCAAGTAACATAAGGATCTCTCTGACAAAAACAGTAACCTATTGACCTATTTACATTATATGCACTTTGTGATCAGCATTGCACACGATCTTTGCAGCAGGCATATTAGCCTTCTGGACTACCTTACGGTGAGTCAAAACTTCCACTTGACAAAACAACTTCCACTGGACAAAACTCCAATCTCTCTCTCTCCCTCCAGGAAAAACATTAATCACCAGATTTATCTTGACATTTTTATTGCTGCCTGGAAATTGCTGGAGGCCAAGAACGTGGCAGCAGGTGCTTTTAAAACCAGAATAAATACTTCCAAACAGGCGCCCCCACCTGAAGTCAGCGCCCAGTGCGGTGGCACCGGTGGTACCGCTCTAGAGTCAGCCATGTTCAGATGTCATGAGGTGTGGTGCTCTGGCTAGATGTCTGGACGTAAAGTAAAATTATGAATGGAGGTTGTGTATTTATCATGGGACAGCATCAACTCTGTAGAATTTGGAAATGTTGGGTGTTGCCTATGCTATTGCAGCAGATCACCAAGGAATCTCTTGTAGTGCTTGGACATTGGCAGTCTCTGACAGGTTCACCACCCTGACAGATGCTGAGAGCAGAAAGGATTCCTAGATTGTGTCTGAATCTGAAGTCGACTTCAGTGGTGCCTGTCGGAGATTACTAATTTAGAATTTGAGTTTAGTTTTGATGCTGCCGGGAAATATAAGGCGCTATGGATGAGGGCAGCCCATATGGATGTTCGGGGTCCATTCACGGATCCCTGTCACACTTGTACCGACGCGGAGGGCAGCCGTAGTGGTATCTGTGAGAGATGTGCTGCATGGCCTCTTAGGAAGAGGAAAAACATGGCATGGAGGAGGAACGACTCTGTCTGGCCGCGACCTCCCTTTACCCCTGCAGATAACAAGTAAGGCTCATCTGTTGCAGCCGGGTCGTCCAGGACCGGGAAACAGCGTTGTATGAAAGAGAGGAGAGTGGGCCCAACAGCTGCAGGGGGTTATAGCTACCGAAATGTAACTAGTTGAGGAGTCTTGGACATTGTTACTCATGTGAGAGCGCTAGAACACCTGCCCCGTGGAACAACTGGGGTCCTGAGCTGCAGGATTTAGTTGAGTATCTTAAGGGGATTTTTTCTGCCCCTCAAAAAACGGCTTTTTCTTTTTTTTAGATAAAATAGCTGCGCACCAAGGTGGGGTCTAACGGGTTTTGTGTGGAGAACATGCATTACATGTTTCCTTTCCTTATCCTGTATGGGAACTATAAGGGAAACGTAGAATAAAGCTTTCTTTGTGAGAGGTAAAATAATTCACTGCATGCTGCTCTGCATGGGCTGCTGGCGTGGGGATGTTGGTTTATAAAGCACCCTTAAAAAGTTGACCTCTCCTTGCAGTTATTTCAAAAGCACACCATTTGAATTGCATTCTGGGGGCGTTTGCTCAGAGTGATATTGGGCTCTACCGGCGTGGGTATTGATACAGTGTGTGCGGGCACCTCCCTGTGGCGGGTTCTGGTAACTGCAGTTGTATTTTGCCGGACTTGATCCAAATGGCTTTGATTGTGGGACTCCCTGGCCCGGCCTCAAGGCCTCTCCAGTCAGAGCGCGCTGACCTCCACAGAGCAGATAACACAGGAGGGAGCATCATGAGTTCATCTGATGACCTGGTGTGGACGTGCAGAGCCAGGGAGAGGGCATGCTTGTGCTGATTACTGCAGGAAAAGCTGCCAGATTTACTGAACGGTGGCAAGAATTATACACGGAGGATGGATCTGATCATTAAAGACAAAGAGCAGCTGGATTGGGAAGGGATGCAATGACTAATATTCTCGTGTTGTTGTAGCAAGGACAGGCCACTGTCGTCAGAAAGCACATTGAAACTGTTTAAAATGGTATTAAAGACTAGAAGCAGGCAACACATGAGGAGGCTATAAACCAAGACCCAGATTTACTAGGATTTTGCTTTGTGGTTGCATCGCTTTTGTGGCACAGCCCCGACGCCAAATCCTTTTTGGCATTTACTAAGCCACGTAAAGTCGATTTGCGTGGCTTTGTAAAGACAAAGTAACACAACGCAGTGAATAGCACTACCTTGCATTGCTTTGAGTGAGGTAGGTGTTACATGGTTGGAGTATGGGCGTTCCCATGCATCTACCCATGCATTTTGATGCAAGCCAAATCTACAGACATGTAAACCTGGGTTAGCGCCGGAATGGTGCTCCTCCTACCCAACAAAGGTGTAATGAGTCGAAATATCTTTATTTCTCCTCTTTCCTTCCTCTTTCCATGTGAGCTGCATTCTGTAGAATACAAACGAAGAGGATTGTTTTTGTTCAGGAAGGGATATCTGAACAAAAACAATCCTCCCATTCACAGGCACCTTTGCACCATGGTGCAAGGGTGCCTGCATTGGCCCTAGGCAGCACACAGTGCGCCAGCGCTGAGATAGAACAGAAGCAGCCATGTCTTAGTAGATATGGCACATTTCTGTTCTCTCCCTTTCACGCAATGCAGCGCAGCAAATTGCCTTGCAGCTTTGCATTGCTTGAAAGAATAATACACCATTAATAAAGTGATCTGATGAGAGGAGGAGAGGCGTACATGTGGTGTAGGGTAACCCATTGTGGAAGATACCCTTGATGTATGTAGCACTGGGTGTGTGGGATGTTACTGATTTCAATATTATTTATTGAGACAGTAAACAAAGGAAATGTTCACAATCAGTCACATTTAATATAGGGAATCTCCAGAACCCACTGAAGGCCTGTTGATTATGTAATCTAATGAAACACTGGCTGGGTTAACGTTTTGGTATCAACTATATACAATAAATGCTATTAACGAGTTCCACAGTGGCCAGTAGGTGATGATGATGAAAACATATTTATAAAGCGCACAGATGCTCCTAGGAGTGTCCCAGTGCTAATCCAACAGAAAGCAGAGTTACAGAGTGAGTAGTCACGTTTTTAGCCCCCTTCCTTAAAACGGGTACTGAACTTTCCTGCCTCAGGTGCACCGGAAGAGAATTCCATACAGATGGGCCTAGAAAAGAAAAGGACCGTCCACTAATCCTTGACAAACTCACTCTCAGCACTCTCGCCAGTGCCAGATGTGAGGACCGGAGGCTCCTCGCAGGGGTATAAAAATGAATACGAGAAGCCAGATAGGATGGACTAATATTGTGGAGAGCACAAAAGATATCACCAGGGCTTTAAACAAAATTCTCTTCCTTTTGGGAGCCAGTGCAAGGAAGAATGGTGACTCGAGATCCTAGCTCTCTTCGGAAGATTCAGTAAAGGTCACACTGCATTTTGCACCACTCGAAGTCTATGGATTGCATATTCCGCAAGGCAAAGATACAAGGCATTAGCATAGTCCAGGCGAGATGTTATAAGAGCCTGGATGACTGTTTTCCTGGCCAGGAAAGACAACAAAAACAGAAACTTTTCCAAACTCCTTAAAATACGAAAGCACATACCAGTCACCACACTGATCTGGGGTTGGAAGGACAGGCACTTGTCAAATTTTACTCCCAGGATCCTAGCTGTGTCCGTGCAAGATACAGTCAGAACAGAACCATCTGGCCAGCATGCCGACCAGCCAGTGGGTGCCATAGTGCCAAAAAAGAGAATTTCGGTTTTGTCGGTGTTACACATCAATTGTTTCTGATATAACCAGACAAACACTGCAGTAAGGCTTGATTTAATGTCAGATCCTTCCTGACCTTAAAGGAGAAGAGAATCTGCATGTCATCTGCATATGATACAATCTTGCCACCAAATAACTCAACGATTGAAGCAAATGGGGTGAGATAAACATTAAACAGCGTAGGGCTCAGGGCAGAGCCCTGCGGACCCCAACTGAGATTGCCCTAAGACCTCCTCTCCTCTCCTCTATTGTCAAAAAAGGAGGTTAGCCAGCTAAGGGCTAGATTCTTCACTCCAATCCTCAAGAGACAGTCTAGTAGAAAAGAGTGGGGGACCGTATCAAAGGCGGCAGACAGATCTAACAAAAACAGTACCGCCTTGCCCTTGACATCCAGCGTGCCTCTGATTTCCTCAGCGACTTCTAGTAAGGCCGTCTCAGTGCTTAAGCTCTTCTCAAACCCCAACTGACTAAAATGAAGGAGATTATTCATCTTCAGATAGCAGGAAAGCTGCCTGTTGACTGATTTCTCCAAAATATTGGAGACTGCAGGCAGCAAAGAGATAAGCCTATAGTTACTGGGCAAATTAGGGTCAGCCGAAGGCTTCTTCAGCAGCGGAAGAATTTTTGCCTGTTTCCAGTCTCTAGGGACTATAGTAGTGGTCAGTGACTCATTCAAAGCTTATTTACCCATGGATTAATTACCTCTGCCGCCATGACTAAATACTCTGACATGGCAAGGATCACCAGGAGAGTCAGACCTGAGATGTAAGATGGCTGCTAGTGACTTCTCACAAGAGATGGGTACAAAGGATGAGAGGGAGAATCCTACCTCTTTAATTGCTTCCCCATGAGGGGGGAAGCCACTAGGATCCTGCATGGAGCGAGCAAGGCTTGATTGGACAGTCATAATTTTCTCCTGAAAAAAGATGGCCAGCTTGTTACACCATTCGAGAGACCGAGGAACTTCTCTGGACCAGGGCACTCGAGACATAAAGCTGTATACAATCTTCAATACTTTGTGAGGCTTATTGCCTGCCCTTTCAATCATGGCATCAAAATATTCCTTTTAAGCAATCTTGAGCAGGCCATGATATTTCCTCAATGCTATCCATTACGCCTCCCTCTCTCTCATATTATACTCTTGCACCACTATCTTTCAGTCTTTTAACAGCTTTTCTTTTCTTCTAACAAAGCTTCAGTGAACAAGGGAGATGAAGTTCTACTTCTCTCAAGTTTTATGACGTTAGTAGGAGCCAGTGAATTAACTGATTCACGAAACCAGCAGTCCAGCCTGCCAGTGTCTTCCTCAATGTTACCAGTAAACTTGGGCGTAGTCATAATAAGATATGGCAAGAGCTCAGCTTTTTGAGTTTTATTATGAGGCCCAAAAGGTAAGGCTGCCCTAGTTGGGGGGCAAAAAATCATAACGCTTTACGTTGAAGATAGAAAAGAATCCTGAATGCTGGCCAACTAAATCTAATCAGATAGTGTCCCGTCCAAGGCAGTGTAAGAGGATCACACGTGCTCAACTTTTGGCTAGAAAGCACCAAATCAATTGAGTGACCCGCTTCGTTTGTAGGCTGGGTAATAAATTCGGTCAAGTTAAGGGAGAGAAAAGTCTCCCGTAAACGTGCTGAACCCTCATTCCTTATTAAGGTCAAGAGGAGGAAGAGAGGGGACAACAGAGAGACAAATATTCACAGATAGGCTATCCCAAGACAACACTTGAGGGTACATTTATTATTGTTTCAAGCAACGTGGCACAGCAAGGGAACTTGCTGCACTGTGTTGAGTGTAAGTAAGAGAGCAGAAATGGTCCATATTTACAAAGATATGGAGCATTTCTGCTCTCGCCTTGTGCTGGTCCACTGTGTGCTGTCTAGCACCAATGCAGGCACCCTTGCACAACAGTACAAGGGTGCCTGCATTACGGGCAGGATTGTTTTTGTGCAGGAAGGAATATGCTCCTGCACAATAACAATTCTCAGAGGCATATTCCTCTTTCTATGTGTGCTGCAGAATGCAGCAAACATGGAAAGAAGACGCAGCGAGGAGAAATAAAGATATTTTGCCTCAGTAAGCCTCTGTCGGGTAAATGCACCATTTTGTCGCTAAACCAGGTTTGCAAGCCTTTGCAAATTAGGGTTTTTGTCTAAATGCATGGGCGAATGCATGGGAACGCAAATGTTCTAACCATGTAGCGCCTCCCCGACACAAAGTTGCATTGCTTTGTATTCGCCAAGCAAAGCAGCTTTGCATGGCTTAGTAAATGCAAAACATGATTGTGCGTCGGGCTGTGCCACAAAAGTAATCCAACCCAAAGCAAAACCATAGTAAATCTGGGCCTTACTGCCACCCTCCTCCTCTCAAGCAGAAGGCAATCCCCACCAGTCCAGTTTGAAATTACCACCCGCCCTATACGGTTAACTTGTGTTGCACTTTTCAATAATTTCTCGCCCTTACCCAGGCACGCAAAGAATAAAATGCAGCTCCACCTTCAGAAAACATATTTTCGACCCTCAAAAGTCAGTGTACTTTATACGACCGTCAGCTGATGCGTCAATTCCCCTGGCATTCAATCCCTCTTAACAAGCCTTAACTCCTATTTTCCTGCCAGGCTGCTATGACACAAGTCTGGGGTGAGAAGGACATGGCTTCCTTCCTGCTCACTGCAGCTAGTAAACGCCCACTGGAGTTGTCCTGTCAAGCTTTTGAAGGCAATCTGTGTACCTTGGGGTCTAGAAGGCAACCTGAATGCCTGGGTCACAATACTCGTTTCCTCCTCCACACAAGACTCCAGGAGCTCTCTCGGCACTTTTTTCATCACCGCTGCAAGCGACTCTGCAGGAATTGATGAGGGGGTGCCCAGCACTCTAAGCTGTATTGCCCTCTGTTATCTTGTTGAGCCCTACATTTGGGCTGTAGTTGCACAGTTCTAGAGTTAGCACAGTTCTTGAAGTCCATCAAGTTATTTATGGTTTCTTTCGTCTGTCTCATCAGTTGGTGTTCCCTCTTTATGATGCTCACTCCGCTTTCTATACACAGCCGTACAACCCCCTTAAGTTTGTGCTCCACTGTCTTTACTGCTGCTTCTATTCCAAGTCAAAATCTGCATGCAGTGCATCACTTAGGCACCACAGAGCTTTTCTGCTGAGAACGATCCACATTATCTAGAGGTTCTTCCTTCTTCTCCTTGTGCCCTAATCCTCTGAGAGTAAGTGTGCGCCTTAAAAAAAAGTCCTCCTTATTTCTTTTTTGACCATTTCCACTTGCTCATGTTCTGCTTTATCCATGCAGGATGGACCAAAGGGGGAGGGGAGTGGACCAATTTCTTTACAATCTGCTCCTGGGGGAAGGGCAGCCACCTTCACTCACTTCACTCCTCCGCTCTCCTCAGCCTCCAGCATTGATCTTCCCAAAGGGAAGAGATCAGCTAGGTGATGGGGAAATGCAGCCCTGAAATGCTCCAGAGTCCAGGATACAGGGCCTTACAGCTTGCACCGCCACTGGCATATCTCCCCGCCCACATACACCAAGCGAAGTGCCTCCAGATCATGCCTGCTGGTTAAGCCGTGGACCACATCTCCGCCTTTGCTTCTTAACACACCTTCGGGCTCACCATCGGTGCCCTAAGGTCATCACCATAGAAAGCTAGGGTTGCCACTGGTGTTCTCTCCTTTAAGTACTTGTACGCTCACCACCCTCCAACCTCAGTGGCAGAGGAGCTATGCCCCACACCACTCTGAAAGCTGCTATATGCTTGTAGGAATTTTCATGGGAATTTTGGTGGTCAAAACGTGAGCTCTCTCCCTTTTACTGTCCGTCTTCCTCGGCTGGTCTCTCCTCTCTTCCTCCTAAATGCATCATTTATTTTGAGCCAAGGGGTTGTGTGTCAGGTCTTGAACTGATATCCCATCCAAGAAAATGTCTTTGTGTCCCCCTCCCCACCCAGCTCCGGCACATCTGCCTGTGGCTCAAGAGAAGGAACACAGTGTCAGAGGATTGTGGTCAAGGCACCTGCAAAATACCTTCACAAAGATGATGGTCCAGCTCTGGCAAGGAAAGCTGAGCCCAGCAAGATCCACTAATTCGCTGGTGGAGCCTGTGGGGAAGATACAAAAACCCAGTGAGCATAATCAGATGCCTTGCGGAAAGCACAGTGGCTACAAATCTTTCAGGATACTGGTTTTCAAATTCACAGAGCTGGATTATCCCTACTGTATGATGCACTAGGTAGTGACTAGGCCTGGGCGGAATTTCAATTACGGCAGGGTAATCACAGTAATTTCAGTAATTCCACGTTACTCCTTGAGTCGGAAATACTGATAATAACTTGATTATGCCCACTTCGTTCGCCTCATTAAGAGTAATGGGAAAATCCTACCACAAGAGCACATTTGGTGAGCGCAAGCAGCTGCACGGGCTGCTGTTTATGTTCTGTGACATTTAGCACTATATTTCTTAGTGCAAAATGCATCCTCATGTCCATTTTGAAAGCGAGGGGGCATTTTGTGCTAAGAAAATAGCACTAAATACAGAATTAATCTTCTTGCGTAATTTCGTGGAATCATGCAGAACTTTTACATTATTTGGCGTGACTATGCTACACGGAATTACATGAGCTACACCCACCCCCAGTAGTGACTGGATCAATGGATGTGAAAATATAAATTTTAGAAGCCATGTTGCATGTCCACAACTGCCACAGATTGGCATAGAAGCTGGTCTGTGAGCCAGGCATGCTGGTGAATTCAAGGAGCTCCATGCACCAGCACAGAGGAGTGTGCTAAGCGAGAGACAGGATGTTTGCTGTGAATGAGTAAGAAACCTATTCCAAAACTTAACTAATGACCTGCTGTTTCTAACATCTGAGGGAGAACTAGGTAGAAGGCACTACCTTCTAAGACCTTGCTTTCGTTAGTCCAGAACTACAGGCTGACATTTTTAGGGTCGCGCCTGCAAGAGCATGCGCTAGCGCATGCGTCTCGCTTGCAAGACACTATTGTTTCTAAAAAGGGCTTGGAGCCCTCCCATTGCTTACCATTTGTTCGCTTCATTGTCCCTCTTCTTTAAAGCTTTCTTAATTGGTCAGTGCTGGCCAAACGTCACTTACGCCCTTCTCTGTGGAGCACAGACCAAGCACTGATTGATTAACGTTAATCAGTGCCCGTGTGCTGCTCCCTGCGTGATTGAGGTACTATTTCTTCCCCCTCCCACTCTCCCTGCTGCTCTCCCCATTGCGCTATTTTATCTTGTTTTCCCTTGGCTCGAAAATCCTGTTGACCACTGCAATAAGTGAGCAAAATGTCTGTGCTTGCCAGCAGGAGGCAGTGGGGTCGTTAGTGAACGAAAGCAGACCTGTGGAATCTTTACATGCCAATATTTCACAGATTTTCTCATTACAATGGAACACATTATAGTCCTTTTCACTGACAAGGTACCTCGGCGTCCTAAAGCCCACGGGATGCTGACCTAAGAATTTTGTTTTACAGATAATGTTTTTTTATCAGTTGCGTGCATTCATACAAAGGAATCAAACATATTCAATCTGTGCACGTCTGCCAAGAGTATGTTTGCACTCACTAACTTAGCAGAGCTTCCAAGAAGTTATATATCGCATGTGATGCTCTCAACCAGTCATGATGCCGTAGTCCCCAGCACGTTGAATTCTGGGACTTGTAGGTTAGTTTTTTTTTTAAGTTTCAAAAATTAAAGTTTATTGAGATAAAGAAAATTTTAAAAAAAGGAAAAGGAGAAAATGCATCAGGAGAAACAAATACAATATGAAATGAACATGCATGGAAATACATGAATTTATATCTACATCAACACTAAAAGCAGAAATGAATACAAAATTATGAAATGCGTCTGGTTATTTGTTATACAACAACATATCATTAATAAAAGTACCAAATATATTCAAATAGAATGAAACACAGAAAATGGAATGTCAAGGAGGCTTACCAACTTCTTGTGAAGAGTTGGCACGTTTGTGTGAGATCCTAGCATGACAATAAAGAAAATTCGTAACAGGGAGCCATAATTGTAAACGTTTTATAGCAAGAGACGCAGGATATACATAAGCTGTATCTAATCTATCATTATGGCAAACAGCATACCACCAAGCCTGGAAAGATAAGTCAGACAGGGACTTCCAATGTTTGGTAATCTTCTGAAAGGCTACTCCCAAAAGTAAGTCTAAGATTTGCATGTTTACTTGGGATTGAGACCAGTCTTCTGAAAGAGATCCCAAAAAAATATTAGAAAACGAAAGGGGTTTAGGGGAGTTAAAAATGAAGGTAATGTGTTTCCATACACGCGTCCAAAAATCATGTACGTAGGGGCAAGTAAAAAGCATATGTTTTAAGTCAGCATTTATGAAGGGACAAGACCAACAAGTATTGGATATATCAGGATTTATCTTATGAAGAAGTGCATGGAAAAAGAGTAATCTATTGTAGATATAGAAGAGTGTTTGTGTAGTGTTAGCTGCTCTAGAGGATTTTCGTATTTTGGTCCAAATTTTGTTCCATAAAGGGATGGGCCAGGTTACATCCAAATCACGTTCCCAGTCCAGTTCCACTTTAGTTTTCCCTCTAAGATATTGTGGTTTGCGCAGAGAAGTATATATGTTAGATGCTTTAGGGCAGGAACTGAGAAAATCACAGGAAAGACTGGTAGAAGAACCGGACAAGACAGAATTGTGTGTAGTTTGGGTAAGAATTAGATTCAATGTGTTGCAGATTGTTTGATATTTAGTACTAAATGATGGAGGAAAGTCAAAAAGAGCTTTATCCTGAGGAAAGGATAGGAGTACATCATCTTGAAAGAGTTGGTTAACACAGATAAGACCTTTCTGTCTCCAAGATTTCCAGTATATAGGTTTGCCATTGATCAGTATGCGTTTATTATGCCAAATGGTGGATTGTAGAAATGAGTCTTTATCAGTGGAGATGTCTGACAAAAAAGAACCCAATAAATTGTTAGTGAACTTGACTATGGAATTAGAGAGTTTCTGGGGTTTTCGTGTAAATGACAAATATTCTTGAAAAGAGAAGGGGGTGAGATATGAGTGTTCAAGAAGAACCCATGAAGGAGAGTCCACTGAACAACCAATTAGCCAGTGAGATGATTGACGTAAAATGAAAGCTCCGTGATATGTAGGAAAATCAGGGAAGTTAACACCACCTTCTAGTTTGGGACGAGTAAGTTTTGATAACGACATACGGACTTTTTTTTTATTCCAAAGAAAGGATGATAACAAGGAATTAATTTCTTAAAAACATTTTTGGGGTATGGCAACAGGGAGATTGGAAATGGTAAAAAGAATAATTGGGGATAGCATCATTTTTATTGTGTCTAATCTTCCCCACCAAGAAAGGTATAAAGGGTGCCATTTGTCTATCAGGGAAGATATCTTCGAAGAACATTTATCAAGGTAAATGGAGATTGATGATTTGATGGATGTGGAGAAATACATACCTAAATATTTAATGTGTTGTGAATTCCATTTAAAATTGGTAACATGAAAGTCCTCCTTGAAAGTAAATTTAGTCAAGGGTAACATTTCACATTTATCAGTATTTAGCTTATAGCCAGAGACAGCAGAATACGCCTCTGTCTCTTGAAGAAAGTTAGGAAGTGAGGATTGAGGTGGTGAGAGAAATAACAAAATGTCATCCGCATAAGCTGCTAATTTAATACTCCAGAAGTAAACCCAACGATAGCTGAATTTTGGCGAATTTTGGATAAAAAAGGTTCTAAGGCTAGGTTGAATAAAAAGGGAGACAAGGGGCATCCCTGTCTAACACCTCTTCCCAAGATAAAATAGGAAGATGTTAGGCCATTTGCAAAAATTGCCACCTTAGGAGAAGAATATAGAAGAGAAATGAGACTGATAAGTTTAGGTCCAAAACCAAACCATTTAAGAGTGGAGAAAATAAAAGGCCAAGAAACTCTATCAAATGCTTTTTCCGCATCTAGGGCAATAGCTGCTAAAGATTCGGAAATATGAGATGATTTAGAAAGAATATAAAAAAATAAGCGTGTATTATCAGTTAGATAGCGGCCTTTTACAAAACCAGATTGATCTCTACCCAAGAGACCAGGAAGGAATGAATCTAGTCTAATGGCTAGAGCCTTTGAAAAGATTTTATAATTGATGTTCACTAATGAAATTGGTCTGCAGTTCTTACAAAAGCGTGGGTCTTTATCTTCTTTGGGAATGAGACAAATTAGGGCTTCCAAAAAGGAGCCATAGGAATTTCCTGCTTGTGAAAAGGAGACCAGTAATTTGTGTAATTTAGGGAGGAGTAGCTGGGAAAAATGTAGGAAAAATTCAACAGTAAAACCGTCGGGACCTGCGCTTTATCTTTTTTGAGCGTATGTTAAAGCAGTATGCAATTCTTTCGGAGAGATATCCAATTCCAGAGAATCAAAATTTAGGGAAGTGTCAAAAGTTTTGTCAATGGAAGAGAGATCATTTAAAATGGAATCATCTGTAGGTGTAGAGTCAGGGGTGTATAATGATTCGTAAAAATTAAAAAAATTCTTGCAAAATCTAGGAGTCTTTACATTTTGGTAAGAGGTGGTCATCAAGTATCGACTCAATGTTGAATTTATGCTTTTTAACTTTGAGATAATTTGCCAACAATTTTCCAGACTTATTCTGTCCACCATAGAATTTTGCACTAGATTTAAGTAGGTACAGAGAAGCATTGTCAGTGGATTCCTTATTGAATCTTAGTGTAGTAGCAATCAGTTCAGCTAAACATTCTTCTGATTTGGTAGCATAGTAGGAATGTTCCATTCTCTTTATCAATGAGAAAAGATCAGTTGCTGTCTTGCGGGCATTGTGACGCTTTTTGGAGACATAGTTAAGAATAAAATCACGAGCTGCAGCTTTGAAAGCATCCCAAACTGTGTTAAAAGGGAGAGTATCTGATTCATTAAAACAGAAATACTCCTAAAAAAAACAGTGAAAGAGGAAGTAAACTTAGGGTCAAGTAATAATGAGTTGTTAAATCTCCAACGTCTGGGGGTAGAAGGTGTTGGAAGTATGTCTAATGATATAAAGACAGGGACATGATCAGAAATTAGTATAGAACCAATTTCTGCAGAGCGGATGGACTGAGTGATATTATGAGAAATTAAAATGTGATCAATACGTGACTGTGTCTTATGAACTGGGGAAAAGTACGTGTATTCCCTCAGGGTAGGATTACATAATCGCCATGCGTCCATCAGGTGTCTATGTTGAAAGGATTGTAGAAATGATTTATGCGCTTTAGAGGGTATAAAGGAAGTGACAGAGTTGCGATCCAGGAAAGGGTCTATGATCGGATTACAATCTCCAGCTAGGATAAAGTTATCGTGGGAGTATTACATCAACTTTTGTTCAAGATGGGACCAAAAGAGGGAGTCATTTGTAGTTGGGGCATAGATATTAAGTAAAGAGAGTGGAACCTTCCCAATTAACAAGTCTGTAAATAACCAGCGTCCCGCATCATCATTTTCCTGGGAGACAAGTTTAACATGAAGAGATTTGTGACACAAGGTAACAACACCATTACGCTTACCATCACCTGGGGAATAAAAAACATTCCCACCCAGTCTCTTTTCAATTTCAGGGATTCAGGTTCTGTGAGCTGCGATTCTTGAATCATTGCTATGTCAGCTTTCAATTTTGACAGATGTGTTAAGACACGTTGCCTTTTAATCGGTGAGTTCAAGCCTCGGACATTCCAAGTGACAATATTTAGTGACATAAATGAATAATTGAAAAAACCATTTGAACATGACCAGACAAAAAATTAGCGTGATGCGAAGAAAACCACAACATCATACAAGTAAGTATAAATGTAACATGAGAAAAAAAAAGAAGAAGAAAAGAAAGGAGAGGTCGTGAATAGAAAATTCAAGAAGTAGCAATTGAAGGTGAGAAGTATCAAATGAAGAGAAGAAAGAGATAGAATGAGAGGAAGGGTAACAGAAGATAAGAAAGATAGAAAAATAAAAAAGAGATAACACATACCTACAAAAAGTCCAAATATGAGGGTGGGGGGGTGAAACCACATGGAAGAACGGTGCATCCAGATCTCACGAAGGGGGGGGCACAAGGGCGACCGGGTGTTACACAATGCGAAACAACAGGATAGGCATACAACTGGGGAACCTACAGGGAAAAAGGGTATAGTTAAACTATGGATTAAGAACAGAAGAGTCACAATATAATCAGGTTAACATGAAGTGAACTTAGCTAGAGATAAAAAAGAGAACACATTATTGAAGAATGTGAAAAATGGAGATAACAACATCCATAAAGTAAAGCATTATAATCAAACAAAGTGAGAAGATGAGGCGCCAGAGGTGTCTATAGTCTCAACTCTACAAGCATTGAGAAAACTTTTCAATTTCACAGGATCTTCGTAGGAGGTTGTTTTATTTCTGTATGTGACCTTAAAAAGACAGGGGTGGAAAGGGCTCTATCTAGCACCTAGAGCACGAAGATCCGGCCTCATATTAAGAAACTCCCTATGATTTTCAGCAGTACATTTGGCATAGTGTTGTGAAAAAAATAATGTATGTCCTAACCATGAAAGGCGTGGTGACTTTTTAGAAGCTGATAGAACTTTAAGCAGATCAGTATACTCCAAAAAATATAGAATAACGCCTCTTGGACGATTAGAACCAGAAGTGTCAGCATTCTGACGCCCTAATCTATGTGCACGTTGAATGTTCAAAATAGTATCCGTAGGAAGGTCCAACACTTTAGGTAGAAAGGATTTAAAGAAAGTGAGAGGGTCTGCGCCTTCTGTGTTCTCCGGTAAGCCATAAATGCACAGGTTATTTCTTCTATTTCTATTTTCTAAATCCTTGACGTGCTTCTGTAAGGAGGTTACTTGTGATTGAAGAACATGAACTTTACTCTCAGTTGCGTTGAAAGAGGAAACACTCTGCTCTACTGCGATAAGTCTCTCGTCTAATTGTGACCAGCGTTCAGTCAGAAACTGAAGTTTAGAGTTTGTCTCCTCCATATAAGGCTTTAAGGCACGTATTTCCTCCAATAACAGATCCAGCGAGACAGGAGGAGGTGACTTTGCCGGGGATGGAGGGTCCTTTTTGAGGCGTTTGGGATTGGCCTTGGCAGAGTTCGCTGGAATGGATGCCAATGACTGCATAAGTGAGGATGTGCCAACGTTTGATTGAGAAGCTGAGGCAGACTCCATTGCAGCAAGCTTTGAGAAAAACATAGAGTTTTTGATGAATCTGCGCGTAGGAGGTGGGGTTGAGGGATTAAGCCTCTGTAATCTCCCCATAAACTACCTGAGGAGGTCGTTAGAAGAAATGTAGAGTGTTATATGCGTGCTTTTAAAAGTAGAATTCTGGGCCACAGAAGAATTAATACAGAGGAGAAAATAGTGAGGCAAGTAGGACGTTCAGCTTCAACACTGCAGTAGTGATATTTGTAGCAACCACGTTCGTGAAGGAAAAAGTGGTGGTCGTTTTAATTAAAAATCAGCATTACAGCACAAATAATCGTTGCAACCGCACTCATGAAGGAGAGAGTGACGGTCGTTCAAAATAAAGAAGAGTTTCTCATTTGTAGCATTTATATGACCAACATCAGCAAGCTACTGCCATAATTAAAGATAAAGTGGGCTATGACATGCTGGAAGAGGCCCACGGTATCGCAAGCTGCCAAATGTGAGAAAAAAAGCGCGCCACTTCAGCAGGGTGAGGCGGTTGACTGCTGCGGCCGCATCTTAAAATGGCGGCCGCGTTCGAAGCAGCAGCAACGGTGCCGAAATACCTGAGATAGAACGTTGCTGGTGTGCAATTAGCACCACCAGATGGTCGTCGGGCGGTACATGAGGCGAAAACCACACTTCAATAAGAGAATGGGTCGCGGGACCCGCGAAAAACAGCCTCCACTTGTGCCGTCGATCCGGAGCTCACGGATCAGCCGCCATTTTCCATGGGCGTCAAGCCACGCCCCCATGTAGGTTAGTTTTTAACATTGTAAAATTAGGTTAAAAAAAACGAGCAAGCAAAGTGCTTCGAAGTCAGCCCTGGCTAATGACGTCCCACATGGAGCATAAAGCAACTGTGATTCTATCCTTTTAAATGTTTGTATATAACAGCTCTGGATTATCCCATGTTGATGCATGAGTAACTCATCCAGTGCAGGTTTGCATTCTGGGATACAAAGTACTGGATTTACAATGTGATGAACAGGACTACAGGTTCCAGAATGCAAAGCAAAATCCTGGCATGGATAGGTTTTATGCCTGGGCCTTGGAAACCTGAGAGCTCTAATTTATCTCTCCATTAAATTTGTGTTTCCAACTTGTGGGATGTCATATTCTCTGGTCATCTTAGAATGCATGAAAAGCGAAAGTATGCACAAGCACCCGAGCCCAGTCATAGAGGGTTCAGCGCGCATGATTTTAGCTGCTAAACCATCCTCGAGTTTCCGTTTTACGAGTTTTAAGCAGTCCTTAAGGCTGGTCCCTCTGACTTCTCATAACCAAACTCCACTATTGAAACGTTCAGAATAATAAGCAAGCAACATGTAAAGGAAGGACATTTTATTAATGGCCTGACATTAAACAAAGAATTAAGTCGATAATGACATTATGCATCACATTATGAGACTAAAGACGCATTATACATCTCATTGTATGACATTACTGTGTTTTTGATGTTTTAACGCATTGATGCAAAAGCTATCCCCGTACTGAACAGATATAACATTCATAGGTTTGTTTCTTTTATAATTTTATTTTTAAGGTCAAATAGTACACAAATAACACACCACAGAATAGGTCAACTCAACTGCTTTGACAGATACAACACATTAGTTTTAATTTGGAAGCATCTCTTTCCACTTACAAAGTACCTGGCAGAACAGTATAGTGAACTTATTTTTGCTTCTTGCCTGCAACAGCGTATGTGTGCATGTACTCTCACAGCATATGTGCAGCATGGCTAAAATAATAATAAACAAGCATTTGCAATGCAATAGGTCTCGCATTTGCGAGAGTTTAAGCTATTGGCATTGTAAATGGCATTGCCTTTTATTTATTTGTTTTGATAATTAACACATAAATAAAAGGCATTGTCATTTACAATGCCAATAGCGCAAACTCTTGTAAATGCAAGACCTCGGACACTATTGTCCCGGGCTGCTTGGAAAGTGAAAGCATGCATGGTTCGCTGAAAGTTGCAGTAAAGTAGGTCATGCCTGCAGTAGGAAAAACGCATTAAAGAAAATAGTGCTTAAAGACTAAATAAGACACACTGTGTAACAACTGAAGTAAAAGGGCCAGTCCTCATGGGAGGTTACAAATGAAGACAAGGCGGTACTAAGGAGGTACTAACAAGCCTATTAACGAATCAGAAGCCAGCATTTACAAAGGACAATGACACAAGCCAATGAAAAATATGGGCGGATGTGGGCAGAGCTTCAAGTCCATACTCAAATACAGCATGCCTCGCCAGATGTTAATTGAACAGGAAAGAATTTCTTTCAAGGTTTATTGAAGTTAAAGAAAAGAAATAACTAGGGTGTCCTCCACCGCTTAACTTTAGGAACGCTTTCATTTCTTAAAGACATCTTGTACCAGTAGTGTAAAAAAATTATAAAGTCTCTTTAACATTCAAAAAGTGTATTTCATTAACATGCACAACTTTATCACCTTAGCACATTAAAATATATCTGTGCATTGAGAAGTATTTTTTCTGACAGTTTTCAAACATGAATTTAGAAACATTAATTCTTCCCCCCACCTTGACAACAATGCCAATAGTGAACAAGTCGGTTGTTATATGCACTCTTTGGATGGCCTGGGCTCTTGTTATACAAGAACGACATTATAGTTTATTAAATCAAACACAGGAGAAGGTTTGAAAAGCACACATCCTGAATTCATATATTTCAAGGTCCTCCTATATGTGATAATGAAGAAAAGGGTGGGAAAGTGAAATAAAACTATTGCCTAGGATTATACAATTTGGTTAAGTGGAGAAGCTGGGATTAATTCTAGGTTTTCTGGTTTCACGTTGTGCAATTCAGCCACTAGATGTATGTGCTTTGCTTCCCCTACACCTACCTTACCACCAGTTCCCCCCCACCCCTGACCACCACCCTCCAGACATCAATGCAGCCCTTGGTCACATCCCAGACCAAACGTTTTGGCCCCTTGGAAAAGGTTTGTGAGTACCCTGGTCTACAGGAAGGATATGCAGTCTGCAGGTCCAAAGGTGGCTGGCAACAACACACCCTGCCCCAGGCTCATGTATGTTTATGACAAGAATTCGCAGATCCTCTGAGGCTTTCAGCAAGCTGGTTCATAGCAGGTCTTTAAGTGGGCCGGGTCCTGCTGGTGCTGAGCACCAGCGGTTCTACAAAGCAGGTGCTGAAACAGTCCCTATCGGGCTCTCCATTTCTGCCCTCACCCTCAGTGGGAAAAAGCAATCTTAACTCTGCAGCAGTGCCACCCTTCACTGCAACTTCAAAGAGACTCGTTATAGTACAGTCTCCTCATTTCAGAACTGAAGCATTTTCAATATTATATACAGCAAAGCCATAGTTGTTGCCTATTTATCTTAGGCAACTAACAACCATTGACAAAGCCAATAGTTCTGGCTTGTTGTAGATGTAATGTTACTTGTTGTATTATATATCTGGATGCAATGACAGAAGCAGCAAAATACCAGTCGTGCGGCACACTATGCTAAGCACAGGTTTTTAGCTTAAGTGTTTTAAGCCACACCCTTAATTACATCGACCACGCCCCTTTCAGAGACCCCACAGTTTTTTCATCCCACTTAAAGCCCTGGTTCATAGTACCTGCAAGCTTCCTCCAGCCAGTACCGTGCCCAGTAATGCGGCCTTCCAAGTAAAACTCAGCAGCATGGGTGAAGTAAGTCATAAGTGGCATCGATGCAATAAAACGTGCAACACCTCAAAGGTCAAAAAGTGCAGCACGGTTTAGCAAAACACACAATCACAAAAAAACCTGCAATGATCAGGACCAGAAGAAGAAACAGTTCCTTTTTTATTTCGACTTGTAATTTGAGCAACTTAGCACACAGAGATGAGATGTGCGCCTTCTGACCCCCTCCAGATACTCACAGCTAGCGCTCAGGCCCTTTTAAAGCATTGTGAATGGTGGAAACTTTCTGAATGCTGTTAATGCCTGAAAGGTATCTCAGAAGGTTGAGCGCCTTCTATCGCTGGCACTGGCAACTCGCAGGTTCAAGTGCCGGCTGACTTGCCTTAGCCTTTCATCCATTCTAATGGCGATAAAATGCGAACTAGAGAGTTTGTGGTGATGCAGTATAGCCCCGTGTCTGTTGAAATGAGAGACCCACGTCTGCTCACCCTTTTCAGAGGGCAGACAGTGCTAGGTCACGGTTGTGAAGTGATAACTGCGCTGTCTCTAAATGACTGTGTGAGCTGATGGGACGAGTAGGCCACATTTGTTTGATTTTTTATAGATTAAGTATGAGAATACAATATTATAGCGCGCTGCAAGGCTTCGGGAGGGTTTCTATGCGCAACCTCAGAGGCGCAGTCGGCAGTGAAGCACAATACAGCTTTCGCCTTTCTGCAGATGCTCACCTGGTCTCGAAGAGATGGCTGGACGGGTGCCAATGTAGCATTCTCTGGCGGCAGCGATGACCTGGAATCACAAGGCGCTTCTGTGAGGCGCTAGGTGTGTGCTGTTCTTTGTTCTGCCATTGAGGACCAGCAGCTTTGGAAGCCCAGCGCTCAGTGTCACCCTGGAGTGGGTGGATCGGCAGCTATGCACCAGGCTGCTGGTGTTAGCACGGAGAGCAGCGGCGTGTCTAGCAGCATAGACATCGAGGACAGACACGTCTGGGAGCATAGAACGAGCTCTTTGCTAACGTGGCGGCCATCTTCGAAAGGAGGGTTTCAAGTCTCTGTTGCGACAGAACAATTCTTGAGTAGCAATCTTTATTAGCCTGGCCGAATTAGCATACATCGCTAAAATGTATACAACCTCCCTACTATGTTTTGCTAGCATATATGGCATGTGTAGGATTAAGTCTTCTGTGCATAGCCAAGTACCTTTGGGTGACTCTTCTTCGGTTACACCCTAGTAACGCTTTCAAGATTTAGTCATTTATTTTTGCAGTTTCATATAGTACAGACATTTCTCATGGCGCTGCGACTTCGAAAGTGAAAGTGGGCGTGGCCCAGTGAATGTAAGCAAAACACGTCGTGGTGCCTAACGTAGGGAAAACTCAATAAATAAAAAAGTGCACGTACCCTGTAACCACCAAGTAAAGGGGCCAGTAGCCATGGGAGGTTACAAATGACGATATGGCCCTACTAAGGAGGGACTAACAAGCCTCATATTGAATCAGAAGACAGCATTTACGAAGGACAAACACACAAGCCAATGAAAAATAAGGGCGGGGGAGTGGGCGAAGCTTCTCTCCGTACTGAACTACCACAGATCTTCCTAGAGCAGCGCTTGCACGCTGGCTCAGGCTCGACCTAAAAAAGACTATGATGCATCTAGAGCTAATGCTCTTTTAAAAAATAAGTGCATTAGCCCTTGCTGCATCACAGGGTTTTCTTAAATCAGTTTTAGCCACACTGCAAAGCATCCACGCTACTGTACAGCATGGCTACAAAGCACTGCCAAAGTCAACCGCCCTCATAAGCGAGACCTATTGGCTTTGCCAATACTTGTTATATGTGGGCTTTTGTTGACAAAGCTTTGGCATCATCAGAGATGTGTATCCGCAGCTCAGCCTGACCAGAGATTGGCATCGTTGAGAGCAGAGCCCTTGCTATTCTTGCTATTCAGTCTTCAAAAGATTAAACCTAAATTGCACCAGCCAATTAGAGAGAGCAAGGAATGAGTATAGAAGCCTCTGGGACAGACGCCGGGTGACTGAGACCCCATTTCTTCCATCTCTGTGGCTGAGGTTCTGCAGTTCGTGGTTTGCCTGAAGAGTGTGATCCACCTCTGTATTTATTCATCACTATCACGGGCCCCGGAAGGTGGAGCTTCGGTGCCCCTGTGGCACCACTCCTTCCTTTTGTGTCTCACTGCAGACACTCAGTGCACTGCCACCTGCTATCAGTGAGATTCCAAGTCCACAAGAATTCTCCTGCTTGCAATCACAGCCTCTGCAGCAGAGTGACGCACTGAACTATAGGTTACATGACTTGAAGTCAGTGCTGCAGCTTCCTGGTCCCACCGCCCTACCCTAAAGACACCAGGCACTGGCGCGTGCAGTCACTCTGAGTAAGGCTACAGAACTGAAACATCTGATTGACTAGACAGGAAGGTTTTCAGTTTGCTTTCCACACCTATTCAAATTCAAATGCGAATTTATGATGTTGTGAGGCGACAAGAAACCTCTACATAACCCATTGAACTTCACTTTACTATGCATCCTATCTCTTTTTATGAAAAATATAACACTGACTGGACAATATGGTTATTGCCTGTTATCATTCTCCTAAATAAACCGATCATTCAACCTCACACTAAACTTCAACAGTAAGTCTTGATTGTTCGACTTCCAGGTAGAAAAGGCAATGCGTATCACAATGATTGACACATTGCCCATGAGTTCCTTAGGCCCTGGTGAACTTTATGTGCAAGGTTCTCCTAAATGCTCCTCATCGAAAATATTCACATGGACGCATCACTTGTCTAAGCTCTAGCACACTCTAGACTAGATCACCAGGATTACTTTTTTAATAGATTGCCCTACTCAACACTTGCCTCATTGAAAAGGGGGCGTGGCTACCAGTGGTGCAGCTGGCGAACTGCACTGGGGCCCAGAGGTTGAAATGAGCACAGAGAAGGCACCTAAAAAACCATGCTGGTGTTCTGAAAGTGAATGAGCATTAAATAAGACTTTAAATTTCGTTTTTATCTTGTCACATTTGCTGAGTGTTCAAAGACAATGGTCACATTTCAGTCTAGTTTTCTGACAAATTGCTGCTTATTCTTTTAGCATGGGGACTGGTGTTCACTTTTCTTTCTTTTACTGCAAAGTGTGAGGATTTTGTAAAGTGAACTATTTGAAAATCGTGTTGGTGTGAAAGGAAAGGTTGTAGGATGTCCTTTTCTTCGAACACAACAAAATTGGAATACTTATAAATGAACTCTACACATATTTCAAAATAAATAAATAGGTAAGCACAAATAAAGTTTTTTTTTTAGATGGAAACAAAGATTTTAATAAGGTCAGAAGAAATCAAGACACTTTACTTGGGGATGTGCAAATTACAAATATTCGTTGAAACCCAATTTCCACACATTATTATTTGTGCACTATATTGTTTTATCAGTAAAACTATATGTGCACATTTGGTGGTCATTTCAATGGAGAATGTGCTGTCTGAATAGCCGGGCAGTGTGCATGCTCACTTTAAAAAATGCGGAGTGCGCCATTCGGCCTTGGCTGCCTGACACCATCAGGGATCAAAGAAGAATTTCAGCTTGATTTGTGGAGGGCAGAAAATGGCAGTTATTAAAAGAACATTGACTTACTTTGGACAGAGTACGGGAACTTGGAAAATGAATGATGTGAGCATGTCTTGTTTCATTTTATGCTAACAAAATGCACAGGTAACTTTTGACAACTTCTTTAGGGTCGTAATGCACAATTGCTCCTTACTAAAATCAGAGGTAGGAATAGTTATTCTTCTAAAACCCATGGAAACCAGCCAGAATCTTGGAAAACAATAATTTGCTCCCCAGAGCAAGATACGGAGAGAGGGCAACTTGAGTAATTGCCATATATAGTACTGTGGTAGAGGTGGCTGAGCCAACAAATTAAAGGGGAGAGCCAAGTCAAGGGTCTGGCTAGGCTCCAGGAGCCTGTCTTGGCTCTAGGAGGCCAGGCACGAGCTGAACCATGGGAACATTTGGCATGGAAATTGTGCAACAAATATTATGTTAAAATATGAAAATGTGTCTCCAAAATTCAAAAAAGTAATTTCCTTGACAAGCGTTTCAGCTTAGTACATCAGATTGTATCATTACATTGAAGGGCATTTATTAAAAGTGATAGTTTTTAAACATGTACTTAGAAACATTCATTCCCCCACTCCAACGAAAATACCATTAGTGAACTAGGAGGAAAGTCAATTGTCATGTGCACCCTATTTGTGAGCTATATTCTTGTTTTACATGAAGCTTCATTATGGTTCATTAAGTCAAAGACAAGAGATTTGTGTACAGCACACATTCTCACATGTTTCGAGGCACATTAAAATAACTGCCTAGGATCACACAATTTGGTCAAGTGGCCAAGCAGGGATTGATCCCAGGCTTTCTGGTCTCACACTGCAATTCAGCCACTAGAATGATATCCTTTTCTCGCTCCTGTTTGTCATCAAAGTTTAGTGCTTTGTCTTTCACACTTGGTGCATGATGTTAGAGAGTAGGCAGTAGACAGGCAGAAGCCACAAGAAAGCTCAGCTTATTTTGGGTTTGAGGCCTCAAGAGGATCTTGAGCTGAGCCAGAACCTAGCATCTGGCTTGAGCCTTCAGTGGCTCACCCACCTCTATACTTTACTGTGGGTATTCTGTGAGTGAAATAAGCGTATATGCTGCTGCCAGTGGAATACATGCTTTTTATGTGAGGATATCTTAGCCTGCACTGCTGATGGCCATCTTGTGTTGTGTGTGGGGGAACGTACACTGCTGCCAAATGCTGCACATTGCATGTGTGCTTCTGCAGATGTTGTCCATGTTCTTGGCATGTGAGGGAAAGCTTGCATTGATTCTGAACAGGTCGGTATACGTTCTATGAGTGTAAGGGAACAGTGTACTCCTGCCTTGTGCTGTACCTGTTTTGTGTGTCGAAATCTTGCTATGCATGTGAGTCAACAACCCCAGTGCTGTTTGGTACTCTTGTACCAAATCTGAAATGATGCTTACTCATTGTATCTAAGGGAGGCGCTAAATAGTGTTGCCCAGTGCCACACTTTCTCCAGGTCTTTGAAGGAAGGTTGATGTGGCCCTCCAATGGCACATGTCTATGAAGGAAGCTTGCACTGGCTGGCCCTGTAGTTTCACACTTGTTTCACGTCTTCGAAGCAAACTTGCACTAGCCCTGCAGTTCCACACTTATTCCATGTCTTTGAAAGAAGCTTGCACTGACTGACATTGCAGCAGCATACTTGTTCCATGTCTTTGAAGGAACCTTGCACTAGTTGATACTGCAGTACCACACTTGTTCTACGTCTTTCAGGAAAGATTGTGATGCTCTTGACCTTTGCTGTATGTGTTATGAGTGTGAGCTAAGGACTCCTTGCTCTCCTGGTCCTTGTGCTCTATCTATTTCTGTGTGTTTTAGGTCTGAACAAAAGACTGTTTTAGCTGTCTCACCAGCCTCATGTTTTCTCATAAAATAATATATAATCTTCCTTGGAGAAAATGGGCTTTGGGTAAGCCCACTTTAGTTATTCATCATACAGAGCGTCATTAACATATTAGTTCAGCCCTTCAGCACATCATACATACAATTGGGCAGTGTATCAGCCCTCTTTAGCCACTGGCTTTGTTGCCAATGTTTGGCTCAGCCTAGTAGCCAATCGCAGATCTCTAGGATGTCAGGTAGTCTGATTAACAGTATTTTGCCTGCTTATTTTGTGTTACTCTGCATAGAGAAAAGTCCAATCTCAGGAGATATTTCCTTTAAGTCATGGGTACTCGCAAACATTTTCCCAAGGGCCAAAATGTTTGCCCTGTAATGTGACAGAGGGCCCCATTGATTCTAGGGTGGCAGTGGGGCAGGGGAGAAGGGGTGTAATATGGGTGTAGGGAAAGCAAAGCATGTACGTCTAGTGGTTGAATTGCACAGTGTGAAACAGAAAACCTTCAGCCCTCTTTAGCCACTGGCTTTGTTGCCAATGTTTGGCTCAGCCTAGTAGCCAATCGCAGATCTCTAGGATGTCAGGTAGTCTGATTAACAGTATTTTGCCTGCTTATTTTGTGTTACTCTGCATAGAGAAAAGTCCAATCTCAGGAGATATTTCCTTTAAGTCATGGGTACTCGCAAACATTTTCCCAAGGGCCAAAATGTTTGCCCTGTAATGTGACAGAGGGCCCCATTGATTCTAGGGTGGCAGTGGGGCAGGGGAGAAGGGGTGTAATATGGGTGTAGGGAAAGCAAAGCATGTACGTCTAGTGGTTGAATTGCACAGTGTGAAACAGAAAACCTGGGATCAATCCTGACTTCCCCACTTGACCAAACTGTGTGATCCTAGGAATTTTTTTTATTGCACTTTCCCTACTTAATCTTCATTATCACATATAACAAGGCCTCTAAATACATGACTTCAGGATGAGTGCTGTACAAAACCTTTTCTTTTATTTGCTTTAATAAACTATAATGTTGTTCATGTATGATTCGGTACGAGTCTCATTCACAATTTTAGGAAGCACATTTTAGCGATTCGGTAAATAGCGAATCGATTTGCAAATACCGAATGTTGCTTTCTGGCAGAGAGTGATGACCTCACAAACAGGAAGTAGCATAGTACCAGGCTATAAGACGACTGGAGAGCATTGAGACTGGTGATTGCCGTTTGAAACCAATTGGAATCAGCACCAACCTCAGCCATTCTTCCTTGGAAAACATCAATATTTCTTGGCAGAATCCAGAGGCCTTACAGACTCCTGAAATATGTAAGCCTGGATAAGGAACTGAGACAGGGAAGAGAGCAGTACTCAAGGACAGCTCCCTGACTGTCGCTCTTTTACCTTCTTTTCAGGCAAGTGGGGTAAGGGAGGTGGGGGGGGTGATAGACGAGCTTACCTCTATATACATCCTGGCAGTGAAAGGGAGGAAAGCTAATATGTACCAGCAATATCCATAAGGAAACATTCCTAGTGCATCAAGAGTATCTTCTCCCGGAAAGGAGGAATACACACACAAACTATTAAGCACAAGACTTTTGAGGCGTCATAAAGACCTTCTTCAAGTCAGCTTGAAGTGAATACCTGTGGGCTTTGAGCATATATATTTAAGATGCAGAGATAGTGCATCTAGAAAACCAGATATGTTATCAGTATCCTGAGATCACATTTACACACCACTAAAAAGTCCTTTTACCCTTCACCTCATGGTCAAAAACGATTTGCTCTTTTCAATACCTTGTGCTCAGTATGAGAGTCAAAACAGATAAAATTGAAGCCTGATTGTTAAAGGAAGATTTGAAACCTTCACCCAAATGATTTATGCAAAGAAGACCGTGTCTGTGATCGTTTAAATGCACTGTTGGTTCATTTTATTTATCGAACACGGTGTGACTGGATCCAATAATAGATGTTCTCCACAGAAAAGTAGCAAAAGATGAATAACCATTAAACCACACATTGTCTGGGTTCAGCTTTCCTCAAACCCCCACTCCACACATTATAACAACAATCGCCTTTCCTCAAGTGCAGTATCCCCATACAAAATGAGCAGTGTCGACTGGTGATATTTGACATTGGTGGGTCATACTTCTTGCTCTAAATTCAGGGCACGGGGAGCCCGACTTACCTTTGATGGAAGACGAGGCACAGGCAGTCTTCTGCGGGACCAGTTCTCGCAGCCTTGGTTGGGTCCTCCAAATGAGAGGCACAGCAGCAGCGAGGAGAGAGTGAAAGCAGGTCTTGTTTAAACAGATACACTGTGCGTGCACAGCTAAAGCATGTGCAGTGTATCTGTTTGCCACATGTGGCCTGACGTCACAGAGTCATCAGAGCTCATGACTCTGTGACCCAGGTCACATGGTTATAAACTTTCCCACCGCTGGGTTGCCTACACAGGACCACTCTGGGATTGATAGGCAGCCCCAGGATGAAAGCTAAAGCACCCGGGCCACAAAAAAAAGCGACTCTTGCTGAGAGTCATCTAAGGGTGTGGCGAGGAGGCCCTGAAGAATGGCAGGCCAGGGCTGGATAAAGGAAAGCAGTGGTTTAGCCAGCAAAGTTACAGGAGATGGCATACGCACTTGCGCATGTACCAGCATGTACCATCAAGCGAGGGTCAGAAATAAAAGCCAGGCATGCTTCACTAATTTTCTAATTACTATTATAGCCTTATAATAGTAAATAGAAAATTAGTGTGTTTGTGAGGTAGGAAATTCAGTGGGCATCGCCACATACGAGGGGTAACCAGCCACCCCTGAAAATGAGGCTTCACCTGGACTCTCCTATCTTCATCACTACCTTCCCATCCAATTTCTGGCCTGTTTGTCCTAGTCCTGATAATTGCCATAAAATAAAAAGACTCTGAGCCTCCCCACACAATATTTGGACTCTCCCTATTTGATAAACTTCCTCATCTGGAGTCTCTGGCCCCACTGCCCATCCACACATGGAGAACATATCTCAGTCTTGGAGTACCGCTGCATCCCACTCACATTCCCCTGAACTACAGGCCATCTCAAACCTTTACTCAAAATCAGAGAAAGTGAGGTCATAATTCAGTTACAAGATTATATTTTATTGAATCAAGCAACTTCTTACATGATAAACAATAAGGCTTAAGACCTGATATGGCATTGAAACTGCAATTGTGGAAATTAGAGGACACCTCCTGTTCTTCCTCGATGCTGGCCAAGCAAAACTTTTGATCGTAACGACTCAATGGCATACAGCACAGTAGATTATAAAATCCTTCTCAATTGTTGAAAAAACTGTGCCTGGATAAATAGAAGGGTATTTCAATGATGCAACTCTTTACTATCAAACGGCAGCCAGCAAATCAAAATGGAATTATTCTCCTCTATCACAGAACCAATTGATTTTAGGGTCTGTCAAGGATCTCCACTTTTTCCACTATGTTTTTTTGTGTTGTCATTTTTTATTGGATATCAGACACACAGTAGTGCGACGAGCGCACAGTGGGAAACAAAATGGAAATTACAACATAGTCAATACATCGATGGGGGGGGGCGGGGGAGACGGGAGGTGTCGGGAAGTGGGAGGGGGGAGTGGAACAATGTAGAGAGACTTATCATCAACATAAACAGTGCAGCAAATAGAACAACTTGATGTAGGGCACTTGGCTCAGTACAATGGACATCAGAAAGGGTGCATTGGTCATTCCCCCTATTGATAGCTAAGGCGCTGGCCACAATTCACCGACACTCTGGGCGGGGGGGAGGAGGTCGCGAGTCAATGAGGACCTCCGCACGGAGGAGGAAGCGAGAGGTAGAGAGAGGTTGGGGTGGGGGTGTCCCCCTGTCGGGTCCGAATGGGAGTAGCATGAGTCTCAGGCATTGGCGATAGGAATTGAGGGGGGAGGCAGGTGTGCTGTGATTGGAGGGGTGATTCTGTGGGTTGATGTGGGGGGAATGTCGGGTGCTGCTGAGGAAGCGGCATGGGCAGTATCCCTGAGGAGGAGATCGGTGCACCAGACTGTGAATGTGCTATGGCGGCTGCCCATACCGGCACAGAAGGCACTTACTCATTGATGAGTAAGTGCCTTCTGTGAATACCAAAATGAGTAAGTGCCTTCTGTGAATACCAAAATGAGTAAGTGCCTTCTGTGAATACCAAAATGGTATTAAGTTTAGGATTTTGTCTTAAGTTAGTTCTGTGAATCGGGCCCACATGATGCCCTCAGTGTGGAGGGCGTGATGGTTTAACTTGGACCTTGAAGTTGCAATAAGTGAATATTCTTAGATCAAAGTGTTACGGATGTGGTGTGTTCCAGTGAAGGGGCGTGAAACAGCAGCGGAGGGGACAGGCAGTGTTCTTGTAGACAGGTGTACCAAAAACGTTAGGCACAGCCCAAGAAGAAGTGTCATATGTTATTTTTTGCTGGTTCCTAGGCATGACTAGAAAATTATTATTTAAGGGGACAGTGAATGTCGCAAATGCAATAAATGCAACCACACGCTTTATAGAAGTACATATCAACAGACATGAATTTGTAGAAGAGCAAATTGCTAGGTACCAACATACGGATACATTTTTTTAATACAAACTATGGACCATGCATTGATGAGTGAATGAGTGACAAACTGTGGTCGAGGCTCACAAGTGACTCAAACAAAGTATTCAGAAAAAATCAGTGTAAGAGCAAGGGGAACTCCAAAATATGGCTTTGTATAGACTGTTTACAGATTACAAAAATACTGTTATGAGTATGTTGTCATTTGGTTTATCGAGTACAAATAGACGGTGTGTCGACTAAACTCAATGTAAAGTTAATCATCAGGGCTGCTGAATGAAAACATCCAAGGAATGGACTGAAAGCAGGCCAGAGGACACTTCAGCTGATAGAGAAGCCAGATATGAATGGAACACCAGTGCAGACGACCAGTGGTCAGCACCATTAAGAGGTGTACGAGGTTAAAACAGGAGATGGCCAGACAGAGGATGAAAATGGGCTCATCAGGTAAATAGGGGACCAAGCCAAAATGTAGTATCTTAATTACAGCAGCCCCTATGCAAAGAACCACAGGAAGAGAGCTTGTCCAAAAAGATACATTAGTAGGCAACCGAAAGTTTGCACGTTCAGAGAAGGAAGCACGCATGGGTGCAAGCCTCCAGGGCCGGCTTAGGGCAGTGTGACCAAGGCAGCCACACTGGGCGCTGACCTGGCGGGGTCACTGACCTCAAGGGTGGGTGGGGCGCTATTTTTCAGACAATTATTTAAGTGAGTTGAGATGCACCATATTGCAAGTGACTGGACCACAATTCGGAATTGTGATCTAATGATAATGGTTTTCACGATCCTGAGCTCTCTAAGATGGGTCAAAATTGCATTTTCACATCCATCTGAGGCTGGATTAATGCCCACTGTAGTTTATTAAGGGTGTCAACTTAAATAACTAATAATAGACTCCTGCGTCATTTCCTTGGTTTGAGGGTGGAGTGAAACGGTTCTGTTACCTTATTATTCAGAACTGACAGCACCTGAAGAACATAGCCAATGTATATCAGTATCTCCTCTGCAATACACTCTGCCTCATGAAAGGTCTCTATTGATCTGATGTTTAGTTTAGGAACAACATCGTCGTATCCATCAAGGCCAAACCAACCCCACTTCAATTTAGGAAAGAGTTGAAAATGCACCTCTTTGAAGAACACTACATCACAATGCATTAACCATCTTTAACCCAGCTACCCCGCCTATCATTTGTTGACTTTTTGCATGTTTTTGAGCCTGTACAGCTGCCTTTTGGCTAGGTTCACGCTACAGAAATAACCCATACATTAATACATACCTAGTTCATGAAATATCAAGTCCTTCCTGCAGTAAAGATTTTGACAGTCTGATGCCTGGGTGTGTAGGGAAAGTTCAACAGATGGTTGTGTGGAGGAGCAGCACTTATAGTGCACTATACACACTCCACTATCTCACTAATGTCTAAAAGAGGAAGACCAGCATCATCTATTCATAGGTCTGAAGGAAACCGACGGAGCACCAGTCTATTGACTGTGTAGAAGAATAGCCTGATGTTACGTTATTATATCTGTAATATAATCTACAATATTTATTTAAAAAATCTAAAAACCTTTACAACTACAGATGGTAATGTCTATTAAAAAAATCTAACAACATTTCAAAACTGTAAATAGTTGTCCTAGCACAATCTAGAACTTCAATAACTAATGAGCTTGCAGTTTAAACTATTGCTCTGGCTGAAGAACAAAACCAGCCGTAGCATAAGTCCTTTCTAAATACAACTGAGACCGCACACGCCTGGTAAAATATTGTTTATTGCATAGGTGTCTATTAAGTGGGAGTGCTGCACAACAGGCACATTTTGAACTGGGAGGCATTAGAACATGTACTGTAAAGTTTCTGCAGTCATGTACAAAACCACAATGTGACAAGTCATCTTTGTTCACTGTTACAAAATTGCTCAATGACTTGTGGTGTCCTGAATCTGTATGTTTTGGAGTGCTATATGGTAAATGTATTACATTTTTGTGAAATTTTAAGTGGTGTGCCCCTTGAATATCAAACTCACAATATCGGTGGGACAGAATATTGAGGAAAACATATTGAAAAACTATATCGACAAGCAAGCAAGTCTAGATTTTTAATACCTAACACCTCATACATGTACCTACGTGGGGTGAGAGAACAATCTGAAGGCTCCAGTTCGTTACAAGAAAGAGAATAGTCATAGAATGTTCGTGTAACAAACATTGTAGACATAATCTAACACTTACTATGTATGATAGAGGCCGCACAGATGCTGTCTGCTTTGCAAAAACGAGGTCCGATGGTACATATATTTCAAGGAACGTAGACGTGGAGTCAGAAATAGTAAATATATACTTCCCTATACGCACTTACCTTACAATATTTTGTCCTTCGATATTCTGTTCTTGATATTCTTTTACCATGATATTGTTGGTGCCGTATTCCATAGTACAACCGGTGTACATTACATTTTCTCAATTTGTATGCTAATGTGGGCATTAACTTTATGTGTGCATGTATCAAGGCAGATGTGCGCAAAGAATCTTTTGCACAATTGCACCCTTTATCGATGTCAAGAAGCCTCGACAATATTCTTAAAAATCCTGCCTGAAAACATTCTTTGCCTTAAAACTTCTTATTGTCAGCTCTCATTTTTCTTCCCTCTCTCTCCTTCTTCCTCCTATCTCCTTCTTTTCCATACTCTGCATGCCTCTTCTCTCTGACCACAGCCTAATCTAAATGACATGCATGTTTGCCTTAATCCCTATTATTGTGTCTCTACAAATGTTTCACATCTTATTTCCGAGATAGCATCTCCTTTAAAATCACACCCCTGCAACCTAACAATACATCTTCGCCTGTAGTTCATCTAATAATACCGCCAGCCAATGCATCATTCAACTCACATTCCTCTCTACAATAAAGTGAGAGGGACCCCTTTTACCACACCAAGGGAGAAGGGTACTATCAGCAAGTAAAAACACGTTATCCCTTGGTTCCTACACACTTGATTAGAAGCAAAAATCAACTTACAACTCAACATTCAAACACAAGCTAGAATCAGTGGCGTAGGTAGGCACTCTGCCGCCCGTGGCGGTCCCTGCCTTTTGCCGCCGAGCGCCTAAGAGGGGGGGGGAGGGGGTGCTAGCGATAAATTTACCTGCCGCCCCGAAATCTCGTGCCGCCCGGGGCGTACCGCCCCCTCCGCCCCCCCCCCTTGCTACGCCAGTGGCTAGAATAGAGATATTGCCAAGCCCACACAGTAGACACAAAAATTATATCATCAAAAGTAGAAATTATTACAAAGGTTTATTAAAAATTATACAGTTGCCGATTAAAAAAGTCTTTCATAAAAACAATACAAAGAATATATTTTAAGTATCTAGTTCATTATTACTTAGAAAATACAGAGGATCAAATACGTCTTATACACTCTTAGTCCCCTTACCTAGTAAGGAAAACAAATATACTAATGTTGAGAGAGAAACACAAACAGACAATACACTTTGTCATTTAATTGAACACATTTGTAGGGACAAATTTTTTTTAGCTGAGACCTAGTACCATAGATCGTATTCTGATATCTACAGATCCAGTCAACTTCACGAATTGTGTAAAATATACGTTGACGCGTTTCGATTGTACTACTGTTTATATCCCATCTTTTTCAAGACAATTATTTAAACTCTCTATGTTGCACTGTATCGTTGCCCCAGAAATGGATCCTTGTTTTACGCTATGAACATATTGGTTTTATTTTCATCTTCATCAGGTTGACACCATTCAACCAAGCCTCCCTGTCTTCAGGGTATCATTTTGTAGAATCTTCTCTGATCTCTAAGTGCCAGCATGCGACTTGGACATGATAGACCCGGTGTGTCGCAGTTAAAAAGTATAAAAAAAACTGGACCGCTCAATATAATGTGGGTGAGTCTCCTAGTGTACTATTTGAGGCTCACTATTCGGAGGACGCGAAAACGTCGTCTTTCAAAAAAATGGAAGCCGTACAATTTTGCAAGTGCTCGTACCCTTTCTGTCTTTGGGCCTATGTCAGGCGTTGTATTAGAGCCTAAATGGTTCTCCTCGTGCTGGCGGTTATTCAACTCTAGCTTCCTTTAAAGATCACCCCTAACTCCTATTAATTTAATCTACCACATAGAAATTGGAATAAATTGCACGGAATGGTTTACTTAAGAGTAATCTCAATAATCAACAATAGTGCAAAAAAGAAAGAACTACTAGCCCTGGGTTCCGGAGTAGCATGCTGAGAGACATAAACCACTACAATACCTCTTCGGACCTGCAGAGCTGCTCATAGCTGCCAGCTTACTGAATACCATAAATTGCGCGGCTGCCTCTCATACTCCCTCATCCATCGCACTTCTAAGCGCTGTGTCCCATAACACGATAACCCCACCTAGGTGGTCCTCACGCCCGCCCTGGAAACACTGCCCACACAGGATCGAAACAAAGACATCTCGCTTCCAACTACACACCAGGCACAGTGTTGCGTGCTACACATGTAGGCAAGCGCTTCAGCACACCACATGCAGGGAGTAAGGGCCGTTGCAATACAATACAATGTGTGATTATCATACAGTTGCATTTCACTGAAATATATCGTAGTGCGTGAATTCAGAGCAGAGGCCTCGGGCGCCATTTTCTTCACCTGCCGCTCTTATGTCGCGCTTTCAGTCCCGCTTACCTCATCTATAACAAAACATCTGTAATTTTAGTGCGTGTTTGCTGGAAAGTCTACTGAAAGGGCACATGGAGTATTTTAAGATAGACGCACGACAGCAAGAGAACAGTGGGAAAGGGCAGTTCGGCTGATGGGACTGCAGTGTGTACTTTTCTGATTATGTACTGAAAGAAGCAATTAAAACCTGAGACCCAAATGTATTCTCCTCGTAAAACAGCCAGAGCCTCGCCATTCATTCGTTCCTTGCGTTCAGCATGTACTGAAGCAAAAAGCAAACATTCATGTTACCAACCTTTTAATATATCTCCTTCTTTTCAGCCCCAAAATTTATCTTTCAGCAAAAACAGCTGTGTGTGGAAATCGCGGCCTAACTACCGCACGTGTGTTTAATGGTGCGTGGCTGTGACAGTTAGTTCTTCCTAAGCTTGCCCATCCTTTCATTGCTCACCCAAACCCCCTTAAAATGTGTGGAAAACGAAGAGTTCATAAAATTCAGGGAACTGCGCCTGCTTGATGCAAATCTTAAGAAAGCACCTGCTCCATGCTGGACCAGGGGGAGATCTGGTGAGTGGAAGTGAGTGCAACACCAAGGCACCCCCACGAAGGGGCCAGTAACATTTCCAAATCACAGACCAGAAAAGGGGATTCATGGAGCGATGGACCCAGAGGTAGGAGAACAATCCGAAGGCGCCAGTTCGTTACAAGAAATGGAATAGTCGTAGAATGTTCGTGTAACAATCATTGTAGACATAATCTATCACTTACTATGTATGACAGAGACAGCATAGATGTTGTCTGCTTTGCAAAAACGAGGTCTCGACGACCTGAGAAAATGCTGCAATGCAGTCTACAATCCATCATGTGTTGCACTGCGGCGTAGCGTGGGTTGCCAGCGCACGGGGCAAGGCAAGTATCCTTCCACTTTTCTTTTAAAATTTTGCGCACCTATTAAAATTTTGCGCTCCTAAGAATTTTGCGCTCGGGGCAACTGCCCCTGTGCCCACCCTACACTACCCCACTAAAAAAGAATGGATCAGCGCATAGAACACTTATCAATTCAACAATAAAAAAAATGAAAGGTAAATACATTAATCTCATTACAGGAGCATTAACATTCAAAAGCCAGCTGCCTCCAAGTACCCTGTCTGGGATCCACCTTACTAGAGATGGGGAGTCGCTAAAAGCTCGCGCCAGGCTCGAGCAAAATGCCTGTCTCTGTCACAGCACGAGGTTCTCTGGGAACCTCAAGTCCAAAAGCAACCAACCTTTCACAGCAGGCGATGTGGTCTGGTGGCTACAGCTGCTGAACATGTATCATCGGGGGCTGGGTTTGTATTCTGGCCTAGGCTCAGCATCCTGTGAATCTCAGCCAATCTCCCTGTGCCATAGTCTGTATTTGTTGTGAAGCACTGTTATGTTCTTGGGCAAGGTGTACTCTATGTAAAACCGCCCAAATTAAAACGTGGCTTCTGCCTTTCACCCAAATTCTAATCGGTCCAAGAATTTAGCCCAAAGCATTACCCTTTGATAGAGATACAAATCTAGTGGCTGATTGCATAGTGTGAAACTGGAAAATATGGGATAAATCCCAGTTTCCATGCATGCCCAAATTGTGTGATCCTAGGTAAATACTTTATTTCACCTAGCATCGTTTTTGTTCATTATCACCTATGAGAGCACCTTCAAAGACTTGAGTTCGGGATGTGTACTGTACCAAAAAACTGTCGTCTTTGATTCAATAGCCTGCAAAGTTGTCCCTCATATAACACGAATCTATTCTAGACCATCTATTCTGTATAGGTGACAACTCACTTGCCTCTAAGTTCACTATTACCATTGTAATCAGGGGCAGAAATATTTCTTAGTCATAATTAAAAGTCCCTCTTTTAATAAATACTTTTCAAATTGTCTGCTGTACTAAGGTGAAACGCTTCTGCATGCTAAAACAATACTCTTTCTTCAATTTGGAAGACAACGTATCAAACTTTAGGGTGATTTTTGTCGCATGATTTACATGTCACATATTCCCAGAGCTTGGCTCGTGCACCAGCTCTTAGGCTGAGGCTCGGCTCTGTCTCGGCTGGTAATCTGCTAGCTCGCCCAACTCGACGCCTTACTTCACCTCAGCTTAGGTAGAACAGACACCTTCGATCAACAGTGAGGTAGCAGGAAGCAGGGATTAATTTGTAAAAGAGTGCTCAGTACTGCGGCCGGTGTAATTAAAAATCGGTGCGCAGAATAACAAGGCTGGTAGCCTTAAATCCACCTCATGCCTCTTTAATATATCGCCAGACACTCCCTGCCCCTTTAACTCGCTTTTGTGGGGTTCTGCTTTCTCCCTTGTGACGGTTTTGCTGTCTTTCTCTCGCTTCGTCTTTCCGACCTGTGTGCTTTTCCCTCTCTTGCGCTCCGTAAACATTTGGGGCCATATTTATGAAGTTTGCGGCGCAAGGCAATGCAGCAGGTCCCCTGAGCACTGCCCTCCATCACAGAGAAAGGGCAGGAATGCACCGTATCTATCTAACGCGGGGCCTTTCTGTCCTTTTCCCCTGCGCTGGCGCAGTTTTGGCAAACTAGCGCCGACGCAGGCACCCTTGCACCATGGTGAAAGGATGAGTGTGTTGTAGGCATTATTGTTTTTGTGCAGGAAGGGGTGCCTTCCTGCACAAAATCAATCCTGCGAGGCTTTTTCCTCTTACACATAGAAAAAAACAAGGAGAAATAAAGATATTTCTCCCTGTTCTGCCTCTCCTAGGGAGGCGTATCTTTTTAGTGCATTCCCTGGTTTGCAAGTCCTTTTAAATCTGGGAATGCGTCAAAAACCATGGGAGCTGCGCGGGAACACACATCGCAAAGCCTATAGAACGCCTCAGTTGTGCAGAGTAAGGCAACGCAGTGATTTGCGCTGCGTTGCCTTACTCCAGATTTTTTAAGCCACGCAAAGTGGCTTTGTGTGGCTTTATAAATCTGACGTACAAGTTTGTGTCACGTATGTACCCAGTTGCGTGGTGAAAGCATGACGCAAAGCTCTCATAAATATGTCCCTTGATGCAGAAAAATAAGTGTTGGTCCCCTACAATAAATGCCAGTGGGCCCCATCAGCAACCACCAGCTCAAATTAAGCAGTGCCAGTATGCATCCTCAAAGCGAAATTAAAAAAAGTCACAGTCCAGAAGGGAAACCAGTAGCCCCAGCAGAAGCAGAAATCCTGAAATAGTCATGTTAAACCATAGTAAAGACTGCATTTTTTTAACTTTATTGACTGATGTCCTACTAGGTCATCGTGGTAAAATCACATAGATCACAGCAAGTGTTTAAGAACAAATTAACCAATGAATGTTTACTGCCTAAGGATTGTGGCACCCGTGTCTTGTTGAGATTTTTACTTTTGTGAGACCCCATCCCTTAACAGAGGCTGACAACAAATCCCTAAGAAGTTGAGTGGCCCTGTGAACCTACTGAATTCCTTCTCACAACAGGAATGCGCAAATCTATCAAGTTAAAGCATGTATAGGTATTTCAGTGAAAAGTTCCCTATAAAAACCCTGTTAGGGTTTGGTGTGCAGAACTAGAGATGAAGAGGTTGAGCCCATATCGTATGCTACAACACTAATATTCTCCGTATTGCAGCAACAATGGTTTATTTACAAATTTTAGGTTCAGTTCTGCTCTAAAAAATATTTGTGCAATTAATAGATAAGCATTTGCACATTTACAGTTAGGTATACTGTCCTCATTTTTAACAGAAGCCTTTCTCTCCACCCATGCCTGTTACAATGTGCCCCAGCTCATGCGATAACCTCTCTGGACCCATCAGCTATGCTTCCCTTACATTGTTCAGCTGTCATATCTTACAAGGAAGCCTTGGCATCCATCCATGGCCTTCGGAGCAGAGCCAGGGTGCAGAGAGCTCCTCTTCAAGAGACCCTGCTGTTTAGTGGCATGAAGTGTGTGGAGACGTCGCCCACCTGCCTTCAGTGTGTGATCTGTCCATCTTCTGTCCAGATCCCCTCTCTGTGGCAGTCACGTGAGTGCAATCCCCATACACTGATAAGATTAGGATGTAAATGTTTATTAAATACCGGTCAGATACGGCCTACAAGAACCACCATAAGGGCTGGAATATTATCAATCAGGGGGCATGCATGCGTACCTCATTGGTATAGGATAGAAAGGGCAATGGCCTCAAGCTGGAGATGTATACATCCTTGTATGTAGGTCGCAGATAGCTCACCAGGTGACCATGACAACTGTTTATAGTATAAAAGACGGGCCCAAGGGGTTTGCAGATGTCGAGGAGGCACTGCGAGTTAATTGGAGGTCACCCTGTCCATGGGCTGAAAACAGAAGAGATGTCACGGCTACTCGTACAAAGAGCTCGTTGGCAGGGAGTTTTAAATGAGATGTGAAGGCCGCCTGCTTTGCCTGTCTTACAGCTTAAAAGGTACTATGGATGCCCATCTACACACTACTGAATCAGGAGTCAGGCGCGGCCTCGCCAAGGAGGCCGCCGTCTGCAGCGCCAACATTCATGGAAGGCTGTAAGTGCCATGAAGCGGTTCATCTCACATCATTGAACTATTACTGAAAAGAAGGGCTGCAGGCCTTCTCTAGATGGAAAAACAAGCAGGCGCAACTTGAAATGTCTATGCATACATGAACACGAAAATGTATGCTTTCATCAAACTCACCAAAACAGCCAAGGTCATGTGCACATGTTTCAGACGTGCACCTCAAAACACTAATGCCTCCAGGGCCAGGTTTAGTACGGGGGGCAACCGGAGCGACAATCTTTTTTGCACCCCCCCCCCCCTCCCAATAATATCCTTCTCCATGGATTCCCTCGCTACCACCCTCTAACAGTGCCCCACATCTCTCTACAGCTCTTCTCTCGCATGCATTTCCTTTGTTTTATAGCGCTACTCATACCAGTGCGGAATGTCAAAGCACTTTACATCACACATATACTACACAGAGGCAATGAATTAAACCTGTGTAAATTAGTCTATAGGGAAAATTGCATAAGACAATGAGGATTGCAAAGTGTAGAAGTCACGTCATTCATACTAGTAGGTCAGTATATTTTAAGAATGTTTGGTCTGGTGAAGCACAAACTCAGGATTTAAACATACCTAAACGAACCCTTTTTAGCAACATTATAATAATGAAAGATTAGGTAAAAAACATAACTTTCTAACCTACACCATGCAGTTTGCATGCAGCTTTTTGATGATAGTTCATATGTTGCTGCGATATATAAGCATTGTAACTAATGAACTGCAAGTAACAAAATGATCTCTGTGACAAAAGCAGTAACCCACTGAGCTATTCACATAAAATACCGTTCTGTGATCTGCATGTACACGTTCTTTGCAGCAGGCATATTAACCTGCTGCTGTACTTTACTTTGATGAGTCAAAACTGACAATAGAAGACAAAACTCCGACCTCTTTCCAGCAGGAACATTAATCACCAGAGATATCTTGACATTTTTATTGTTGCCTGAAAACTACTGGACATACAAGGAATTCTGTAGCAGGTGCTTTTAAACCCATACTATTTTTCAACACAGTGCCTTGCCAAGGTCAGCATCACGTGCGGCGAAGTCGCACTGCCCTAAACCCTGCCTTACCCCACCGCAACATATACCTTCTTGAAGAGTCCCAGTGTTGTGGAAGACAAAGACCGCGTGCCATTAGACTGTCTTCAGTCATAATCCTACAGATGGTATCTTTGCCCAATTGACTCCTCAGCCCAGCCAGCCAAGCAAATGCAGCAAATATTTCAACATGAGCTTCCTTTCGTTCTGAGTATGAATACTATAACAGCAATATGAGATATTCTGACTGCCGTCTGATTTAGAGTTTGGCGGATGGGTACTTTGTCACAAACATGACAGATAATCTGTCACTCTTATTACAAGTGCATTATTTTCTACAACTCGTCTGCAAACTTTAAATCAGACTCTTCCCTTAGTCATTATAAAATGTAAGAATACAAATGCATTTGATAAATCAACATGAGCACAGAAGTGATATGTATAAAATGCTTAACAGCAGCTCTTAGAAGATTGAAGGCATTGTGCACAGAAGTGCTAATAGTGTCATCTAAAGTCAGGATGCACGTATATCAACAACATGAACACAAAAATCTGAAGCGTCCCATCTAGGACTCAAGTGTGATCTATGGGTCTCATTCAGATGTCAGTTCCATTTGCTTAGCTAACTGAGGTCACTTGTCAAATGTAGGGCCAGATGTACGAAAATTGTATTTGCAAAAATGGGTCACAAATTGTGCACCAACAATTTGTGGATCCAATGAGATTTTGAGATCTGATCTATGTTCTAATAGGTCAGATCACAAATCACCATTCGTAGTGAGTCGTAATTCGACCTAACTCAACAATATTCATGAGGTAGGTTGCAAATTGTGACTTATTCCGATTGGATACCATCTCAGGCGTGGTGGCCTGTTGGGGTCAGCAGACCACCATGTTTGTGATCACATTTAAATAAAGTACACTACTTTAACTCAGCCCATTTTCCATAAAAGAAATGGATCTAAATTTAGGGCCACTGCTTACCCCCAAACAAGCTTTTTTGACATTCACACAAATTGCGAATGTATTACCACTTCATTTGCGGAGCTGGTAACCTATCCATGGTTTTCAGCCAAAGTTGTGGTTGCAAACCAAACATACATAACATTGCGAATTGCAGTTTGGAAGTGACACCTACCAAATTGCAATTCGGTCTGCATTTCAAAACCCATTTTGTGATTCAGTAAGTACTTACCAAATCAAAAAATGGTTTTAGTATATTTAAATAAGCCATTTAGCGATCGCAAATCACAGGCTTCGTAACCACTAAATGGCTTTGTACATCAAGCTCTTAAATGAGTAAAACACACATAGCAAAAAAAACTACTTAGAGAAAATTACCTAACTCAGGTAAACCAAGCCAAAGCTATCTATGATATCCTCAAGGGTCAAGAGAAATCAAACCATCCAAGAGAGTGCCTCACATATAACGTGAAATTAAGCAAGGTTCTAAAGATTATCAGCTGTCACAATAACAGTCAGTCTCTTGAACATGAATGCTTTATAGCAGCCAATAGCTCTACAGCAAATGCCTCCTCAGTCTAACTACCAAAACCAGAAACAGCACTGAGCATTGAACACAAGTTACATAACAAGCAACTTCTGTAATGGTAAACAAAAACACAGGTGATTTGTTGGAAGATCACAGGTTCTAGAGTATCCATTATTTACACTGCATCTAGCGGACCACACCCTCCAGTCTATTTGTTGTGAATCACAGCCAGCAAGCACTTAGTCTGAGTATCGCACATTTTTGCTCAACTAACAGATACTATACAACCCGGCAACGAGATGGGAATGACAGACGGTATGATGGATGTAACAGTATATTACTTTTGTGAAAACAGCCAACGGGGCAAAAAGTTACAGATGAAGGTATTGTCACCTATTTCTATTTTTTTACATTATTTTTTTATTTCAATAATAGTTTTTCTAAGAAAAGCTGGAGGGAGGTGCACAAATCATTCAAGGTTTAATTTGGAATTTTGTCTGCTTTTAGAAATGTGTTGCTTTCCGGGTTCACCCATGGTTTTCACACCTTTTTCCACCAACAACTGCAAATAGGTAGAAACAATAAAAAATAGGACAAATCGACTACCACAAAAAGTATGGTAAAAACATTTTTTTCCAACTCTGCTTATGCCTGAAAGCTTGGAAAAGGGTGATCAGAGCACAACAAACCATTTGTTGATGCAATTGTTTAGAAAAAAATACACTTTCTTGCACAGCACTTTTCCCCCTTTAATAAAAATGTTTGCTATATTTTGGATATTGTCTAAGTTCCAATGGAAAGGGTCCACATACCCCGAATACATTTGGAATCCCCAACAGGTGGAAAAAACATGCAAATATAGCCTTGATTCCTTTTGTGGAAAAAACACTATGAAGGCTTAATCGTGAACTGCCCCAAATATCAAAAAAGGGTTCCACACTGGGGGTGGAAAAGTTTCAGGGGCTAAGAGGTTAATGAAACCATAGAATATATCGGAGCACAAAATGATCCAACTTCAATGCCTGAAATAAAAATAAGAGGGATGGTATATGACCTAAAAGCCATAGCATCAACCTCTACAAAATTTGCTAGCACTATAATAAAAGACTATGAACCAGTCGCGGTCCGTGTAGGAGTGCCGGGCGGTGACGTGGGGTGGGGGAGGGGCAGGGTGGGGTGTAGCAAAGTACGGATTACGGACCTATACAGGTAAGTAAACATTTAAATCAATGAAACGAATTTCATTGCGCACGAGGCATCGCATTTGGCGATGCAGTGCGCGCAACGAAATTCGTTTTATTGATTTAAATGTTTACTTACCTGTATAGGTCCGTAATCCGTACTTTGCTACCCCCCACCCTGCCCCTCCCCCACCCCACGTCACCGCCCGGCCGGCACTCCTACACGGACCGCGACTGCTATGAACCCCAAACCCATTAACCAGTTGCTGTCAGTAAAAAAGCTTGAAAGAATCATTAACAGAAAAAGAAGAAATATGCACCCCCTTACTATAACCCACACTAAAGAAGAGTTCCTCCTATATGATAAAAATGGGAAAAAATATAATAATTTATACTAGCATTACCCTAATTACCAATTTGGTTGATAGATGGAGGCTTTTAAGTGTTGCCCCCTATCTTAGCTAAAAGTACACTAAAAATATAGCAACAAGCCTATGCCCTTCTACCAACCAAACAATTCTCAACCTACCAAGAATTTATATCAGTATTACATAAAAACAATAAATATGCCCCTGTCAAAATAATAATGAACCTTGAATGTCCTATGATAAACGCCATATTAAATACTTACAGTGACACCCACATTAAACAGAACTATTTTCAATTCAACCAGTTTGATGGCACATATAAAATTCTACACAAAGGTGCTGATTCACAAAGGTAACTCTACATGTGGAAATCGCTGCACATGAAGATTCATACCTGCATCTGTGTGGAGATCTCCACATGACTGCTATTCACCAATTCTGTGTGGAGATATCTGGTTGGGATCACTGACATAATATCGACCACAATATTGTGATACATAAATATTGTGTAAAAAAATATTGATTACAAAAATATCATTTTCCTATACTTATGAAGGTAAGTACAAAAATATTGGAAAAATATATATTGTTTCCAGCTAATATCATTAAAAAACATACAAATATGGGAGATAATCTGAGAGCTTTAGGTGCCACGGATCTCCTCGAACACATGCAGGTGTGGGGTGGTGCTGTGCCCCTCGTCGGCCCCTCGTGGGGTCCCTGTGGAGTTACACCCTTGTGCCCTCCTCTCTTTCTCCCCGTTCGCATACTCACAGCCATGTGTCGACACGAAGTGTTGGCAAAGAGCTCCTGATTGATTTCTATCACTCCTCATCCTACTGCCTCTAAGCTGCATTATCCGAAGAGTTTTGTTGATTGTTGGTATGTTCTCAGTTTCTAACAGGCAATTTGATTATTTCCCTGTTGGATTAGATGCAATGTGTTGCCAGAGGTTTATCTTAATTATCTCAAGTGCCAAATTTGTCTATTTTCCTTGTATGCTATGTATGCTATGCTTGCTGGCTATTATACACTTTACAAAATGGGCCATGTTTGAGTACTCACTTCTGGATGACACCAGTAATTGCATTTTCTCCACTGTAACATGTGTTGAATATAAATGCCAATAAAGATATATTTAAAAAAACATAAAAAATATTGTTTTATATATATATATATATGGTTTAAAATAGCAAATTTTGAAAATTTTAATATATAACAATTATTAAATGTCTATTAAATAAATTTAAGTAACATTTAATACTATAGTTAAATATAAAATTATATAAACATACACACATAAATATATAGGTGTGTCTATGTTTATATGTACGTATATATAATATAACACTAATCTTAATTTCTTTTTACATTTCTTGTTTTTTCAATTTACTACTATAAAAAGCATATATATCTATATATATATCTATATATATATATATATATATATATGTATATATCATACAAGATATTACCAAATCAAATACAAAACATGTAATAAATTACCAAATTAATTAAATTTTAAAACCACAAAAAAGACATTTACTAAAAATAGTTTTAAAAAATTATATAAAAACATATATATATGAACAAATAATATAGAATTAAACAAATAGTAATATTAAATATATTTAGACAATATTAAAAAAAGTATTGAAGTCTCAGAATAATAGATATATTATTCCCACTCCAGTCTGCAACAGTAGGGAAAACGTTGGACTTCAGGGAGGTAACATTTACCATTCCCACTCCAGTCTGTGCAACAGTAGGGAAAGTGTTGGATTCCAGAGGGGTAAAATTTACTTTTTCCACTCCAATCTGTGTAACTGTAGAGAAATTGTAGGACTCCAGAGGAGTAACATTTGCTATTACCACTCCAGTCTGTGCAACAGTAGAGAAAGCGTTGGACTCCAGGCGGGTACAATTTACTATTTCCTCTCCAGTTTCTCCAACAGTAAGGAAAGAGTTAGAGTTCGGAGGGGAAAAAAAATAGTATTCCCACTCCAGTCTGTGCAACAGTAGGGAAAGAGTTGGACTCCAGAGGGGTAACATTTACTATTCCCACTCCAGTCTGTGTAACAGTAGGGAAATTGTTGAGACTTCAACCTCCCTGGTAATTTCAATATAATATGATTGAACGAAGCATTCTACATACCTCTATACACTTGGAATAAAACAACTTATAAATTTCCCAACACACTCCAAAGGCAATACACTGGAACTTATCTTATCAGCATCCCCTAATATACGCTGCCAAACATCTATAGTCCTCGATTGGACCAGCCACTTTGCTATCCCTTTAACATCTCATATTCTAAATCTCATAATCAAGGGCTCCCGAGAAGAAGAAAAATTACCTTCCACTCCATCAGACATCAATCTTGAAAAAATCCATGAAGAACTAACAACCTTTCAGAACACTTCCAGCCCGCAGCAAATGTAAATACTATCCTTGATATCTACACCACCTCTATGAAATCTCATGAATGCTACGTTCCACTGAAAACCTGATCCTCCATACATAAGCCCTCAGCAATCTGGTACGCTCAAATGCTTAACAAAAATAAAAGTACCAGACAAAAACAAGAAAAGAAATAGAGAATATCAATTCTCCTGAATGACCTCAGTCTACTCAAAACACTCCACTCTAATCTCCGTCCCTCATCATCATCACCACTTCCACAGCTCCCTCATTTCTAGCCATTTCCCCTCACCTCAATATCAAATGGACTTCCTTCAATCTATTCTTTCATATCATAGTCTCTCCAGAATCTTGAACTCTCTCAAGGCAATCTTACATAAAAACAACGCCCTTAATTTTTCTCTCATACATAAAAATGCTCCAAGGAGAGGCCTACATTCCCATTACCCACAATGTGCTCCTAAGCTAAGGAGCATTTTCCAGATGCCATTAAGCCAAGTCATTTCCTTCTCCTGTTAAAAAAAACATTCCTGGACACAGTTGATCTCACAAACCTCTGCCTTATTAACCACCTTACAATAATTGAGAAAGCAGTCGGTACCCAGTTACAGGAGAAATCTTCCATAGGACCACTGATCAGGCTTTGGATCAATATCCTGCCACCGTGCTGCTAAACCTCGCTGCAGCCTTCAACGTAGACAACCATCTACCCATGAGCAACACCCTGAAAACACACATGGGATTTCTTCATGTTTGCCAATAACACCAAACATATCCAGATTCAAGCCTGGCAATCCAACCTAAGCCTACCAGTCCCCCTTCTCTGCCCCCCTTTGCCTCTTCGCTGACAGACCATGTAAAATCTCTCGGATTAACCCTCAACACAGATTTCTCATTCAAGTAACACACTGCCATGAAAACCAACACAGCTTGGTTCCTACTTGTTCTGTTGAGAAAAGTGAAGCAGATTCTCACAGAAAATGACTTCAAAACTACCCTACAAGCCTTTGTCACCTCCCATGTGGCTGAGGTAACACTTTACATTGCAGTCTCCCGGACAGCACCTAGTGGCCTAGAATTGAAGCAATTTGATCACATCACGCTCACGTTACCATTCCAGGCTGGATCATCTACAAGATAAGCTGCATCACTTATAAAGCCCTCAACAAAACCTTAGCATACCTGGAAAACAAACTAGCCATGTATGAGGTACTATGCTAGATCCAGAGCCTGGATATCATCAGACTGAAGACTAAACTTTGCAAGAAGCAAAAAACAGAAGGCAAGCCTTTTCCGTTCATGCTCCCAGGATCTGGAATAGCTTCTCTATTAGCATCAAATCAGCACCAACTCTCCTACAATTCAGAAAACAGCTGGCAACATACCTCTTCAAGGAGCACTACCCCTAGCCAGAGAGTCTACCATTGACCTTCCACTAATTATTGTGTCTTCCTGTGGCAATATACACCTTTCAGTGCTCTGTTGCTCTCTACTAGGTTTGCACTCTACAAATAACAGCATATACATATAACTTTTTATATTATTGTATTTAATACATACATGTAAACTAAACATATTTATTAATTATTGTAATTGACAATGTTAGAATCGAATGCCCCATTGCCCCGTCCTCACGATGTATACTGTGTTGTGTTAGCATTCATGTAGCTATATCATATTAATCGCGATTACAAATGTGTGTGTGTGTCCAGCTTTTCTAAAGTTGTGCAGGCTTAAGTTAGCATCTGAGACGCCATTTTACTGCTGTAGTCGCCATGTTACGCTGTAAGCAATCTCCGCCTCTGTGCCCCCCGCTCTCTGTCTGAATCAGCAGAAGCTGCTGTTCAGAAAGTTTCCATATCTCATCCAAGGTTGGAGCCCAGATGCACGAAGAGAATAGTTTATTCAGCCCTGCATTCCTATCGTTGGACATAGCTATGCTCCCACACCAGAGAGAGATGAGACCGAGTAAGATGGCCTTGGGAGCCTGATAACGTGTACCCGTTCTGCAGGTGGTAGCTCATCCCTCAGTGCCTCCTTTGTTCAGTCTTTTTGTCTAAGCAGTATTTTTCCATCAGGGGCAGGGTTTTTGAGAGGTGTTGGAAGGCTTATTTTGTGTTACCAAATGTTTGGAAGTCAGTCCCCTCGGTAGCATTTAAGGAGGCTAGTCAGACTGGACTCCGCTGCAGCGTATTTACAATAAAATAACTTGGTTTGTATCCTCTACTGCGTCATCGACTCTTCATTTCTTGGAGGCTAAGAGGAGGTTGTGAGTGACCCGGGTGGCCCTAATCGGGTCACTTCCTTCAGTTGGCGCCCGAACAGGGACTCCACCAGATGACCCATCTTCGCCCGCGACCGGGTGTGGAGGTCGGGGTTGCGTCCGGTTGGATGGGCGGATCGGGGTACCCCACACGACCGAGGTTAGTTCTCGCAGCTGCCACGCCCGTCTGATCGAGCGGTGCCTCGCCCAGTGGTCGTCCTGGCTGGGGTCCTGAAAAAGGCGAAACCCTTGGATCTGACCTCTTGGTCCGAAGAGTCGGCAGTGGAGAATAACTTTGTTTGACCTGTGTGCACCAGGTGAGTTTGTCTTGCCTCTTGGTAAATATGGTGCCATCTTGCATAGCCTTGAAAATGGTCTGAGGACCATTCTTAGCTTGTTTGAGCTTGGTGGGTCTGTGGACCCTTGAGGTGCAGAGTGTTGAGAATGCTCTGCCAGGCCACCTACTGAATTTGGTTTACTCTTGAAAAGGCCTGGGGCTAGAGCCTGCCTGCTTGTTTTGGTACAGTCTTCGTACTGTCTTGTTTTGGTACAGTCTTCGGACTGTCTTGCTTTGGTGCAATCTTTGGACTGTCTTGTTTTGGTACAGTATTTGGACTGTCTTGTTTTGGTGCAGTCTTCGGACTGTCTTGTTTTGGATTCCCTTTGTTTGGTGTGTTGTTTGGTTCATGTGAGTAGTGTATGTGTCTGCTATTGAGATGCCTTGTTTAAGTAAATTGTGGTGTGTGGGGTGCCGCTGTTGTTCTGCCGAAGCTCGGCTGGAGGAGAGGCAACCTGCACCTCCGGAAGGCACCCTGAACTTTGAGATGTACGTGAAGCACGGCCTTGGCCCTATTATGTTTAGTACATTATGGCACAAATATACGAGGGACAATGCCGAGCTTCAGTGGCCACCGACAGGTACCTTTGACGAACAGAAATTGAATTATCTGCAGGATAAATTGTTTGCCAGGAGAAGTAGGCAGTCGATGTTTGATTCCCTCCAGGTATGGCAGAAGGAAGCTAGGCAAAGGCGCATGCAGGCAGAGAAGGAGGCCCGGAGGGGGAAAAAGCAGACGGTAACTCAGAAAGCAGTAGCCTATGATAGAGAAAAATAGAAAAAGGTATAGAGTGTGCTGTTAGGAAGTTTCGATTACAATGTGATAAGTCCTATGTTGCCCGGGAGGAAGGTGACGCATTTGTGGATGAACTATTAGACACTCTGCCACCACCTCCCTACGCCCCACAGAGGGTATACCCTGTTGTTCCGACATCTCAGTCTGCTGCTCCTCCTGTTCCTACATCTGGCCCTGTTACCTCTGATCCGGCTACTTCTGCTACGGCCCCGCCTGTTTCCCCCCTGGCTTCGCAAGCTGCGAATGCAGTAGCTGCGTCTCCCCCTGCTGTATCTGCTGTCCCCGCTCATGTTTCTCCCCCTTCTCTCACATCTTCACCGCAGTCATTACTAACACTAGTGCCGATCCCTTCATCTATTGTGTCTTTCCCAGACATTTCATCCCCGGCATCGTTGGGTGCTGGGACACCGGTGCGTGGAATGGATGAAGGGAGTTGGGCTGCGGCACGGGAACTAATGGGGCGGGTGCTGATTCGATCCGATGTGGGAAATGAGGAAAAACAAATGGTCACCAACCAGGCTGCGCAGTGGGCACGGAGCCCGATCTACAGTGTAGAGGATGTGTGGAGTGTGTTGAAGGATTTCGAGCCGTTTGTGCAGCAGCATGCTCTCAAGCACATGTCGGCTACATTGATAGGGTTGTGGGAACAGTGGTTTGGTGGTGTAGCACCCCAAATAATTTATGACATTCGAGACCGTGTATATTCTGCTGATACGGCCCCGAACAACGTCTTTAGGAATGTGGCAACGATGATTGGGTATTGGAGTAGGCTGCACCAGAAAACACCGACGACCGTGTCCCAATTTCCAATGAGGGAGGTGCATCCTATTTTTCATGCCGAGATCCCAGAACGGCGTAATGCGCAGGATATTGCATTTCAACAACGAGTGGAGGCTCGTTTTCAGGAACAGTGGGTTTACACTCCATGGAAAAGGAGTGAGGTGCTCGCCCTCAAGAGCCAGCTTCCGGACCCTAGAAAAAATCCAACAGCATATTACAAAGAATTAATGGAGGCCGCCTCATCAACGGTGATGACACTGGCCGATATTGAGATGTTTTTCGGGTTGTTGGTACCAGTGGACATAAGGAGGCAGGTGCATACACAGGACCATGTTGTTGAGTTGGGTGGCACTTGGAATGCAATTAGGGCATGGGATAGTGAGCGTAAGCCTGGCGAAAACCCTAGGGCTGAGATACTAGCTTTGCCCAGTCGTATTATTACTTACATGCATTCTCTCATCCCACCCAGGCGAGTAGATTGGGATAAGTTAGCGGCATGTCATCAGAAGAAGGATTAAAGTGTGCCAGATTTTTTCACTCGGTTTGAAGGGGTGTTTCTGGATTTTAGTGGACAGGACTTGTCGGTGGAAGACGGTGTCCGGTTGTTCGTTAATAGATTTGTAACAAACTTGCTTCCTGAGATCGCAGCTCGGTGGCAGGCTTCTGAGAGCATCTGGACTACCTCCTCCCCATCAGTGATATTGAGTATGGCACAGTACTATGAGCATAGGGAAAATAAGGAGAAAGAGAAGGTGGAGAAGAATAATAATGAGTTGAAGACTAAGGTACTAATGCAGCAGGCAGCATGGGGGTCCGGCAAAGGACGTGGCGCTGGTCCGGCTTAACGGTCGCGTGGCACAGGCAGAGGAGGCGGTCCAGTGGGGCCGAACCAGTGCGCGTATTGTAAGAGGGAGGGACACTGGCGGAGTGAGTGTCCGGACTTGTTGCAGAAGGTTGCAGCCCCCAGAGGTCGGGGCGCCAGTGGACGGGGACGTGGTGAAGGTCGCGATGAGATTCAGTGTGGGGCATCCTCGGGGGGTTGCTCCAATCAGAACTATTTTGATGACCTCCGGGGAAGGCAGTACTATCACGATGATTATGATCTGGACGAGGCGTCAGGGATGTCCTATAACTAGGACAGCCAGGAACAGGGTGAGGGACCAGTTCAAATACCTGTAGATCAGCGTGGTCCTAATGTCACAGCGGATTTGCATGGTTCGGCTAAGAAGTTTCTGGTGGATACAGGTGCAATGAATAGCTCTGTTTCTCGTTCACTGGTCCGCGGGGCAGCTCTGTCTGGCCATAACAATGTTTTGGTAGGTTTTTCAGGCATACCGGTTGTGAGCCCCATTTCTGAACCTCTTGCTTTAACTATTGGCCCTTTCACTGTGGACTCGCCCTTTTTGTTGACAGCGAATTGTGGAGAAAATTTAATGGAATTAGATTTGTTGAAAAAGTTGCATGCTAAGATTTCATGTTCTCCAGATGGCGTTTATATAACAATAGGACCCGATGTGGCCAGTACCAAACAGTGTTTTTCGGAAAACGCACCGCTTCCTGCTGAATTTAAGGATGTGCCGCCCACGTTGTGGGCAACAGGAGATACGGATGTAGGGTTGCTGCAAATACCACCGGTTTCTATTACGATTAAAAACAATGCTGTGCTGCCTCGAATTCCCCAGTACAAAATACTGCAGGCGGGGGAACGAGCTTTGTTGCAGATTATACAGGATTTGATAAAATCGGGGGTGGTAGAGGAGACAGTTGCCAATGTGTGTAACAGCCCTATTCTCCCCATCCTCAAAAACACACCCTCGGACTCTGCTGATGCTCATCCTGATGTCTATAGTTTTGTGATTGATTTGCGGGAGGTTAACAAAATAGTGGTCCCTCAGTTCCCGGTGGTACCCGACATTACTGCTCTTTTGACAATGATTCCTTCCACAGCCAAATTCTTTTCCGTGATTGATTTGAAAAATGCTTTCTTTAGCATCCCAATTCATCCGAATAGCCGGCCCCTTTTTGGTTTTACCCTAGCAAGCCGGAGTTTCCAATTCTGTCGTGCTCCTCAGGGGTATACTGAAAGTCCTAGTATATAGAGCCAAGCCCTGAAAGGTCAGTTGGATTCCCTCTCTCTTCCTTCAGGTAACACATTATTGCAATATGTGGACGACCTGTTGGTAGTCTCCGATACTGAAGAGGGTTGCAAAGATGCCACAGTCAAATTGCTGCTACATCTGGCACAGCATGGACATAAAGTGTCCCTTTCAAAATTCCAAAATTGTCGACAGGAGGTCACCTATTTAGGTCACCTACTGTTGAAGGAGGGAAGGAAGCTAACACCTGAACGAGTTGATGCCATTGTTAAGATGCCCGTCCCCAAGACTCAGAGGGACGTGCGTGCTTTCATAGGCATCACCTCGTATTGTCGCCACTGGATACCCTGTTACTCCTTACTAACAAAGCCTCTACTCTATTTAACCACTAAAGATGTGCATGAGCCTTTACCCTGGACGCATGAATGTCAGCAAGCTTTTGTGCAATTAAAAGTTGCGCTTTGCTCTGCGCCTGTGCTTGGTACGCCTGATTATCATAAGCCTTTCGTGTTGTACATATATGAAACGGCTGGATGTGCACTTTCTGTGTTAACACAAGCCTTTGGAGGTAAGCAGAGACCGTGTGCTTATTTCTCTGCCCTTCTTGACACTGTCGCCAGAGCCCTCCAGAGCTGTTTAAGAGCTGCCGCGGCTGTGGCCGTCTCTATTTGACAATCGTCAGGGCTCGTCCTTAATACTGATCTCACAGTAATGGTACCTCATGCTGTGGACACACTTTTGAACAAGACAAAGACGCAGCACCTTACCAGTGCTCGTCTGACTGGTTATGAATTGACTTTGTTTGCACCACACATTACAATAAAGAGATGTGCCACTCTGAACCCAGCCACGTTATTACCCCTCCCTTCGGACAATGAGGACACAGATGTCCATGATTGTCTATTCCGGACAGAAGAAGAGACGAAGAGATGGGTAGACCTGACTGACGTTCCCCTACCTGACCCACAAGGGGAACTATATGTCGATGGCTCTTGTTTCAAACTGTCAGATGGCACCACCACCGCAGCGTATGCTATTACTATGCTGCGCACTGTAGTTGAGACATCACGTGTTCCCTACCAATCGGCACAAGCTGCGGAGCTGGTTGCTCTTTGGCGAGCATGTGAGTTGAGTGAGGGATTGGCTGTCAATATTTATACTGACAGCCAATATGCGTTTGGAGTAGCCAATACTTTTGGGTGGCTCTGGGCGGAGAGGGGATTCTTGACCTCACACGGAGCAAGGATACAACACGGCCCTCTGATACATAGGCTCCTGTCAGCCTAGCACTTCCCAAAAGATTGGCGATAGTGAAGTGTAGTGCCCATAAAGCGATCACTGATGACGTGGGGAGGGGAAATGCGTTTGCAGACCAAACAGCTAAAGAGACAACCAGGTCCAAGATGAAGAGAATGTTTGTGGCAGGGCCAGCTCGATGGGTGGCTGAAGGCGGGATATTTGAGGACACGTTAGAAAATGTGAAAGAGATTCAGAGTGAGGCAACAGTTGAGGAGTTGGCACTGTGGCAGGAGAGTACGGGACGCTTAGATGAGGAGGGGTGCTGGACCGATAAATCAGAAAAGCAAAGATGGATGTTACCAGATGCATATGTATTCCCTGTAGTTACAATGGCACATGGTCCAGCCCACATTAGTGCAAGAGGTATATGTAAGTTATTGAATCCTGTATGGCAAAATGATAACATCCCTAAGGTAGCAGCCCATCTAGTGAAGAATTGCATGGTTTGCCTGATACATAATCCTGGGAAAGGTACCCCTACACCTCCTGGTAATTTTGCACCCCCCTCTTTCCCTTTTGAGGTTCTCCAGATGGATTACATCGAAATGGAATGAGTTAACAACTTGAAATACATGCTGGTGGTCGTTTGTGTATTCAGTAAATGGATTGAGGCTTACCCCACTAAAGAGAACACAGCCATGGCGACGGCGAAGGCTCTTCTGAAGGAGTTCTTCCCGCGCTTCGGCTTGCCCCGTTTGATTTGGAGTGACAACGGGAGTCACTTTAATGCAAAGGTGATTCAGTTGGTATGCGACTGCCTGCATATCAAGCAGAAGTTCCACGGGGCAAACCACCCCCAGTCGGCCGGTTTGGTGGAGAAGTACAATGGTACTCTCAAGTTGAAGCTGGCAAAGATCATGGAGAGCACAGGGTTGCAATGGCCGGATGCACTACCCCTTGCCCTGCTATCCACCAGAGTGACAGCACATTCTAGAACAGGGTTATCTCCATACGAAGTGGTTTTTGAGCGCCCCACAAATGTGTGGGGTGTCCCCCGCCCACCCCATTTCTCTGATATTGAATACCTGTTACTTGTGGATTACCTATACGAATTAACTAAAAATTTGCGTTCTATTCATCAACAGATCCACGAGGCACTCCCGCCAATACCTGAGGGGCCAGGGCACAGTATCCAGCCCAGGGAATATGTGCTAGTGCGCAACTACCAGAGACGAGGTAGCTTGGAGCCGAGGTGGAGGGGGGCCCTCCTGGTTTTACTCGCCACGCAGACTGCTATGAAGGTGGAGGGATGGAAGAACTGAATCCATTCATCCCACTGCAGGCGAGTCCCGCTCCCTCTCCCTTATGACAAGTGGGTGCGTGAGGGAATCGGGGACCACGAGACGGAGAAGGTCCCTCGCTTTGTCCCTTTTTCTGATACCCGATTGACCTGGGCACGGACGGAAGAGGAGAATGATGCTGCTTTGAACGAGGCAGTGCCTCCAGAAATAAGGGCTGCCCAGGTTTCTCCTCCATCTGGTTCACAGGATCAGGAGTCTCAGTCCACTGCCTCCCCTGAGTTTAAGGTTCTTTTCCGAGACAAGGCAGTGCCTGGAGTGGCTCAGTACAATCTGCGTCCCCGGCGGAGGGACAGAGCACCCAAGTGACAGTCAGGTTAGTAGGGATGGACTTCTGGATGAAGAATAGGGCCCATGTACCCTACCTATGGTACAAACAATAGTTTAGGGAAAGGGAGATTGGTGCATTGTCTGAGACATTGGACAGGATAAGTGGGGGGTGCTTTCCAAGGAGGGAAGCTGCCCTATCCTGAGTGAAGAGACAGAAAGGGTTGTGATCGTGCAGCCCCACCGCAAAGTGCTCGTTAGCACCACTGTTGAGAGACACTGAGAGACAATTTTTTTCCCTTTTTCTTTTGAAGTGCTCGTTAGCACCACCATTGATAGACACTGAGAGACAATTTTTTTCCTTTTTTTCCCCCTTTCTGTATACCTGGCTCCATAGCACGGACTCCCCTCTGGTAGTTTGATAGATGAACATGTATCCCTTTGGTCATATTGTTATGGAAGAAGAACAGCCTTTAGAAGAACGCCGTTTTGACCAACATAGCCCCACTTGGTCGAGCTGGCCCACCAAGACTAAGATAGTGTTTCTAGTGATAGTTTTTGTAGCATTGGTAGCAGTGTTAGGGATCCTATGGTTCTTGGAAGAAAGACATCCTGTACACTCCCTGATTGCAACCACTACGGCCCTCCCGGGCATCCCAGAGGAGACCCAAAAGACAGTGATACAGTCACTGGTGATTTCCCGCATGGACTATGGGAACTCTCTCTTTTTGGGGTCACCGAAATACGTTCTGAACAGGCTGCAGGTGCTACAGAATGCAGCCGCCAGGGTACTCAGAAACATACCTAGGCATGAATCAGCGAAAGAGGCCCTGAGATCACTGCACTGGCTGCCAGTACAGGCCAGGGTAAAATTCAAGACATTATGCATAGCACCAGGGCATTGAATGGCAAAGGGCCCATTCCCCTTAGGAGACTCGTCACTTCATACACCCTAGATGGGGAGGAAGATCATTCCTACACTTGACACCTAAACTTTGGAACTCCATGCCAAAAGAATTAAGACTTCTTACGGATGAACTCACATTCAAGAAAGAAACTGAAGACATGGTTGTTTCCGGAATAAATTATGCTAACTGAGACCTCCTTTTTTTCCACAGCGCTGGGAAGCCTTCGGGCAGCTATGCGCTATATAAAACCCATAAACATAAACATAAACATGTCTTTGTCACCCTGGCTCCGCATAAGGAAAGACATAGGCAGACTTATGTAGATAACGTCTTCCTGCAGATGCTCCATCAGGCCCACCATACCACCAATGTCACCGATTGTTGGGTTGGTGGTTTACTCCCCTCAGTGATGCATAAAAATGACCTGTTGCGTCCTTGCCCCTCTCTTATTTGGCCAGCAGCGAAGCCTGGTTTCAATTGTTCACCATGGTATATGTCCATTATCATTCAGATGCAATGAATATGACATACCTCGATTATGAGGCTGTACTGGGTTATATAGCAACTCACCAAGGATTTACCCCGGGGAGGGATGGGGCTGCTGACACTCTATATCCCGATGCCTGCATGAATGTGTATGAAAGGAAGAAAAATGTAACATGGCTTCTGGAGGAGGTGACAGATTTCCAAGACTTTAACGTCACTGAATATTTCAGGGCTTTTCAGTTACTTAATATTACTCAGGATAAGGCAATGCCAGTACCGGTGATTAACACCACCACTAGTTTCTGTGTCCGAGGCTTTGGAAAGGTTCCAGTGGGAGCGACTATCTGTAATTACACTTATGACTTGAACACCAGTAGTAGTCCACCATTGCTTCCGCCCCACAACGTGTACTTCATCTGCGGGTCCCAGGCTTACATATGGCTTCCTAGGGGGTGGTCTGGTGTGTGCTACGTGTCCTTTCTCTTGCCCCCTGTGTATATTGCACCATCCAACTATCATAGAGACCACAGATTATGGCGCAGGAGTATGTATCTGTGTCGAGTAAGAAGGGTTCTTGACACGAATGATATCGATCAGACTGACACTACCTTGCAGCAATTTACAGATGCCATGAAGGGTTTTTTGCCATTTTGGGGCCCTATGTATAACAGCCGTAGTATAGGCCGACTCACAAGGGTTGTAGAGGGAGTTATCAACACTACAGCGGGAATACTGACCAACATCACAGCTGAGCTTCAGGCTACAAGACTTGTTGCCCTTCAAAACAGGATGGTGTTAGACGTCATCCTCGCTGATCGGGGAGGGGCCTGTTGCATCATCGGTAGTAGTTGCTGTGTGTACATACCAGACCACGCCCTGAATGTATATGCAGCCATACAAAAGTTACACAGACTAGCGTCCGACATCCACCAGGAGAACGGCACGTGGTCCCTGTCTGGGTGGTTTGGGGGTCTGTTAGCAACATGGGGCTGGAAAATACTCTTATTCTTAGTAGCTATTGCAAGTGCTGTATTCACCTGTTGTCTGTGCATCAATTGCCTTCCCGCCTGTTGTTCTTATTGCATGCAAAAGTTAACACCAAAGCCCGGAGTGAAAGAACAACCAGCTAAAAATTCCGTCATGATGGTACAGGCTGTGCATGACTTGATGCATGACTTGATGTCCTTCGATGAGGGCATTTTTTAATATTGATATGTGTACCTGCCTAACATTGCTGATGATTACCCCAATGGTTAACTGTTATATATGTAACATCATGTCTCCCCACCCATTAGAATTGTAAAGACCCTAACCTGATAGCACCAATAAAGACTTAGCAATGAATGCTAAAAGGAGGGTCTGTTAGAATCGAATGCCCCATTGCCCCGTCCTCACGATGTATACTGTGTTGTGTTAGCATTCATGTAGCTATATCATATTAATCGCGATTGCAAATGTGTGTGTGAGTGTCCAGCTTTTCTAAAGTTGTGCAGGCTTAAGTTAGCATCTGAGACGCCATTTTACGGCTATAGTCGCCATGTTACGCTGTGAGCAATCCCCGGCCTCTGTGCCCCCCGCTCTCTGCCTGAATCAGCAGAAGCTGCTGTTCAGAAAGTTTCCATATCTCATCCAAGGTTGGAGCCCAGATGCACAAAGAGAATAGCTTATTCAGCTCTGCATTCCTATCATTGGACATAGCTATGCTCCCACACCAGAGAGAGCTGAGACCGAGTAAGATGGCCTTGGGAGCCTGATAACGTGTACCCATTCTGCAGGTGGTAGCTCATCCCTCAGTGCCTCCTTTGTTCAGTCTTTCTATCCAAGCAGTATTTTTCCATCAGGGGCGGGGTTTTGAGAGGTGTTGGAAGGCTTATTTTGTGTTACCAAATGTTAGTCCCCTCGGTAGCATCTAAGGAGGCTAGTCATACTGGACTCCGCTGCAGCGTATTTACAATAAAATAACTTGGTTTGTATTCTCTACTTCGACACCGACTCTTCATTTCTTGTAAGGCTAAGAGGAGGTTGCGAACTTGCGAGTGACCCGGGTGGCCCTAATCGGGTCACTTCCCTCAACAATTTTGTAATGCAAAAACCCTTCTATATTTGTAAAGTAATTACATTTATAAAGGGGTTAAAAAATAGTACTCTACCTTCAGTCAAATAAATATTTAGAATAATGTTAAATTGTGTGTGGGCAGGGTGAATAAACTATTCTAATTCCAAACCCCAAAACATTGAAGAAAGTGCATAATTTAGAGGGGGAATGTACTATTCTAACTCCAGTTGAACAAACACTAGGAAAAATGTATAATTTTGGCAGCAGTATTATTCTAACTTCAATCCCCAAAACATAGGGGAAATTGATTAATTTTATAGGATTATATTTAGTTATTCTAACTCCAGGTCAACAAACATTGGAGAAAGCATATTATTGCAGGAGTGGATGAACTATACTAGTCTAACTCAACACCACCAAAAATGGAAGAATGTACTTAATCTAGATACATTATTCTAATTTTGGATCAGCAAACATTGTGAAAAGTGTACAATTTGAGAGAGAGAGTGGGGAAGGAGGGTCATATATACTATTCTATCTCCAAATCCCCCAAAAAGGTATATAATTTGGAGGGTTGAGATGTACTATTCTAACACCATGCCAACAAGCATTGGGGGAAATTGCAGAAATAGGGTGGGGCAAATATACTACTCTAACTCTAAACATAAATTAAGTATTTTCCTTTTTAAAATATGAGGTTCTTATATAGTACTCTTTTCAACATATCTCAAAAGGTATAAACCCCCCAAAATATTGAAGGAATGTTGTAAAACATAAAACTTAAATAAGTAATATTTAAATATAAACCAGTGAATTTCTACATTTTTTTAACACTATATCATAACTATAACATCCCTGAAACCTTTGATTTTTTAGTGAATTTCACTGTTCTTTTAATATATATTGTACTACAATTTGACCCATAAGTTCAATTACTAATATACATTTTCACAAGTTTATAAATACATTTGATTCACACATTCATTCTTATTATATATTTTAAAACAAAAAATAAAAAAAATTAAGGTAAGGTAACTTATGTAGTCTTTCTACAAATGCAATGTGCCAAGTCCTTCTTTTTTTTTTAAATTCATTTTATGGATCCGTGGATTTGTTTCCAGCAAAAAGCACAAATTCAATACTAAAACAACAACACATTTAATACAAACATATGCTATTGCAATTTCTATAAATGTGTCACTGAATGTGTGTGAATGGCTGTGTGGGTGTAGGAGTGGCTGTGTGGGTCTGTGAGTGGGTGTGTGAGTGGTTCATGAGTCTGTGAGAGGGTGTGTGAGTGGTCGTATTGGTGTGTGAGTGGATGTGTGAGTGGTTGTGTGGGTGTGTAAGTGGTTGTGTGAGTTTGTGAGTTGATGTGTGAGTGGCTGTGCAGGTCTGAATAGGTGTTTGAGTTGTGTGGGTGTGTGGGTGAGTGTATGAGTAGGTGAATGGGTCTGTGACTGAGTGTATGTATTATTTATTTGGGGTCTGGATCTGCAGTGGAGCACACAAGGGGGGCGCTGAGTGCTGCTGTGGATTCAGGGACCCTCACACGCTAAAAATAACTTTTTGGGATAATTTCTTGCACATGAGGGGTCCCTCACAGACCCCTCCATCAGTACCATGGGGTCAAGGTACCTCTACCACTTTTAAATGTTATTTCCCCCACCCTGGGAAATGAGTCCCAATGCACAAAATGGCAGCTGCATTTTTCTACTCAGGTTGAGTCTATAGAAATACATAAGTCTTTTTACTTTAATAACCCAAAAACTACTGAACAGTTTTGCACCAACTTTAAAAGGCACTCCTTCTGGACCAAGATCTAGCTTTCTGCCAAATTTGGTGTAATTCTGTTCAGTGGTTCGGGCTGTAGTCATGTCTAAAATCCCTATGGGAAATTGCATGTGGAAAATGCGTTTTGGGACCCCCGCTTTTTTTCGGCCCCAGCTTGACGGATGAACCCGAAACTTTTCAGACAGCAGTTCAAGTGACTGGCAAACGAGTTATGAAAATGTCATGAAGATTCGTCAGGCAGCATCAAAGTTATTAGCAAAGCAAAAAACACTCTCCCTATGGAAACGAGGGGGCATATTAGCAACAACTTGCGATAATTATCGCAAACCGCGCTAGGCGCGTTTTTATTTATCGCCGCCTATCGCTGGATTTTATCGCGGAGATAACACGTTATTAGCAACGTTTATCTCCAATGCGTTAAAATATCCAGCGATAGCGGCGAATCCCAGCAATAACGTGAGAATTCCAGCGATAAATTCCCATCGCTAAGGAAAATCTCGCTAATAGGCAGGTGGGGACTTAACCGTAGAATCCACCTCCCATAGACTATAATGGGTAAGTCAGGTTTCTACCAGGTGTAAAAATCCAGCGCTAATCGTGGTTAGCGCGCGTTTTTCTATCGCTTCGCGGCCATTGCTAATAGGCGATAGGTATGTTAGCGACTGCTTTCAGTCGCTGTTAGGTTGGGTTCGCCTCCTTTGCATGTCATTAGCGATAAATATCGCTGACATGCAAAGCGGCACCCAAACCAGTCGCTATCGCCTGGAAGCTGTCGCTAACACCTGTTAGCGACAGCTTGCTGATAGGGCGATAAAAAAATCCTCTAAAGCGGCGATAAAGCCCTTGCTAATATGCCCCGAGGTTCTAACAAAGACTACCCACTGGTGATAAATATTCACTGAAAAAAAACCAAGGTGAAAGGGACGTTATAGTTAGGTTCAGATTTTACACACACAAAACCATTGAAATTCAGCAGTCATAGTTACCTGAGCTAACTATAAATTACGCCAAAGCAATGCAACGCTTATGACCTCACATATTACATCACTCATGAGATGGTCAGTGACATCACTGAAGATATCTCCTCAGTGAATTTCTAAGGTTTTGTTAAGGCTATTTCTTAACTATAATATCACTATAACCTTTGTTTTTCTCAGTGAATTTCTATGTTTTTTCAATGTTATTTCCTAACTATAATGTCCCTGTAACCTTTAATTATTTTTGGAATTTCTAATTTTTTTAAAGATTTTATTTCCTAACTGTAACCTGTAACATTTGAGAGTGTGGGTGCGTGAGTGGCTGTATGGATCGGTGATTAGGTGTATGAGTGGCTGTATGGGTATATGAGTTGGTGTGTGAGTAGCTCTATGGGTCAGTGACTGGGTGTGTGAGTGGCTGTATGGGTCTGTGAGTATCTGTGTGGGTGTGTGAGTTGGTTTGTGAGTGGCCGTATGGGTCTGTGGGTGGGTGAGTAGCTGTATGGGTTTGTAAGTGGGTATGTGAGTGGCTGTTTGGGTTGGTGAGTGGGTGTGTGAGTGGTTTTGTAGGTGTGTGAGTGGCTGTATGGGTATGGGAGTAGCTATGTGAGTGGCTATGTAGGTGTATGATTGGGTGTGTGAGTGTCTGTATGGGTCTGTGAGTGGCTGTGTGAGTGGTTTTATGGGTCTGTGAGTGGGTGTGTGAGTGACTGCATGGGTGTGTGAATGGGTGTGTGAGTGGCTGTGTGGATCTGTGAGTGGATGTGAGAATAGCTGTATGGGTGTTTGAGTAGGTCTTTGAGTGGCTGTGTGGGAGTTTCAGTAACTGGGTGAGTGACTTGGCCAGAACAGAACCTCACCTGCCCATTTATCTAACTAGAGCCCACAGTTTTGCACAAAATGTCTACCCAACGGGAGTAACTTCTACTGGTTAATTAGTAAGTGCTACCTCATTGGGTAAATCTCTAGAGCAAATTCTACAATACAACTCTGTAAAGGACCATGAGGAAATGTCTCCAGTGACCTTGTGTGCATTTAATTTCGACAATATGATTGTTACTCGAGCGTCTTCTTTCAGAAATCTGTGATAACCTTAATCCTAGTGTGGAGAAGATGACGAGACTACAAAGAGGCTGCAGGTTGAGGCCCAATGCCCCCATTGCCCAAGCCGGCTCTTCGCCTCCAGTGTTAGCCAGCATTGCTCCTGCACTGAGGGAGCAGCAAAAAATGCTGGTCCCTGCGTATGGGATACATTTTTTCATTGATGAAAAGTCCACTCCCAACTGGCAGGAGCGGACTTACTGTTTTCTCTTACTTGGCAGGAGCTTCAAAATGCTCCAGCCAAGCAGGAGCAAACAGAGGTTTCCCTGCCCGTATTAGAGCGGCCAAGGAAACTGCTATGTCCCAGGGGGTGGGCATCCGTGGCTCAGCTGAGCCTGGCCATGAGGAATGGGGTCCCTAAGGCCATTAATGGCGCTGGGAGGGGGGCCCCTTCCCTTTTGATTCCACAGCTGCACCCTGAGGAGGGTCCACTCCCCCTAATGATATATGGCAAGGCCCCATGGGGTGGCGGTCCCAAAGGATAAAATCGGCCTGGGGAGGATATTATCATAATGAATCCACCACCCAGGACCTGGCCCACACAAAACAAGCATGGGAAGCCTGAGCTTGTTTTCTTTTCAATTTTGCCATGAATTCACAGATTTTTCATGAAATTGCAGTAAAACTGAAAGAAAAAACATTTTTGCCCCCCAACGGCTGAGTCTGAGTCCCAAGATGGCTGCCAATAATTCCTGGTTGAAGTGTTGGCAGTCAATCAGATCTCCGCATGAGATCTGTCGAATCGGCGGAGGGTCCCCATCCCTAGATATCTATAAATCTTTTTTCTTTAACAACTCCAAAAATACTGAACGGATTTGCACCAAATTATGAAAATGTCTCTCTCTCTCTCTCTCTCTCTCTCTCTCTCTCTCTCATATATATATATATATATATATATATATATATATATATATATATATATATATATATACTGTAAAAACCAAAGGTTACAGGGGCATTATAGTTAGGCTCAGATTTCACTCGTACAAAACCAAAGAAATTTGGCAGTGATGGTTACCTGGGCTAACTATAACTTACACTCCCACAAATCACTGCTTATGACCTCACATATTACATCACTCATGACATGGTCAGTGACATCACTGATGACATCTCAAATGACATCACTGATGACATCACTGATGATATCATAAAACAAGTGTAAGTGTTTTTATGAGTTTATGGGTGTTAAACATATATACTAACCTACTACAAAAATTAACTTAGTATAAGTGCAGTTCTGTTGAGTGATACTACTTGTAACATATATTATGTGAGTGGCTGTGTGACTGTATGTATCGTTTTGTGTATGGGTGTGTGAGTGGCTGTATGGGTGTAAAGTGGGTGTGTGAGTAGCTGTGTGGGTGAGTGAGATGCTGTGTGAGTGGCTGTATTGGTGAGTGGGTGGGTTTATCAGTAGCTGTATGGATGAGTGAGTGGGAGTGTGAGTGGCTCTATGGCTGGGTAAAAAGGGTGTGTAGATACTGTATGTGTGAGTGAGTGGGTGTCTTAAAGGCTATATGAGTAAGCGACTGGGTATGAAAGTGGCTGTATGGGTGAGTGAGTGAGTGTTTGGTTAAGTGAGTTGGTGTGCGAATGGCTGCATTGGAGAGTGAGTGTCTGTGTAAATGGCTGCATGGGTCAGTGAGCAGATGTGTGAGTGCATGTATGGATGTGTGAATGGGTATGTATGTGGTTGTGTGGCTGTGTGAGTGCTTGTATGGGTGAGTGAGTGGCTGAGTTGAAAGGCTGTATGGGTGAGTGAGTGTGTGAGTGAGTGACTGTGTAGGCAAATAAGTGGGTGTGTGAGTAGATGTATGGGTGAGAGTGTGGTTCTGTGACTGGCTATACAGGTGAGTGTTTGGCTGTATGAGTGGCTGTATGGGTGAGTGAATGGTTGTGTGAGAGGTTGTATGAGTGGGTGTGTGAGTGGGTGTGTGAGTGGCTCTATGGAGGAGTGAGTGGGTGTGTGAGTACTGGTCTGGGTCCATGAATACATATATGAGTGGGCATGTGAGTGTGCATATGAGAGGTTGTATAGGGGTGTGAGTGGGTGTGTGAGCGGTTCCATGGATGATGTCATCAGTGATATCATTTGACATGTCATCAGTAATGTCATCAGTGACGTCACTGACCATGTCATGAGTGATGTAATATATGAGGTCATAAGCAGTGCATAGGTGGGGCGTCATTTATAGCTAGCTCAGGTAACTATAACTGCTGAATTCCTATGGGTTTGTACAAGTGAAATCTGTGCCTAACTATAACATCCCTGTAACCTTTGATTTTTTAAGTGAATTTCTATGGGCTTTAAACTAGTAGTTGTGTTTGCAGAGTGGTGGAGAAGAGAGTGGGACCTCTGAACAGCTCTCAGCAATTGCGCTGTGTGGGACTTACTGGAGGTAACAGGAGAGCTTGTTGTCCTGCAAGGATGCTCAGCAGCCTAAGGTGTGCCTGGAGGGGCATTTGCAGAGTGGTGGTGAAAGGGGGCGGGACCTCTGGTAACTTTCCTGGCCATTTTTTTCCTCTTTTATTAGGGGAGAGGGGCCATGCCCCCCCCTCCCTGGGCCAATTTTGGCCTTGGGGACCCAATCCCCCAGGGCTTTGCCTTTTTGAAATGGTGGAGGGGGGCCACGCGGCCCTCCTCCCAGGCTGATTTCGGCCTCGAATACCCCATTACCGAGGTCACAGCCTTTTTTCAATTTAATTTTTTTATTTAGGGGAGGGGGGTCACACGGCCCCCCTCCCCAGGCTGATTTTGGCCGCAGGGACCCCATTCCCCGGGGGTCCGGCCTACCTGCAATAGGAGAGGTGGGCTGCACTGCCCCCCTGGGCTGAATTTAACCCCAGTGACCCCATCCGCTGGAGCCGACCTTTTTTTATTTTTTGTAATATTTTTAGGGGAGGGGGCTCTGCAGTCCACAGCCCTGGGCCAATTTCGGCCCCGGGGATCCCATCTCCTAGGTCCTGGCCATTCTCAAATGGTCCACGGGCCAATTTCGTCTCCAGGGACCCCTTCCCTCAGGGCCCGGCCTTAATTTATTTTTGGTAATATTTTTAGGGGAGGGACCTGCATGGCCCCCCTCTCCGGGCCGATTTCAGCCCGGGGGACCACAGCCCCCAGGGCCTGACCTTTCTCAAATGGTGGAGGGGGCCATGCAGTCCCCCTCCATGGGCCAATTTTGGCCCTGGGGACCCCAATCCCCCGGGGCCCGGCCATGTCTGCTGCGTGTCCCCAGTCTCTAATGGGACCACAGGAGGAGCCTGAATGCCCCCGCAATCCCTGCCAGCTCCCCACCTCCCGCGGGAGCTGGCATTGCTTTTAGACATAGGGGGCTGCTAAACATGCAGCTCCCTCTGCTCTGCTTCCAGCAAGCTAAAGCATTTTAATGCTCTTGCTTGCTGGAAGCGGAGCATTTCTTGTGGCTTGGTGGGAGCAATAAAGGTCCCACCAAGCCACAGCAAACAGCTATGTCCCGGGGGTGGGCACCCCTGGACATAGCAGAAGCTGGCCCTGGGGGGTAGCGGTCCCTAGGGCCATCTATGGCTCCAGGAGGGGGGCTGCGTGGTCCCCTCCTATTTTTTAAAAAGTAACTTGGCCCTAGGGAGGTGGTTGTGTCTAGGGAGTCCCTGAGGCCCCCCCACTACATATTTATTATGGCCCACGGCCATGGGGGTGTCCAAGAGCCCCCTCATAAAAATGCATCAGCCCTGGGGAGGTGGTGGTCCCCGGGGCCATGGAGGGGTCTGAGAGCCCCCCATTAAAATGCATTACCCCTGGGGAGGTGGTGGTACCCAGGGCATGTGGGGCCCAAGTGGCCCCCCAATTTGTTATTGGAATGTGGCCCTGGGGAGGTGGTTGTCCCCGAGGCATAGAGGGGGGTCCAAGAGGCCCCCCGCATTTAAAAATAATTAAGCCCTGGGGAGGTGATGGTCCCCGGGGCAGTGGGGGAGGCCCTACTGGCCTCCCTGCATTAATTTGTACAAAAGCCCCAAGGAGGTGGCAGTCCCCGGGGCATTAATAAGCCCCAGGAAGGGGGCCTGTGTGCCCCCTCTCCTTTATTTTAAAAATGCCTCCAGGACCTGACCCACCCGGAGGCCAATTACTAACGAAGCGTGGGAGACCAGGCTTTGTTTTCCTTTTTTCCCTGCGAATTAACGAATCTTGCAAATGTGCAGCAAATTCTTTTTTTTTTTAAATGCTTTTTTGGCCTTGCAGTGTCCCTCTGGGACCCCAGGACCAAACTTAGGGGGTCAGAGTCCTCCTACCCTGCCCCCTTTTCTTTTTTTTAAACATTATTTTTGGGACTGAAGCCAAGTCCCAAGATGGCTACCAACACTTCCTGGTTGAAGTGTTGGCAGCCAATCAGATCTCTGCATTTCCCTGCACAAGCTCGTAATTTTTCATGAAGCCGTCGCGGCCACAGATATCACAAACTGTATTTTCTTAAATTTCTCAACAACTACTGAACGGATTTAAACCAAATAAGTAAAAGTGGAATCTGTGTAACCAAATCTACCTTTCTGCCAAATTTGGTGTAATTCGGCCCAGCGGTTCGGGCTGTAGGCGTGTTGAGAAGTCCTACGGGAATTAACATGGGAAAAGCACCTTTTTTTCCACCTGTTTTTCTCCCCCCCCTTGACAGAAAAAACACTTTTCCAATGGAGACATGGTCCTAACTATTCCTACCTACATGCGACTGCCAGTATATATAGTCCACCCCCATGCAGCACCTGTCCTCAATTCGGCAAACTGAATATGGAATCTTGGAAACAGATTGTTACTTACATTGCCTGAACCGAAGTGTGTAATCTCGGAAGGCGCACCCTTTGACTTTGATTGTCAGTTATTCAACTGAGGGATGAACGGCCATTTGACTGACTCCTGAGGGTTTGTGTCTGGGGATTGAATATGTGGCTGTGACAAGGGGTACGTATGAACTTTACAACCATGTATTGTGCAACACGGAGAATGATGTGAGTGCTAGCATATGCTATGTGGAGCAATGGGGGAAGGAAGACTATGTAAATTTGGCCTTAAAATTGAAGTGAGAGCATCATTACACAGTGCATCCATTCAAGTTGGAACAGAGTATTATTTTAACATCAGGAATTGTAATGGTGAAAATTGGCACAGTGGGGGTGCTACCATTTGGATTTCTTGAAATGTTAATATAATCAATATGGCCGCCATGGACTAGACATTAATAGAAGGATATGTGATAGTCCTTCTTCACTTACCATTATGAACTGGCTAATGGGTATGCATTGTTCTAATTTAAAAGCCATGAGCAGGTGTTGAAAAAGGCAAACGCCGAAACGCGTCTACCTGTCATAAAGGATTTATATCTGGCCGCGCGAATGCTCCATGTCTCGCCCTTTGGGCATTTTTTAAGTATATATATATATATATATATATTCACTGAAAAAACCACAGGTTTCAGGTACGTTATAGTTAGAAATTAGCATTTAAAAAACCTTTGAAATTCACTGAAAAACCATAGGTTTCAGACACGTTATAGTTAGAAATTAGCATTTAAAAAACCTTTGAAATTCACTGAAAAAACCATAGGTTTTAGGGACAGTTATAGTTAGTTGGACATTTCACTCGTACAACACCCGTGAAATTCCCCGTTATAGTTAGTTCAGCTAACTATAACTCGCGCCTCACAATGCACTGCTGATGACGTCACATATTACATCACTCATGACATGGTCAGTGACATCACTGATGACATCACTGATGACATCTCAAATGACATCACTGATGACATCATCCAGTGACTGTGTGTTTCTGTAAAGTTTAAATATTTTTAATATATATAGGAAAAGACGTATTGAAGAATGAGTGGGTGTATAAGTGTCTGTATGGATGATTTAGTAGGTGCGTGACTGACTCTATAAGTGAGTGATTTAACGTATCTTACTGAATGCATGGGTTAGTGACTAAACTTGGTGAATGTCTGTATCCGTCTGTCTGTTGCTGTGTAAGTGGCTGCATGTGTTTGTGAATAGCTACATGAGTGTCTATATGAGTTATTGAATGGTTGTCTGAGTATCTGTATGGGTGCCTGAGTGTTTGTGTGGGAGGGGTGTGTGCGACTCTGTGCATAGATGTGTGAGTGGGTGATTCACTGGGTGGATGGTTTCAAGAGTGCATCTGTGATAGACTGTATGGGTGGGTAAGTGTGTGTAAGAGTGTGTTAGTGAGTGAATGTATGTCCCAGTGGTACATGTGTGAGTAACTACATATGTGAAAGGCAGTATATATGTGTGTTGGAGTATATAAATAGCTATAAGCGAGAGTGAGGGATTGTGTTAGTGGCTGTATGGATGAGTGTGTGCTTGTATCAGTGATTGTATAAGAGCATAACAATGTGCTAGTATTTGTATGATTAAGTGAGCTGGTGTGTGTATAACTGTATAGGTGAGTAAATGGCAGTGTGTTTAATTATTTGCATGACTGACTAGGTGTGTGAGTACCTCTATGGATGAGTGGCGGTGTTTGAGTGTCAATATAGGGGTAAGAGTGCATATGTTAGTCCTGTACTGAGTGACCATAAGTATGAGTGACTGTACGGGTGAGTGAGTGGATGTGTGTGTGTAGACCTAAGAATCAGTGAGTGGGTATGTAGTTATTGGTGTTGGAGTGTCTATGGTTTTGCGAATGGCAGTCTGCAATTTAGAGTGGGTGTATCAAAGGTTATATTAGGGTGTGAGGAGGTGCATCAGATTATCATGTGGATTATGTCATCAGTGATGTCATCAGTGATGTCATTTGAGATGTCATCAGTGATGTCATCAGTGATGTCACTGACCATGTCATGAGTGATGTAATATGTGACGTCATCAGCAGTGCATTGCGGGGCGCGAGTTATAGTTAGCTGAACTAACTATAGCGGGGGAATTTCACGAGGTTTTGTACGAGTGAAATGTCCAACTAACTATAACTGTCCCTAAAACCTATGGTTTTTTCAGTGAATTTCAAAGGTTTTTTAAATGCTAATTTCTAATTATAACGTGTCTGAAACCTATGGTTTTTTCAGTGAATTTCAAAGGTTTTTTAAATGCTAATTTCTAACTATAACGTACCTGAAACCTGTGGTTTTTTCAGTGAATTTCAAAGGTTTTTTAAATGCTAATTTCTATTTATAACGCCCTAAAACCTATGGTTTTTTCAGTGAATTTCAAAGGTTTTGTAAATGACAATTTTTAAATGTATTAATTGTTATATTTATTTTTTTGACACTGATTTACTACATTTTTTAAAACTATTTATTTTTAGATATTTTATTTATTAAATTACATTGTAATTACATTATACATTACATTACAAAATATACTTTCTCAGAATGAATTACTTTAGTTTAAATAGTTTGCAAATAGGCAATAGAGTTTTAAGTACAGTAGTTACAGTTGTTGCAATGGGCAACACAATTTCAAACAATGCAACATTGAGCTCAATGTGAATTTCTAGTTAAATGCAATTAGTTACTTTATGGATTACTTTTCTAACCTCAGGACTGGATCCTAGATTCAGTCCTGGGACATCTCCTGTAAACAGTTGAGTAAAAGCGTTTTGGTTACAGTAGTGATTTTTAAGGAATATTATTGTATTTTAAAAGTTGACACTTAGAAACTTTTTCACATAGAATCACCAATGTTATCCTATGGGAGGAAATTCACTTAGCAGGTAAGTAGTGTTATCGTTACTTTTTCTTACTCAGTGTTGGATCCTGGATCCAGCACTGGTGCATCTCCTGTAAACAGTTGAAAGAATGCGTTTAAGTCATACAGGCGATTTTTAAGGAATATTTGTAGTTTGTGAAAATCGACACAAACTTTTCTGCTGAAAACCAGACAATGGATTCCTATGGAAGAAAATATAAGTTACTGGTAAGTACAGTTAAAATTACTTTTCAGGGTCAGTGCTGGGCTAAAAGATGCAGCACTGAGGTCTCTCCTGATAACAGGTGAGTAAATCGGAATTCGTAGTTCGGCTGATTTTAGAGGAATATTTGTATGTTTCAAAAATCAACACTTAGAAACTTTTTCAGCAAAAAGCAGGCAATGATATCCTATGGAAGGAAATTCAAGTTACTGGTAAGTACGGTTAAAATTACTTTTCAGGATCAGTACTGGGCTGAAAGATGCAGCACTGAGGTCTCTCCTGATAACAGGTGAGTAAATCGGAATTCGTATTTCGGCTGATTTTAGAGGAATATTTTAAAGTTCCAAAACTCCACACTTAGAAGAATTTCCAAGTGAAACCAGTCAATGTTAGCCTATGGAAGGAAATTCAAGTTCCTGGTAAGTACGGTTAAAATTACTTTTGAGGATCAGTACTGGGCTAAAAGATGCAGCACTGGGTTCTCTCCTGATAACAGGTGAGTAAATCGGAATTCGTAGTTCGGCTGATTTTAGAGGAATATTTGTATGTTTCAAAAATCAACACTTAGAAACTTTTTCAGCAAAAAGCAGACAATGATATCCTATGGAAGGAAATTCAAGTTACTGGTAAGTACGGTTAAAATTACTTTTCAGGATCAGTACTGGGCTGAAAGATGCAGCACTGAGGTCTCTCCTGATAACAGGTGAGTAAATCGGAATCCGTATTTCGGCTGATTTTAGAGGAATATTATAAAGTTCCAAAACTGCACACTTAGAAGAATTTCCAAGTGAAACCAGTCAATGTTAGCCTATGGAAGGAAATTCAAGTTACTGGAAAGTACGGTTAGAATTACTTTTCAGGACCAGTACTGGGCTGAAAGATGCAGCACTGAGGTCTCTCCTGATAACAGGTGAGTAAATCGGAATTCGTATTTCGGCTGATTTTAGAGGAATATTTGCACAATGGTGAAGGGAGGGGGGGGCCTGAGGTGACATCTGTGCAAACGCGCCCCGTGGCGCGTTTTAAGTTGGGGGACTAAGTCCCCTTGAATCATGAGGGTCCCTGGGGGCCAACTAGGCCACTAGGAACCTCCAGTATGCGCCAGGGGGCTGCGTTGCAGAGACGTGTACAGAGGCCACACCCCTTTTTACACCTCTCTGCAACGCAGCTCTGTGGCGCTTTCTGGACGTACCTGTTGGGCTAGTTGGCCCCCAGGGACCCTCAGGATTGAAGGGGATTTAATTCCCCATCTTAAAGCACGCCACGGGGCCTGTTTGCACACATGTCACCTGAAGCCCCACCCCTCCCTTCACCACTGTGCAAACGCGCCCGTGGCGCGTTTTGAGTTGGGGGATTAAGTCCCCTTGAATCCTGAGGGTCCCTGGAGTCCAACTAGCCCACCATGTACTTCCAAAAAGCGCCACAGAGCTGCGCTGCAGAGAGGTGTAAAAGGGGCGTGGCCTCTGTACACCTCTCTGCAACGCAGCCCCTGGCGCATACTGGAGGTTCCTGGTGGGCTAGTTTGCCCCAGGGACCCCAGTATTCAGGGGAATTACTTCCCCTTCTCAAACGCGCCAGGGGCGCATTTGCAGACTGCTGCAGGGAGGGGCGGGGCCTCCGGCACGATGCCGGTCTTTTTTTTTTTTTGATTGGGAGGGGGGCTGCGTGGCCCCCCTTCCCTCAGCCACTTTTTGCCCCGGGGACCCCATCCCCCGGGGCCTGAGGAGTTTTTTTTTTTTTATTACATTTTAAAAACGTCCCTGAGCCTGTATTGGCCCCGGGGACCCCATCCCCGGGGCAAGCCCTCTTTTTTTTTATTATAAATTTGGAGGGGGCTGCGTGGCCCCCTCCTCAGGCCATTTAAGGCCCGGGGACCCCATCCCCCGGGGCCGGCCTTTAAATATATATTTTTTTTTTAATTTTTAGGGGATGGGGGCTGCGTGGCCCCCTCCTGGCCACTTATGGCCCCGGGGACCCCATCCCCGGGGCCTGGCCTCTCGTTGGGGACTGTGGGGGTCCCCAAACCCCCACAGTCCCGCCGGCTCCCCGTGTCCTACGGGAGCCGGCATTGCTTTCCACATGGGGAGCAGCTAAGATGCTGCTCCCCATGTGGAAAGCAATTTGCTTTGTATATTGGAGCGAGAGCAGGTTTCCTGCTCTCGCTCTAATATCAAAGCAAGTTTGCAATGACAGGACGGGGCCGCGAGGCTCCCGTCCTGTCATTGCAAACAGCAGTGTCCCGGGGTAGGCACCCCGGGACACTGCAGGAGCCAGCCCTGGGGGGTGGCGGTCCCCAGGGCCACCACAGGCTCCAGGAGGGGGCTGCGTGGCCCCCTCCCCACATCTAGAAAGCCCCGGGAGGTGGTGGTCCCCGGGGCTTCGGGGGTCCAAAACGGACCCCCATTTTAAATTTCTTAGTGCCCCAAGGAGGTGGCGGTCCCGGGCGTGTGGGGGCTGGAGCCCCCACACAGGTTAAATAATTTTTAAAAAGAAGCCCCGGGGAGGTGGCGGTCCCGGGGGCAGCGGGAGGGCAAAGAGCCCTCCCGCACCATTATTCTCTAAGCCCCGGGGGTGACGGTCCCCGTGGCTTGGGGGGGCCTTAGAGGCCCCCCCACATATTTAAACAAAACCCCTGCATGCCCCCGGGACTTGGCCCACCCGGGGGCCAATTAACAACGAAGCGCGGGAGACCGCGCTTCGTTTTTTTTTTTTCTCAGCGGGATCCGCGCACCCTGAGCGCATCCCGCCGATTTTTTTTTTTTAAATGCTTTTTTCTGCCCAGGGGGTCCTTGTGGGACCCCCTGAGCAGACCTAGGGGGTCAGGGTGTTTCTACCCTGACCCCTTTGTGCGTTTTGCGCACTTGTTTCTTTTGTTTTTTGTTTCTAATCGGCAGGATCCGCGCACCCTGAGCGCATCCTGCCGATTTAAGCACTGTTTGCACACATGTCACCTCAGGCCCCGCCCCCTCCCTTCACCACTGTGCAAACGCGCCCCGTGGCGCGTTTTAAGTCGGGGGATTAACTCCCCTTGAATCCTGAGGGTCCCTGGGGTGCAACTAGCCCACCAGCTACCTCCATTAAGCGCCACAGAGCTGCGTTGCAGAGAGGTGTAAAAGGGGCGTGGCCTCTGTACACCTCTCTGCAAGGCAGCTCCTGGCCATACTGGAGGTTCCTGGTGGGCTAGTTAGCCTCAGGGACCTCCAGTATTCAAGGGGAATTACTTCCCCTTCTTAAAACGCGCCAGGGGGCGCGTTTGCAGAGTACTGCAGGGAGGGGGCGGAGCCTCCGGCACATGCCGTTTTTTTTTTTTTTTTTTTTTTTATGGGAGGGGGGCTGCGTGGCCCCCCTTCCCTCTGCCACTTTTGGCCCCGGGGACCCCATCCCCCGGGGCCTGATCATTTTTTTTGTTTTATTTAAAAAAAAAAACGGGAAGGGGCCGCGTGGCCCCCTTCCCTGGGCCTCTATTGGCCCCGGGGACCCCATCCCCGGGGCATGCCCTCTTTTTAAATAAAAAATATGGAGGGGGCTGCGTGGCCCCCCTCCTCCAGGCCATTTAAGGCCCTGGGGACCCCATCCCCCAGGGCCGGCCTTGCACCTTAATTTTTTTTTTTTATTTATTTATTTATTTGGGGAGGGGGCTGCGTGGCCCCCTCCCGGGCTACTATGGCCCCGGGGACCCCATCCCCCGGGGCCTGGCCTCTGGTTGGGGACTGTGGGGGGTCCCCAATCCCCCACAGTCCCGCCCGGCTCCCCGCGTCCTATGGGAGCCGGCATTGCTTTTCACATGGGGAGCAGCTAAGATGCTGCTCCCCATGTGGAAAAGCATTGGTTTGCATTTTGAAAGAGAGAGCAGGTTTCCTGCTCTCTCTTTCAAAATGCGAACCAAGCTTGCTATGACAGGGCGGGAGCCGCGAGGCTCCCGTCCTGTCATAGCAAACAGCAGTGTCCCGGGGGTAGGCACCCCGGGACACTGAAGGAGCCGGCCCTGGGGGTGGCGGTCCCCAGGGCCATCAAGGGCTCCAGGAGGGGGCCGCGCGGCCCCCCTCCCTACATTTTGAAAGCCCCGGGAGGTGGTGGTCCCGGGGCATGTGGGGGGGCTGGAGTCCCCCCACACAGGTTAATTTAAAAAATAAAGAAGCCCCAGGGAGGTGGTGGTCCCCGGGGCTTGGGGGTCCAAAACGGACCCCCATTTTCAATTTTGTTAGTGCCCGGGGAGGTGGTGGTCCCCGGGGCTGCGGGAGGGCTCAGAGCCCTCCCGCAACTTTTCTAATAAAGCCCCGGGGGTGGCGGTCCCCGGGGTTTGGGGGCCCTTAGAGGCCCCCATACATAAAATAAACACCCCCAGCATGCCCCCGGGACTTGGCCCACCCGGGGGCAAATTACCATCGAAGCGCGGGAGACCGCGCTTCGATTTTTTTCGGCAGGATCCGCGCTCCCTGAGCGCATCCTGCCGATTTTTTTTTTTTTAATGCTTTTTTTGCCCAGGGGGTCCTTGTGGGACCCCCTGAGCAGGCCTAGGGGTTAGGGTGTTTCTACCCTGCCCCCTTTGTGCATTTTGCGCACTTGTTTCTTTTTTTCTCGGCGGGATCCGCGCACCCTAAGCGCATCCCGCCGATTTTAAAAAATAATGCTTTTCTGCCCAGGGGTCCTTGTGGGACCCCCTGAGCAGACCTAGGGGTCAGGGTGTTTTTACTCTGCCCCCTTTTGCACTCTACGCACTTGTTTCTGTCCCTCGGTTCTACCGAGGACAAAATGGCTGCCAACACTTCTTGATTTGGAGTGTTGACAGCCAATTAGCATGCAGCTCGTGATCGGGAGGGTACGCGGATCCGACGCGCCCATAGATATATATGTGATTTTAATTGTGAATTTCTCAGGAACTACTGAACGGATTTACACCATTTTAGCAAAAGGCACCAGTCTGAACCAAGGGCTACCTCTTTGCCAAATTTGGGGTAATTCCGTTCAGCAGTTCGAGCTGTAGCTGCGACTAAAGGTTCCTATGGAAAAATGAATGGGGAAAACGCGTTTTGGGACCCCCTTTTTCTCGGCCCCCGCTTGACGTATCACCCCGAGACTTTCAGGGTAGGAGCGGACCGGAGCACCCCAACAAGTTGGAAGCTTTCGCGAAGATTCGTCAACCGGCGCCAACGTTATTGCAAATAGAATGTCGCGGATTTCCTATGGATAATAGGTCCTAACTATAACTATCTACTGGCGACCGCCAGTAGATAATATATATATATATATATATATATATATATATATATATATACATATATATATATCCATCTCACAAGGTTGCCCCAAAGGAAGAGCCTCAAACAGGTAGGTAATTCTCCATCTTTTAATCATGAAGGCTGCAGTCGGAAGAGGCAGAAACTGGCAACAGTCACTTAGCCTGCCAGACGCGTTTCGAGTTGTCCTCTTAATCATTGGCAGTGACCGCAGCTGTAGACAAAAGTGTGCTGCTTTTTCAAAATACCGCCCAAGTGGGAGTGGTCACTTGCGTGGCTTCATGGTATTTGTAGTTTACACATTGGTGTTGCTACAGTGAGCTTGTCTTCAAGGTGCGGGAATAAAAGTCAAATAAAACCACAGTGGGGCGTTGCACAAGTTCACCTCAAACCCCCGCAGAATTCCGCCTCCATGAATGGACTACCTTCCGTTACATCGGTAACATCAGCTGACGTCACCACGGGACCGCTGACATATGCGGCTGGGCTCTTTCCGCGGCCGGGCCGACCGCTAAAAATCCATCTCACAAGGTTTCCCCAAAGGAAGAGCCTCAAACAGGTAGGTAATTCTCCATCTTTTAATCATGAAGGCTGCAGTCGGAAGAGGCAGAAACCGGCAACAGTCACTTAGCCTGCCAGACGCGTTTCGAGTTGTCCTCTTAATCATTGGCAGTGACCGCAGCTGTAGACAAAAGTGTGCTACTTATTCAAAATACCGCCCAAGTAGGAGTGGTCACTTGCGTGGCTTCATGGCATTTGTAGTTTACACATTGGTGTTGCTACAGTGAGCTTGTCTTCAAGGTGCGGGAATAAAAGTCAAATAAAACCACAGTGGGGCGTTGCACAAGTTCACCTCAAACCCCCGCAGAATTCCGCCTCCATGAATGGACTACCTTCCGTTACATCGGTAACATCAGCTGACGTCACCACGGAACCGCCACATACGCGGCTGGGCTCTTTCCGCGGCCGGGCCGACCGCTAAAAATCCATCTCACAAGGTTGCCCCAAAGGAAGAGCCTCAAACAGGTAGGTAATTCTCCATCTTTTAATCATGAAGGCTGCAGTCAGAAGAGGCAGAAACCGGCAACAGTCACTTAGCCTGCCAGACGCGTTTCGAGTTGTCCTCTTAATCATTGGCAGTGACCGCAGCTGTGCGGGAATAAAAGTCAAATAAAACCACAGTGGGGCGTGTATATATATATATATATATATATATATATATATATATATCGCTTTCTCCGCAGGCTCCTCAGCTCCCTCTTGCCACACACGGACATGGACCACAGAGTTAGTGCAATTTTAAGTGTTTATTTTTGATGCCGCCATAACGCGTTTCAACTTGTTAAGAGTCTTGGTCACATGGTAACGTTGTGGTTATGTTTTTCATTTTTAAAGTGACATAGTGCTATAGTGATTGGTGCAAAAGTGCACATGTTCATGGACATAGTAAAATTACTATCAACTTCATTTTATCATTGCATAAATGCTTAAATCGATTTACCATATTAAAAACTGTACCTTGGTTCATAAAAAAATATATATATCATTATATTGCACAGCCATCCATATTAATATATACATATGTCCTTTCAATGATAAAAAAAAAGTACAATGTAAAAATATATATAGATAAACAGAAACAGTCCTCATTGAGACTGCATAATTGATTTAGTTACACACTCACTTGTTATGGGGCACGGTACTGCAATAGTATCAAGGTAATCTATTTTTTTACATGTTGTTGACTAAATAATTGCTTAAATGCAAAAAGTCAAATACAGACAGATCATCTATCCTTTGGATAATGTGCAAAATACAATATTTAAACATTTATCGATTTATTCCAAGGTGATTGAAAATGTTCTATAGGTAAATCATACAGATATATTTTATCACTAGTCCTGGTGTGCAAATAAGTGCAAAATAAAGTGTCAGTGCTTGGTGTTTTAAAAAAACTTTTTCCCTCTTTTTGGATACTTGAGTTTTCTCCATTGTTTTTCTACTAGTATTATGTCATTAATACTATTTCAACATTGATTGCCCTTTATATATCTTTCGTTTTACTTATTGGGTAATTTCATAATTTTTTTGACACAATTCATATAACTGTGGAGTGCCTTACAAATCACAATTAAATTCTCAGTTTCATTTTGTTCGATTCATTATTTGATTTTTATATATATATAGCAGTTTGATTTCATGTAAATTAGGTCACATATGTTTAGACATTAAGTATTAAATATATAAATATCTTAAAAACATTCTGTGTAAAATACATAAAAACAACTGCATATAAAATCCTAATATTGTTCGAGTATACCTTTGCTGTTTGTGTATCAGTACTTGGGTTTTATAAACAGGTGTACATATCCTCTGTATTATTCAGCCCTCCTGGTGATTTCGAATCCATTTCAAGGATATACCTTGTCTCTAGTCTTCGTAATTTTGCCTCTCTATTGCCACCTCGTCTGCTCGGGGGGCACTGAGTCTATTAGATAGTATTTGAGGTCTTGGCTCTTAGAGTTGTGGTGTTCCTTGAAATGTCTTGCGACAGGGTATGTATTATCTTGATTTGTAATTGCTCTGATGTGTTGTAACACTCGCTTATGGGCTTGCAGCTTAGTGCTTCCTATATATTGCAGCCCACAAGGACACACCAGAACGTATATAACATACTCTGTTTTGCAAGTAAGTAATTTAGTTATCTTGATCTCTTCATGGCTGAATGGTGTTGTTTATGAGGTTTTGTTGATACCCAATTTACATGCTTTGCATGTCTTGCACCTGAAAAATCCTTTATGGGATTTTAACCAACTGCAATTTTCAATCAGTTCTGGACTTGTTTTCATCAGTTTATCCCTCATAGAGGTTGCCCTTTTATGTGTAATCGATACCTTGTTTGACAAAGTATGCCCTATCACAGGATCACTCAACACCAGTGGCCAATTGCGCGTGATGATATTACGTAATTCAATATGTTGTTTACTGTATCCCATGATTATTCTGAACTCCTCAATTTTAACTTCATTTCCAGGAGACTTTTTTGCTTGTTGACATTGATGATTTTTTGACAATGTCAGAGGTTTGGGTTTGATTAATTCTAATCTCTCTGGAATCATGGATTTTGTTATTGCCCCTTCAATAGTTTTAAGTGAGTAACCTCGTGCTAGGAATCTAGCTTTAGATTCTTCTTGGGCTTCTTTCAATGTCTTCTGATTGCTATTTATCCTCCTCAATCTCAGCATTTTCCCGTAGGAGATGCTGTTTATAAGATGTCTTGGATGGGCACTGCTGGCATGTAAGGTTGAATTGCCAGCAGTTTCCTTCGTGATAAAGTTTTGTCTCTATTTTGTTGTTCTCAATATATACCCTCGTATCTAAAAAATTGACTGTCACTTTGCTAATTGTGGCAGTAAAATGTAAATTGAGTGAATTCTCATTGATAGACTTGACAAATTCCTGTGCTTCATTTTCAGTGCCTTTCCAGGTGACGAATAGGTCGTCAATAAAGCGTAGCCATAAAATTATGTTATTTTGAACAATCACATCATAATCTTTTGTGAGAACCAGCTCCTCCCAACAGCCCATGTGTAAACACGCATAGCTGGGGGAGAAGCTGGCTCCCATGGCTACTCCCATTGTCTGCTGATAATGTAAATTGTTAAACATAAACACATTATTTGTTAAACAATATTCGACCATTTCAATCACCATCGTGCTGTGGTCTGTCAATACACCCAATTCTGTTGTTAAATAATGTTGTATTGCCCTTATACCATCTGTATGTCTAATGCTGGTATATAGTGACGTGACGTCTAACGCCATCAACAGATAATCGTTTTGCCATTCATAGTCCTTCACTTTATACAAGAAATAGCTGGTATCTCATACATACGATGGTAAAACTTGTACATGATTTTGTAAATAAAAATCCACATATTGTGACGTTTGTTCCAGAAGACCCCCACGCGCCGAGATAATAGGTCTACCTGGTGGTTTGTTTGCGTCCTTATGGATTTTTGGTATAAAGTATATCGATGGTGTAATGGGGTATTCATTTTTTTTAAATTTGTACTCCTCCATAGTTATTAACTCCTTTGTTTTCCAAGATGACAATTTGGTGTAGTAAGTTTTATGTCTTTCCTTTAGATCTGTTCCATTTCGTCTAATGTAACACTTTGGGTCGTTTAATTGTGATAGGGCTTCTTTTGTATATTCTGCTTTGTCCCATATCAAATATATATATATATTTCTTTCACAGTTCAGATTGGGGAAATGTAACTTATCTTTCTAATTTATTGTTATGGGTCTGTCAAGCAGTTGTGGCAGAGTAGACAAAGTGAAGAGAATATTGGCAGCACGGCTACCCAAGATCACACAGGGAGCTGGAGGAAAAAGGGATCCAATGTTCAAGCTCTGAACAAGGTAGCAAGAAAGTCTAAGTTCATCAGGAAGAGGCATTCATGAGACAATTGAGCATTCAGAATAGCTAACACCAGGTTTTGCATGACATATATATAACAACATTAACAATAAAGAAAGCAGATGACTTGAAGCGGATACATTTGTTGATGTTAATCCCTTAACTGCTGGGCCTTTCCCCCCACAGTGCTGAGCCCTTTTTTGGCTATTTGGGGTATTTCGCACTTAGGGCTCAATAAATGAGTGGTAGGAAATTTATGCCGGGCCGGTGACACCACATCTTTCCCACACAGAAATGTGTAGAAAATATGTTTTTTTAGCTAAATTTGAGGTTTGTAGGGGATTCTGTGTAAGAAAACGTTGGGGGATCCGTGCAAGCCACACCTACCTGGACTTCCCCGGGTGTCTGGTTTTCAGAAATGTCTGGGTTCGGTAGGTTTCCTTAGATGGCTGCCGAGTCCGGAACCAAAAACGCAAGTGCCCCACTTGCAAAAACAGGTCGTTTTGTGAAAAATAATTTTGATGTCTCCACAATACGTTTTGCCCCCCCCCTGTCGTGAGCACTTGGCCCACCCACACAAGTGAGGTAGCATTTTTAACAGGAGAGCTGGAGGAATGTTGAGAGGTAGGAAATGTGTGCTGGCCCAGTGATTCCAGAACTTTTCCACATAGAAATGTGTGAAAAATGTGACTTTTTAGCTAAATTTGAGGTGTGCAGGGGATTATGGGAAAACTTTGGGGGATCCATGCAAGTCACACCTCCCTAAACTCCCCCAGTGTCTAGTTTTCAGAAATGTCTGGGTTTGGTAGGTTTCCCTTGATGGCCACTGAGCCCAGGACCAAAAACGATGGTGCCGTCCCTTGCAAAGCCAGGTCATTTTGTGATAAATAATTTTGATGTCTCCACAATAGGTTTTGGGCCCTTCACTGTCACGGGCACTTAGCCTACCCACACAAGCAAGGTAGCATTTATATCGGGAGACCTGGGGAAACACTGAGTGGTAGTAAATTTGTGGATCCCTGCTTATTCATGTAGTTTATATCACAGAAATGCATGGAAAAATAGTGTTTTTATTCAAAGTTATATCTTTGCAGGGTATTCTGGGTAAGAAAACTTTGCGGGATTCATGCAAGCCACACCTCCCTGGACTCCCTCAGGTCTCTAGTTTTCAGAAATGTCTAGGTTTGGTAGGTTCCCTAGATGGCCGCCGAGCCCGGGGGCACTAAAAATAAGGGTGCCCCCCATTTTGTGATAGATAAGTTTGATGTCTCCACTATACGTTTGGGCCCTTCCCTGTCACGGGCACTTGGCCCACACACACAAGTGAGGTACTGATTTTCTTGGCAGACTTGGGGGAATGCTGGGTGGTAGGAAATGTGTGGCTGCCTGCAGATTCCAGGACTTTTCCTCACAGAAATGCAAGGAAAATGTGTTTTTAGGCAAAATTTGAGCTTTGCACGGGATTCTGGGTAAAAAAAATCTGGTGAGTGCCATGCAAGTCATGGATCCCTGGACTCCCCTGGTAGTCTAGTTTTAAAAAAGGTGCTAGGCCACAAAATTCACGGCAACCCAAAATGACAAAAAAGTTCTTAGTAAGGGCCCTCTTACCGCCACAGATATAAATCTAGTACTACTTTCTTAAAGTCAATCCACCACTTACGCTGTTTGGTTTTAGCACCTCCGGAAATATTTGCTTCAAAACACAAATACCTAATCTAAATCTAAATATTGAAACCAAGCCTTCTGAAGGTGAGCCATAAACAACTTCATGGCACCAACTGCTTCATGGTCCATTCACATGCCATTTACGCACTACACACAAGACTTTGATACCGCCGGCCAAGGGCCCAATCCAACGGATCAGTGCATTCACATCAACATACCGCCACCATGCAAAGACCCATCACATTCAAACGCTGCAGGACGGAATCAGTTTGACTACATTTTACCACATGTCAAGCAACTGCATCCTTCGTTATGAACATTACCGAATGCATGCCTAGTGAACCTTTACTAATGGCTCCCATGACAGTGGTATGAGTCTCTCTCGCTCTCTCTCTCTATATATAAAGAGATCACTTTTTATATATGTGTGGCTTACCTGGGGGCTGATCACGGCTCCAGGGAAACCACACAACCACACATGTACAAACAAAAGTGTATAATAAACTGTCTAGTGTAAAGTCCATATTGATATTACCTACTGGCAGTCGCCAGTAGGTAGTTATAGTTAGGACCTATTTTCCATAGGAAGAGCGTTTTTTTGATTTGCCATCCTCCAGGAGCCCCCTCCAGGAGCCCTCCTTGGCCCTGGGGACCGCCACCCCCCAGGGCCAGGTCCAGCAATGTCCTGGGGTGCCCAACCCCGGGACATTGCAGTTTGCTCCCGCCCTGCCATAGCAAACACTGGAACAGGAAACCTGCTCTTGCTTCCATGAAGCAAAGCAGAATTGCTTTTGGGCAAAGGGAGCTGCATGTTAGCAGCTCCCTTTGCCCAAAAGCAATGCTGGCTCCCGCAGGAGGCGGGAGCCAGCTGGGACCGTGGGGGCCTTGGGGCTCCCCCTGCGGTCCCAACAAAGGGGCCAAGCCCCGGGGATGGGGTCCCTGGGGCCAAAAATGGCCCAGGGGGTGCTTGGCCCCCCTCCCTTTTAAAAAAGAAAGGAATGGCCTAGCCCTGGGGGATGGGGTACCCGGGGTGAAATCGGCCTGGGCAGGGGGGTCGCACGGCCCCCTTCCCCTTTAAAAAAAAGAAAGGCCTAGCCCCGGGGGATGGAGTCCCCGGGGCCCAAAAGGGTTAAGGGAAGGGGGGCCACTCAGCCCCCCTTCGTAAAAAAAAAAAAATTTAAACCAAGAAACCCCAACTGGCCAGAGGCCCCGCCCCCTCCCTGCACCACTCTGCAAACATGCCTCCTGGCGCGTCCTGGGTTGGGGGATGAAGTCCCCTTCGTTGGTGAGGGTCCTTAGGGGCCAACTAGTTGTAAATGTAAAGGTTTTTTACTAATGTTTTTTGGAGTGGAGTGGATGTATGATGTGTGTAGTGGAATTATGTGGTATGCTGTGCAGTGAAATTATGTGGATAGAAAGTATGTGGTATTTAGTGTATAGGAATTATGTAGAGTGGGATTATGTGTTATGGAGAGTAATTATGTGGTATGGTAGTCTGTGTTGTGGGGTGGTAACCTCAGGTTTAGTCTTCCTCGTTTCCATAGAAGCTAAACTATAAACTCAATGTTGGTGTCGTAACGGTTTAAAAATCAAAGGTCTTGGAGAAGACATCGTTTTAGGTTTAAAAGTTGGAACTCTATGAGCATGTTCTATCTCGAAATCTTTGTGAAACGAGATGTTCAGAACATTCGGGATCCAAATGAGCAAAAAGTCAATCACTGAAGGAGCAGTTTTCTCACAGTCTTCTGGCAAACCAAAAATGCGCAAATTACTTCTTCGATTCCGATCTTCCTGTTCAGTTAGGTCTCTTCTTAATGAGGACATGGAGCGCTCCAAACTATGTATTTGTTTAGTCTGTTTGTTCATAAAGTCTTCAACATTGCTTATTCTCGTTTCCGCATTGGAGACACGTAACGAAAGATTTTTCAAATCATTACGAATTGCTGCCACTTCCACCTGAAGCAGATCGGTATAAGTTTTGGTGCTTTGAGCTATGTCATGGACCATGTTAAGCTTAAGTAGTATGGCTTCTAACGTTGAGGCAGAGTCTGGACTGCCTTTAGCTGGAGATTCCGGGGTAGGAGAGGTCTGTTTGGATTTTTTCAAATTCCCTTTGGAATCTCTGTCTTTAGAGGCCACTCCCATGCCTTCCGCCATTGAAGAAAGTCTTACTGCCCACGAGCAAATATTGTATAGTGCATAGAGGATTCCAGCAATATGCTATGAGACACAGGCCCAAAACGACACAGGAATCATCAATAGAATAAACACCAAAGATGAAAAAGCCAACACCTCTGAGAATAAGCACGAAGAATCCAGCACACAAATGAGGTTAATATTTAGAGTAGAACCTTACACCGAAGGTATGGATAAACTCCAAGGAAGGTGCTGAAGTCAGGCGTTAATTCATAGATCAATATAGCAAGCACAATGATCCATAGTTTAGAGATAATACATTTAGATCTTCTCATTCAACACAAGATAATAAGCCCACGTGAAGAAATCTGACAGCAGCTCCAACATTCATGTCACGACATAACTGCAGCAAAAAGCACCAATAAAGCGCAATACCAGATCTAAGATATTACAGGGATAGCAGGCTTTCATCATAATTCATAACGCAAGGAGAAGAATTGGAAATTTCCTTAAGAAATTCATCCATGCGATGAATTCCTGTCAGCAGCCGCCATTTTGTAGAAACCCATACTAGCAGTAACTTCTAGGGCTGAATACTGCACAATCCAGGGACAGAGGTCTACTATAATAAATAAATGCGCACTGTACCTCCTGCTGGCATAGAGAGAAAGATCTGAATAATGTCCTCACGGGTATTTCAGTTTAAACACCGTGTTCTTACGAAGCTGCTCCAGCGGGCGCCATTTTGTATGCCCAACAAAGGTAGAACGTCTAACAGGCAAGATTACCTGTTGAACTAACATATGGCAAAACACCCAGCTTCACCCAGCGATCACAGTATGTTCTGCCGCTGATTCCTGCCGAAAAGGTGACAAAAAATCACCTTAGTCACATCGAAGCTCGAGCGTCTGCACCGGTGACGACGCGGAGCTCAAGAGCGTGCAGCCATCTTGGTTGCATGCTAAGCCACGTCCTCCAAGAGTTTTAATTTTTTTTTTATTGATTTATTTATTTATTTTTTGTTTAAATGAACCCCGGTCAACCGTGCTGCAGTGTGCGCCGGGAACGCAGAACCAAGTGGTTTCACCTATGTAAGTTTTTGAACATTGCACACGAGTGAAACTCTAAGGGTGGTTGTGAAACCCGTTCCCTGTCGTACAAACTGTTTCTCCTGGTGAAATCTGCCATTTCCTCCTGTTCTTCGCGTTCAAAATGACACTGCCTGTGCATTATGATTTTAGCCTGATAGTTTACTTGGACTCACCAGGGCTTACAAGTGTGCGTCCATCTGAGACAAATATGCGCTCACCTACACTGTGCGGTCTGTCGCTGCCTGCACTCTGGCAGCAATCACGGAGTAAACGCCTGTAGAAAGCTCTGCGGTGTGCAGGCGGTCACCATAGGGAACACATAGTTCGTACTTTACAGCGAATATGTCCAGACGCAGGCGAACGTCTCCATTTCCAAGAAAATCCATGCGGCGAGAAAACAGACATTTCCACCTGTTTGTCCTAGGAAGTGCTATTTCTAACGAGTGTTTGATATTTTCATTCCAGCTTTCCTATGAGCCGTGGAAATAAATACACAAGGAAGTGCAGAGTGCAGTCTGCTAGTATTTCTTGGATGGCTGATTTCTCCCCTTGGAGACCACATACCCGGAGTTCCTCAGCAAACCACCTGCCTGATGCTCCACTGTTTTGTAAAACAATGCAGTTTATAAGTTGCTCGTTCATAACAAAAGTATGTGGTTATTAAAAATATAAACAAACAGATGTATCTAAACACAGAACGGTCCCAGAAAGTGAGGTAGCGAGAGAGATGGAGACGCAGATAGAGAGCAGGACAGAGGGAAGGAGAGGTAGAGAGAGAGAGAGAAAAGGGAGGGAGAGATATTTTGACGTTCTTAAGAGATTATACACATTGGTTTGCGTAGCCATGAAGTCGGTATCAACATTTTTTTTTAAAACAGAAAAATCGACTTTTGAACATTTTTCTATGCATTCGGAGCGTTTTATTTGAACTAAAACGTGTCCAAAACATGAAATAATTGTGTACACAGTGGCAATAATATCTGGACAATGTTGGCATATAGTTGTCACTTGGTCCAATTTAAGGTATCAAATCATTTCATGTTAGGGCTGTGTGTCAAAAATGCTTAGAGGTCTCCTGCAGAAAACTGAATGCACGTTTTTGGTGACAAAGTAGCAACCATTTTAAACAATAAGATTTGAGCCCCGCCTAAAGGATGATACAGAGAAATCAGGCAATTGGCGAAAGGCAAGGTGCAAGACTGCGGCTTTATAATGGGTTCCCCAATTGAGGGGTCTATGGTGTAGTCTCATTCGTCTGCTGCCTTCCATGCTCAGTACAGGGTCCCTCCGGCTGAAAAGCATCTTTAGGCAGAGTAGACAAGATGCACAGGGGCGCTGAGGCTTGTGTAGTTAGTTACCTGTGATTCCTCCAGTGGCTCGGGCAGCAGGTGGCTGCAGGCATCCCGGTTGCTGCTGTGCTTCCCTCCGAGGCTCAGCAGGAGCTCTCTGAGCACGTGGGCAGCGATGGCTGTTAGATCCCTATTCGCGTGGGCCACATATTCAATGCCCCGGGAGGTGGCGGTCCCCAGGGATGTGGGGGCCCCCAAGGGCCCCCACACCATAATTAAGAATTGCCCCCGGGACCTGGCCCACCCGGGGGCTTGAAGCAAACGAATCACGGAAGACCGCGCTTCGTTTTTTAAAATAATTTTGGCCGGATTCGCGCACCCAGCGCGAATTCAGCTGAAATTATTTTAAAAAAATGCTTTTTTTGGCACTGGGGATCCTTGTGGGACACCCTGAGGAAGCCTAGGGGGTCAGGGTGTTTCTACCCTGCCCCCTTTTTTTGTTTTTGAAGGTTTTTTTGAACTGTTTTCTTGTGACTCGGTTACAGAGTCGCAAGATGGCTGCCAACACATTCTGGTTTGGAGTGTTGGCAGCCAAGCAGAATTAAGCTTGTGCTGGGGAAAATTCGCGAATCCTCCTCGGTGCTCAGATATCGATATTGTTATTTTTTTAATTTCTCAGGAACCACTGAACGGATTTACACCATTTAAAAAAAAGGTCGCTTTCTGAACCAAGAGCTACCTTTTTGCCAAATTTGGTGTAATTCTGTTCAGCAGTTCGGGCTGTTGCCTGTTCCAAAAATTCCTATGGAAATTAACATGGGGAAAAGTGTTTTGGGACCCCCCCTTTTTTTCTCAGCCCCCGCTTGACGAATCACCCCAAAACTTTCAAGACAGGAGCTGACCTGAGTGAACCGTTAGTTTGGGGAGTGCTGTGAGCGGCTCGTGCTGAGCTTGAAGACCGGTGAGCAAACAAGCAAATAAATATCAAAATAAATAAAGTTGATGTGGCACTGTGGTCGACATGCAATCACCCAACCAAGGAGGGCAGCGATGGGGAGAAGTGACAGACCTCTAGCAATGAAGTAGTGTTACACCACACTCAGTGTTGACTGTAGTGTTGCACCAAACTTTGGTGTAACACTACAGTCAACACTGAGGGGAGTGCAAATTGTGGACCACATGTACCATGATGCAAAGGAGCAAACTTTTCTGGGATGCAATGTAGTGTCCGGCCAAACCCTTTTCCCTGTCCAAACTGCTTTTCATGACCTCCTCTACCATTTATCTCACGTTCTTGATGTTCCTTTTTGTGATTACACTTCATCCGGACCGAGCCGGATATTCCGGGCCGAGCCGGAGAGTACGGCTTGAGCCGGAAAGTACAGCTTGAGCCGGAGATTCAGGCCTGACTGCAGACATAAAGATACGACTCGCAAATGATCTCTGTGAATACCAAAAGTCGTAAAGTTAGAATTATGTCACAGATTGCCTTTGTGAATCAGGCCCGTAGTCTTTGTGAGGAACAGCACACTGGCTATCAGGAAATCCGACATAGATCGGAAAAGAATGGGAATTTCAGAATATTATCTAAGAGACTGAACTCAATTAATGTGTATAAAAGAAGGTAGGGAAGCTTGGTTGAACACTAGAATGTCCCACAGTGAGGCTCCCTAGTGGTGGGCATGAGAGTGCAGGGAGTGAATATCATGCCAAACAGAATTGGTAGATAGTAGACAGTATGCTTAGCATACTAGTATTTGCACATATTTTACAGTATCCTAACCTGATTTGTGAGATTAAATAAGATTGTTTAGCAGTATACAGCAAGTGGGCCATTAAATATGTGCCTTAACTCCTGTTACCTCATATATCAGAACTCTCAGTTTTGCTGTCATTGCCACACACTCAGCCGTGTTCACAGGTAAATTTCTGCAGGCACATATCTCACCCCACAGTATCGTTATTTACAGGTGCGGTAAATAACTGACCCTAAACTGGGGCACTCGTACTCACGGTCTTAGACAAGTTGACACTGAGGATAATAATATGGTGAAGCATTAAAAGTCCTATGTCAAGCACTGACACCGTTTCCCATGGGTTATTTAGAAAAGGCAGTGCAACACAGTGCTCTGAAAGTGTTATCAGGTGGAAGGACATAACACCATTGTAATATCGCCATCTGTATAACCCAATAGATAATTGCTCCCGAGGCATATACTATTAACGCTCTGCAGTCATTGCTTTCCACAGCTTTGTTCCTGAGTACAGATGCTGGCAGAAATTCATTACCTTAATATGCCCAGGAATGCTGGCGGGGATGCTTCATAATGGTCCTTCCCTTAATAGTGTTGCTCACACTGTATCCTAACCAATTAAAGTAGCGTTGTATAATGAAGAAAGCAAACTTTGCATTGAAAGCTTCTGAAATGTGAAATCACAGTTGCACGTGTAGAAAGCTTAGTGTCATTAAAGAATGGCTAAAAGACATGACATGGTTGATACTGAAATCGCTGGCATTTGAAATACGCTTTTTTGTCAAATGCATGAATACATTTTACATTGTTACTTAAAATCCACAATAATACAAATGACAGAGAGACACACAGTTTAATATCTTTGAGGCATACTGCCAAATACCTACACAAAACGGGGTTTGATCCTGTTTTGGCTCAGGGGAGGGATCAAAATAATATTGCAAACAAAAAGGTCCCCCTATTAGACATCAATCATAAATTGATTGTGTCAAATGCACAAGAACCAAACACGGCGTGTATGAATATATTACTTAATATTATTTATATATTATAACATCTCAGCACATTAATATAAAACCAAAACACATTGATATGATACACACAAAAAATGAAAAAATGGAACAAACAATAATGGAACAATTATTTATAGTACTCACCAATAAACACAGACGTTCAATGCTTCCCTATCTGCAGTTTATGTAGTCCCACAGCGGGGTGCTTTCATTCAAATGGCCCCAAGTCTATTTATGTGATCGTTTTTAGAGGGGAAATGTCCTGTAGTAATGTTACACTCCTCAAGACTCTCTATATGTGCTGATACATTTTGACCTCCACCATTAGGGCCAGAAGCCCCGAATTAGACTTTGGTGAATGGGAATTTGCTCTATCAGGGTGACCGAGTATTCTGTCGGCCTGAGGGAGTACCTGCCTGGCAAATTTTTATGTGTCCCTCGGCCAAATGGGAATCTCTTGCTGTCATGGCGGTTCCTGTAAATACTTTGAAAGTTTGATGGACGGCTTCATCCAACTTTTATTTATTTATTTATTTTTTAAATCTCAAATCAGGAATTTTTTTTGAAAATTAAAGGTGCACAGTTTAGATATAACGCAGTAGGATTGGTTTCCAGTAGATGGCCAAGCAAAGGTGCAATCAATGATTTACATCGAAGGTTCTCAATTGAATTCCTAATTTATGTTGTCCAATCATTTCCCTAATTTCTTGATTAGACTTACCGACATATGCCTTACCACATTGACACATTACACAATATAAAACATTTCTTGTTTAACAATTTGAAAATTCCATATGTCTAATACTAACGTTGTTTTAGGTAGAATTTCTCATCGTTGATGGTACTTGCACAGAACATGCAATTCCCACACCTTTTGAAGTCCCTTCACTAGGGAAGTCCAAGTAGGCATCTTGTATATGGCTATGTTTGACTTTTTTCTGTGTTGGAATGGACCAGGTTGTTTCTAAGGTTCCTATTGCTTTTGAGTGCGAAGAGAGGTTGACGCTCGAATTGTTCCTCCCCTGAGATAATGTGCGAGTTGCTTCAAATGGCCTTCTAAATAAGACTTGTGTTAGCGTTGAAGGTGGTGACTCAAACTCGGCGGTCCAGTTCTTTTCTGCTTTTGGCTACACTTAAGCACTCTCTCGGCATACCATGCCCTTTTTATTGATTGTTTTATTACTTTGTATGGCTATTACCTCTCTTGGAATTTGTTGAGTATATTGGTAGCATTTCTGAAATAGTCTTTGTAATTATGTTCTCCTCTTCACTTCCAACCTTCCTCCTTCCCTTCTCACACTCTCACACTCTCTTCTCTCCTGTGCATTTAGAATGTTGAGGAAGGTTCAGTCATTAGAGTGCACTGTGAGGCAAGTAGGAGACACATCTAGACTATTACTTATTAAAAAGTTCACCTTACCTCCTTAGGGGCCGATTCCGATTCGGGCCGGAAATCTCTCCGACCGAGCCGGACCCGGAGAGATTTCCGACCGAATCGGACCCGTGCAGCCCGACCGAACGAGTACGATGCGTCCGTATGCTATCGTACTCGAGTCGGTCGGACTCCCATTGAAGTCAATGGGAGCCGGTCGTACAAGGCATACGCGGGCTCCCATTGCCTCAATGGGTGCGAGGCGAACAAAGGCGCCCCCTACAGCGGGTACGCGGCGAAGCGACTCGTGCCGTACACGCACAGGTAGGGGGGACCCATGGGTCCCCCCTGTGTGCGACTCGCGCTGCTACGCGTACAGGGGGGTCCGACACAGACCCCCGAAGTACGGCTCCGACTGCTCTTTCGAGCCGGACGGCGCGTGTCGGTCGGACTGCTCGCCGCGCGCATCGTACTTACCCGGCCGGGGAACGTCTCCATTGCGCGTGCGAGTCGTGTCCGAGCGAGTCGGTCGGTGCGGTTCGACCCGGGAACGAGTCGGTCGGAGCTGTTGGGACGCCCGAACGAGTCGGTCGGCGATTTCGCATCGTACTCGCTCGTCCGGACACGCGTACGAATCGGTCGGGAAACAGGGCTCCGAATCGGATCCGGTAAAGCCGAATCCGATTCGGAGCCCTACCGGCCGAGATCGGAATCGGCCCCTTAGTTGTGATTTCTTGTCTAGTGACGAGGATAGGATACTGTGCAGGGCTCTAACTTCACCCTTGTACAATTGAGTTCTCGGAGAACATTCGCATGTCCTTCCTCTTAGAAAGAACTCTGAAAGAGGTGCATCTTTTTCTGTCAGCCGTCACCTCCACATCGTATGTTGTTACTTCATAGAATGTTCTGCCTACTGCCTGGCTGGACGTTGGAGTTATGTTTTTTTTTTACCGCCTGGATCCTTCCAGTTTTGAAAGGATACACTTTGAAATTCCCAGGAAGCTCCTCCCTTCCAGCATTCACTCCTGTGGGGTCTCCATTGACTTATAAATAACACTGCTGGTGAAGGTTCACCAGTATACTAGATGCACAGCTTGGATAATAGAATCAACCCTTGACTGTATTCTAAGACACGTGAATAACCAAATGTTCAATTATTTTTACTAGAGAAGAATATCGTAAACATAAAACATTGAAATCGAATCAATCTTATTGTATACTTGCAAATGATATAACCACACACATGAAAAAAACACGATGAATGTACAAAAACTCAGTACAATTTAGGTTAAGCAAAACAAAACAGATACATATTACAAACAAATTGCCCAGCTCAGCCCAATGCATTTCGGGATTATTTTCATCCCTTCTTCAGGGGCCACTATGAAAAAAACATACGCATAATCAATATGTAGCTTAACAATGTTGTACAAAACGCAATAATACACACACCTAGAACGCCCAGATTAGGCAGAGCAGGGAATGAACCTGAATATGAATTACGCAAGGCAATACTGGAAGGTGAAATCGTGCAGTGCTCAACTGTGCATGAAAGAGATTATAGTGAAGTAAATCTGTGAAACTGAGCTCCACTTACCAACAGATTTGTTGTGAACAGAAGGTCAATAAGGCTAAACACCACGTGGTGAAAACTAAAGAAAAGTGATTGAACGACAGAATTGATCAGACCTCAAAGACAATTGTAGAAAGTACCCAAATATACCAGTGCTACTGAAAATGGTGTACCCATGCTATTATCATACTGATAATAAAACTGTCGATATACGCGCAAGAAGACTCACTTGAAACTGTGACAACTGAGAAACCAATGTCTGTAGAACTCTGAAGGCGATAAAAACGATCTATGCACTAGAAACAAAATCATATAATGAACTCTATCAATACCAAATTGACCATATTGACTGAATAGAACTGATGGATAAAATCTGTTGTTTACCTTATAGCATTGAATCCTGAAATCTGCGACTTCTAAAGTAGATTAGAGTGAAAGGACAACCTCGTTTACTGCCTGTAAAAAGTTGAAATGCACTACGTGAATGCCGACAGACTATCAAACAATCCTCTGCAATACTTGACTGACCAATTCAGCGTATCTAGTGCCTGCTTACCCAAATGAAATAAATGTTGATCTTGGAGGTGAAAAGCACTCAAAACATAAATCCGCCACTCCAATAACTATCAAAAGTCTCAAAACTGCAGAAAAAAACAAGAAAATCTTATTTGAATGAATACAAAAACCGTGTGATCAAATCCACACTAAATGAATGTACACTGTGAAACATGAACCGCTGCTCACCTTGTTGTTTGCCAAACACCACCAAAGAATTCACCGATGCGCTGAATAACTCATTATCCATCGAGAAAAGTAACGCGGTTCCTGAAGAATATTTGTAAAGCAATGCGGCCCTACGTGACGATAATGGATGCGATGACGTATAATCGAAATAAACAAGAGACTACGACCCTGTTCTTGATCGCCATCTTGAAATGAAGTGTGACCACACCGATTCTATTATGGGTGTAACCCAAACTATCCTGTTCTAAATCGCCATCTTGGAACGGTGTGTGGCCACACCGATTCTGTAATATGTGTTCCCCAAACTGTGACCCTAAGCTCCGTGCATTGTATTACGAAGTCGTGAGACTGGTACTGTGCATACTGTGTACCAGACCATTGGAGCAAATGTTAATGATATGTAAACTACATAACAACAAGTGTTTAACCCCTTCGATGCTCATGACGGAGCGGTTCCGTCATGAGCATCGGTTGGGCTGTGCTTATGACGGAACCGCTCCGTCATGAGCACAGCCCCTGGGGGAAGCGCTGGCGCTCCCCCTGGGGCATCGATCTTGCCCCCACAGAGGGGATGGCAGCGGAAGAGTTTCCGCTGCCACCCCCGGCTTCCCCACGCTTCCCCATGACGTCAGCGCGCGCAGCGCGCGCCGACGTCAACAGGAAGCGCTGAACGTGCTGGAAATCATTTCTTTCCAGCGCGTCCAGAGGGAGGGTGAGTGTTTGTTGGTGCGGTGGGGCGGGGGGGCTGTAACAGGATGCCTTGAGGCATCGGGGGAGAGGAAAGAGTATTTCCTCTTCCCTGATGTCTCAATGCAGGGCATTCCTGCTTCACGATCGCGCACAGCGTCGCGATCGTGGAGTAGGAATGCCCCACTAGACACCAGGGATGTTTTTTTAAAATAAAGGAAGCGACCCCTTGGGCAAGGGTCGCTTCCTAGGGGGCCAAAATTTTCTAAAGACTTTTCTGCACCCCCTGGGGACAGATCGACCGTTTTTTCGGCCGTTTTTGGATCCAGGGGGGGCAGAAAAGCCCACTAGATCCAGGGATTCTTTTTTTTATGAAATGGAAGCGACCCCTTGGGCAAGGGTCGCTTCCTAGGGGGCCTACATTTTATGAAGACTTTTCTGCCCCCCCTGGGGACAGATCGACCGTTTTTTCAGCTGTTTTTGGATCCAGGGATTCATTTTTTAAATGAAATGGAGGCGACCCCTTGGGCAAGGGTCGCTTCCAGGGGAGCATTTTTCTTTGTTTGGACATTCTGCCCCCCCCCTGGGGCAGATTGCCCCTTTTTTGGCCTTTCTGCCCCAGGGGTAGAAACCCCCACTAGACACCAGGGAGTTTCTTTAAATTGTGATGGGAGTGACCCCTTGGGCAAGGGTCACTTCCAGAGGGCCATTTTATTTTGTGATGGGAATTCTGCCCCCCCTGGGGGCAGATCGGCCTGTTTTTGCCTTTCTGCCCCCGGGGGGCAGAAACCCCACTAGACACCAGGGAAGTAGTTTAAATAAAAATGGAAGCGACCCCTAGGGCAAGGGTCGCTTCCAGGGGGCAGATTTTTTTATATGTGTATTCTGCCCCCTGGGGGCAGATCAGCCTAGTTTTTGCCCTTTCTGCCCCTGGGCGGGGGCAGAAAACCCCACTAGGCACCAGGGATTTATTACTTTTGCAAGGGGGCAAATTTCTGTCTGCTGTTTTCTGCCCCACCTGGGAGGCAGATTGGCCTGGCAGACAACCTCACCCGATCCCTTGGGCAAGATCACCCCTATTTTTCTCAGCCCTATTTGAAGGCCCATCTGGCCGATTGACCATTTGGGTAGTAACATAGCGTGTTATAATGTGTTTTATTTTTTGTGAATTGCAATTGTAATGCTTTATTTCTCCTTTTTTGTTCTAGTTGAAGGCTTTTGCTCTTTAGACTGTTCCACGTTGCGGTTTCGTTACTGGTGGCTCTGCTGTTTGTGTAGTTGCACGTGTTTGGTAAGAGAGTTTTTTGTACAATGTAAATGAGTTTCATTTCTCTGCATGAATTTGTTTTTGCAAATGGTGTAATAATAGCAGTATGTTTGGCTTCTGTTTTTTGAGTGTCATTTGTGCTCGATGTGTATTTTGTTGTCTTGTGAGTAATTGGTTTTGTTTTTTTCTTTCTAGTGGGATATCGTTTTTGCTGTGTCTCTGCAGAGTAGGTGCTGGTGAGTGTAGCTGTCTCTTGTAAGTGAATTGTATAGTTTTTGAGTATATAGATCTTTGTGATAAAGGCACACATTTTTTTACTTACTTGCTTTGCACAGTGTTGGTTGTTGTTGACTTGTTTGTGCAGTCTCCTTTCTTAGTAAGGATAATGGCTAGCCGCAGGATTACTGCTCAGCAGGTTGTTGGTATGCTTTTTGAGTCTTCCTCTGACCATGGTTCAGAGACTGACTCTGCATCTGAGGCAGAGGAGGCAGGGGACGATTCAGGCAGTGAGTTTTCTCTCCACATGGAATCATCGGATACTGAAGATACTCTTAGTGCGGATGAAGTGCCTGTGTTAGAGGAGGACATTGATGTGCCGATAGTGCGGCAAGAGGCATCTGGGCTGCAGCCTGGGGCTGCAAGGCTTTCCGTTGGTGTAGTGCGGCAAGAGGCATCTGGGCTGCAGCCTGCGGCTGCAAGGCTTCCCGTTGATATAGTGCGGCAAGAGGCATCTGGGGCAGCAAGACTTCCCATTGGTATAGTGCGGCAAGAGGCACCTTGGCTGCGGCATGGGGCTGCAAGGCTTCCCGTTGAAAGTGCTGATCTCTGGGTTGCCCCAGGCATGGTGCAGCCGGCATTGCCAGACTTTACTGGTGTTCCAGGGTGTAGAGTGAATACTGAAAACTTTTTGCCGATACATTTTTTTCAGTTGTTTATGGACGATGTGTTTTTGGCAGAGATTGTTGAGCAGACTAATTTGTATGCTGAACAGTTTTTGAGGGACAACAGTGCCAGTCTTAAGCCCCACTCTAGAGCTACCCGGTGGACTCCCACAAATCTGGAAGAGATGAAGAAGTTCTTGGATTTAACTTTTTGATGGGCTTGCTAAGGAAGCCATCAATGTCTTCATATTGGTCTACTAGTCCCTTGATGGCAACTGCTATTTTTCCGGCAGTCATGAGTCGTGATAGGTATTTGCTTCTGCTTCGGATGATGCATTTTGTCGATAATGGTTTAGCGTTGCCACGAGATCACCCTGAATGTGACCGTCTTTTTAAGATTCGGCCTGTCATTGATCACTTTGTTGATCGATTTTCTGAGATCTATGCTCCAGGGAAAGAAATTGCAGTGGATGAGTCTTTGGTGTTGTTCAAGGGCCGCTTGGTTTTTAGGCAATACATTCCTAGTAAGAGGGCACGCTATGGAATTAAGCTGTATATGCTGTGTGACAGTAGGACTGGATATGTCTCTAATTTCAGAGTGTACACCGGTAAGGATTCCAGTATTAACCCCCTGGTTGTCCGTCCACTTTTGGAGTGACTGAGAAAATTGTGTGGGAACTTGGAAGAGGATTTTTTAACAAAGGCCACCATTTATATGTAGATAACTTCTACACTGGTGTGCGGTTGTTCAGGGAATTGGCCAAAGTGGACACTGTTGCTTGTGGCACAATCCGCTCTAACCGTAAAGGTTTCCCAAAAGAACTTGTTTGTAAAAAGCTTGTGCGGGGACAGTGCAGTGCGTTGCGTTGCGAGGAGCTTCTAGCTGTGAAGTTTTCAGACAGAAGAGATGTCTACATGCTGTCTACCATCCATGATGAAAGCACTGCACCTGTGACTGTTTGGGGTCAGGTTGCTGAAGCGCGCAAACCTGTGTGCATTTTAGACTATAATAAGCACATGGGTGGTGTTGACAGAGTAGATCAGAGGTTGGAACCTTACGCTGCTCTTCGTAAGTCTTACATTTGGTACAAGAAGTTGGCTATCCATCTTTTCCACTTGGCAACCTTTAATGCTTTTGTTGTGTTCCAGGATTCTTGTCCTGAGTCAAAGATGACTTTTGCTAAGTTTCAAGAGTCTGTAATAGGCAGCCTTGTTTTAGTGGAACAGGCAAGTGTTCCTAGAGTTGGATTGGTGGAGGATGTTGCTAGATTGAAAGATCGCCACTTTCCTGATCACATTCCTCCCACACCCTCAAAAGACTTTCCCAGTAGGAGATGTAGAGTCTGTTGGCGAAGAGGTATGCGGAAGGAGACTCGCATGTACTGCCCCGAGTGTCCTTCTAACCCTGGGCTGTGTGTGCCTGCTTGTTTTAGAATGTACCACACGCAAAAGAATTTTGGGAGCATCCATGAGTGGTAAAGTGAACTGCCTGGCCTCTATTGTTTAATATTTTTGGTTGAGTTTCAAGGTTGGCATTTGTGTAGTGTATTGAGTTTCAGATGTTGTGTTAGTAGATTTGTATCTATTTGCAATTTGTTTGTGTTTTCTTATTTTTATAAAAAAATCCTAAATGTGATGGCGGTGTGCGTGGAGTGGCGCTTGTGTGGCGGTGTGCGTGGTCTGGCGTTTGGCTGGCGGTGTGTTTGGATTGGCGCTTGGCTGGTGGTGTGCGTGGACTGGCGCTTGGCTGGCGGTGTGTTTGTACTGGCGCTTGGCTGGCGGTGTGCGTGGACTGGCGCTTGGCTGGCGGTGTGTTTGTACTGGCGCTTGGCTGGCGGTGTGCGTGGACTGGCGCTTGGCTGGCGGTGTGTTTGTACTGGCGCTTGTCTGGCGGTGTGTTTGCACTGGCGCTTGGCTGGCGGTGTGCGTGGAGTGGCGGTGTGTTTTGATTGGTGCTTGGCTGGCGGAGTGTTTTGATTGGCGCTTGGCTGGCGGTGTACGTGGACGGGTGCTTGGCTGTCAGTGTGCGTGGGCTGGCGCTTGGCTGGTAGTGTGCGTGGACTGGCGCTTAGCTGGCGGTGTGCGTGGACTGGCGCGTGGCTGGCGGTGTGCGTGGACTGGCGCTTGGCTGGCAGTGTGCGTGGACTGGCGCTCGGCTGGCGGTGTGCGAGTAGTGACTAGCTGCTGGTCACTACACACACTGCTAGCCAAACGCCACTCAACGCAATCCGTGAGCTGGTGTGGTTGCTGTGTCAGGAATGTGGGCGTGTGAAAGTGATGGGCCCTTGAATGGCGCTGTCTGCTGGTGTGAGTGTTGTAATGTGCTGGGCCCGCGGCTGGCGTGAATGGTTTTGTATGTGTCACACGTATGAAAGGTGTATGAATGGCCTGTAAAGAGGTTGGTGCCTTGTCGTGGCTTTACAGCTCACGAGCTGTGAGTCAATGGTTCAGTTTCTTGTCCTTTCAAGTAACAGTGCATTTCATTTTTGTGAAATCTCTGGTTAATACAACTGTATATACTGAACCATCACTCACCCTCGTGCCAAATCCAACCAGTATGTATGTGTGCTTGAGGAATAGGTGGTTGTGCATAAAAATGTGTCTTTTCTGTTTTTGTCAATGTAATGTGTTGGTTTTGTGCCTGGTGGTGTGAATGGTCTTGTGTGTATCATGTATGAAAGGTGTGTGAATGGCCTGTAAAGCGGTTGGTGCCTTGAAGTGGCTTTACAGCTCACGAGCTGCGAGTCACTGGTTCAGTTTTTTTCTCCATTCAATTATTGACAGTGCATTTCATTTTTGTGAAATCTCTTGTTAATACAATTTTATATACTGAACCATCACTCGCCCTCGTGCCAAATCCAACCAGTATGTGTGTATGTTTGAGGAATAGATGGCGGTGCAGTAATCTTTGTCTGTTTTGTCTCTCTGCCAAGCTGTACATTTCATTTAAGAATAACCTAACAACTGTAGTTTTTGTTGTAAACTAAACACCCATGGGAGTGCATGGTGATGTCTCTCTTGTGGATCCCAACAAGTTATCTTACCCACAATGTCCTGCAAACCTCAAAATGTGACTGACATTTTCCTTGCATTTTTGTGCCCAAATTTTCACACTGCAGAAAGTAACAACAAATTTCCAACCCCCCAGCATTTCTCCAAGTATCCCAATAGAAATGGTACCTCACTTGTATGGGTGGGCCAAGTACCTGCGGCAGGGAATGGCCCAAAACCTATTGATGTGACATCAAAATTACCTATCACAAACCAACCTGGTTTTGCATGGGGGGTCCCATGAGTTTTTGGCCCGGGGCTCGGCATCCATGTAGGGAAACCTACCTAACCCATATATTTCTGGAAACTAGACACCCGGGGGAGTCCAGCGAGGTATGGCTTGCGTGGGTCCCCCATCATTCTCCTACCCATAATCCCCTGCAAACCTCAAATTTCGCTGAAAAATCCACTTTTTTCTCACATTTCTGTGTGGGAAATTTCTGGAATCTGCGTGGATCCACAAATTTCCTCCCACCCAGCGTTCCCCCAGGTCTCCCGATAAAAATGGTACCTCACTTGCGTGGGTGGGTGAAGGACCCGCGACAGGCAAGGCCCCAAAAGCTATTGAGGCGACATCAAAATTACCTATCACAAACCACCCTGGTTTTGCATGGGGGTCCCATGAGTTTTTGGCCCGGGCTCGGCATCCATGTAGGGAAACCTACCTAACCCATATATTTCTGGAAACTAGACACCCGGGGGAGTCCAGCGAGGTATGGCTTGCGTGGGTCCCCCATCATTCTCCTACCCATAATCCCCTGCAAACCTCAAATTTCGCCGGAAAATTCACTTTTTTGTCAAATTTCTGTGTGGGAAAGTTCTGGAATCTGCGTGGATCCACAAATTTCCTCCCACCCAGCGTTCCCCCAGGTCTCCCGATAAAAATGGTACCTCACTTGCGTGGGTGGGTGAAGGACCCGCGACAGGCAAGGCCCCAAAAGCTATTGAGGCGACATCAAAATTACCTATCACAAACCAACCTGGTTTTGCATGGGGAGTCCCATGAGTTTTTGGCCCGGGCTCGGCATCCATGTAGGGAAACCTACCTAACCCATATATTTCTGGAAACTAGACACCCGGGAGTCCAGCGAGGTATGGCTTGTGTGGGTCCCCCATCATTCTCCTACCCAGAATCCCCTGCAAACCTCAAATTTTGCCGGAAAATTCACTTTTTTGTCAAATTTCTGTGTGGGAAAGTTCTGGAATCTGCGTGGATCCACAAATTTCCTCCCACCCAGCGTTCCCCCAGGTCTCCCGATAAAAATGGTACCTCACTTGTGTGGGTAGGCATAGTGGCTGCAACAGGAAATGGCCCAAATTGTACTGTGGAGACTTCAAAATTACCTATAGCAAAACTACCTGGTTTGGGAGGGGGCACCTGAGATTTTGGCCCTGGGCTCGGCGGCCATCTTGGGAAAGTACCAAACCCAAACATTTCTGAAAACTAGACACCCGGGGGAGTCCAATGAGGTATGGCTTGCGTGGATCCCCCAACGTTTCCCTACCCAAAATGCCATGCAAACCTCAAATTTAGTTGAAAAAAACACATTTTCCACATATTTGTGTGTGGAATCACCGTGCCGGCACAAATGTCCTACACCCAGCGTTCTCCTTGTTCTCCTGAGTAAAATGATACCAAGATGGCCGCCGAGCCCGGGGCCAAAATCTCAGGTGCCCCCCCCCAAAACCAGGTAGTTTTGCTATAGGTAATTTTGAAGTCTCCACAGTACGATTTGGGCCATTTCCTGTTGCAGCCACTATGCCTACCCACACAAGTGAGGTACCATTTTTATCGGGAGACCTGGGGGAACACTGGGTGGGAGGAAATTTGTGGATCCACGCAGATTCCAGAACTTTCCTACACAGAAATTTGACAAAAAAGTGAATTTTCCAGCTAGATTTGAGGTTTGCAGGGGATTTTGGGTAGGAGAATGATGGGGGACCCACGCAAGCCATACCTCGCTGGACTCCCCGGGTGTCTAGTTTCCAGAAATATATGGGTTAGGTAGGTTTCCCTACATGGATGCCGAGCCCGGGCCAAAAACTCATGGGACTCCCATGCAAAACCAGGTTGGTTTGTGATATGTAATTTTGATGTCGCCTCAATAGCTTTTGGGACCTTGCCTGTCGCGGGTCCTTCACCCACCCACGCAAGTGAGGTACCATTTTTATCGGGAGACCTGGGGAACGCTGGGTGGGAGGAAATTTGTGGATCCACGCAGATTCTAAAAATTTCCCACGCAGAAATGTGAGAAAAAGTGGATTTTTTCGCAAATTTGAGGTTTGCAGGGGACTATGGGTAGGAGAATGATGGGGGACCCACGCAAGCCATACCTCGCTGGACTCCCCCGGGTGTCTAGTTTCCAGAAATGTATGGGTTAGGTAGGTTTCCCTACATGGATGCCGAGCCCCGGGCCAAAAACTCATGGGACCCCCCATGCAAAACCAGGTTGGTTTGTGATAGGTAATTTTGATGTCGCCTCAATAGCTTTTGGGCCCTTGCCTGTCGCCGGTCTTTGACCCACCCACGCAAGTGAGGTACCATTTTTATCGGAAGACCTGGGGGAACGCGGGGTGGGTGGAAATTTGTGGATCAACGCAGATTCCAGAACTTTCCACCACAGCAATGTGGGGAAAATGTGTTTTTTTTGACAATTTTTTAGGTTTGCAAGGGATTCTGGGTAACAGAACCTGGTGGGAGGCAGTCAAGTCACCCCATCCTGGATTCCCCTGGGTGTCTAGTTTTCAAAAATGTATAGGTTTGCTAGGTTTCCCTAGGTGCCGGCAGAGCTAGGGTTAAAAAACTACAGCTAGGCACTTTGCCAAAAAAGGGTCATTTTTCACTGCGAAATTGAGGTATGTCCACATTGCGTTTAGCGCCGTTTCCTGTCGCGGGCACTAGGCCAACCCACGCAAGTGGGGTACCATTTTTATCGGGAGACCTGGGGGAACGTGGGGTGGGTGTAAATTTGTGGTTCTACGCAGATTCCAGAACTTTCCAGCACAGAAATGTGGGGAAAATGTGGTTTTTTTGACAATGTTTTAGGTTTGCAAGGGATTCTGGGTAACAGAACCTGGTGGGAGGCAGTCAAGTCACCCCATCCTGGATTCCCCTGGGTGTCTAGTTTTCAAAAATGTATAGGTTTGCTAGGTTTCCCTAGGTGCCGACAGAGCTAGGGATCAAAAACTACAGCTAGGCACTTTGCCAAAAAAGGGTCATTTTTCACTGCGAGATTGAGGTTTGTCCACATTGCGTTTTGCGCCGTTTCCTGTCGTGGGCACTAGGCCAACCCACGCAAGTGAGGTACCATTTTTATCGGGAGACCTGGGGGAACGCGGGGTGCGTGGAAATTTGTGGCTCCACACAGATTCCAGAACTTTCCAGCACAGAAATGTGGGGAAAATGTGTTTTTTTTGACAATTGTTTAGGTTTGCAAGGGATTCTGGGTAACAGAACCTGGTGGGAGGCAGTCAAGTCACCCCATCCTGGATTCCCCTGGGTGTCTAGTTTTCAAACATGTATAGGTTTGCTAGGTTTCCCTAGGTGCCGGCAGAGCTAGGGTTCAAAAACTACAGCTAGGCACTTTGCCAAAAAAGGGTCATTTTTCACTGCGAAATTGAGGTTTGTCCACATTGCGTTTTGCGCCGTTTCCTGTCGCGGGCACTAAGCCAACCCATGCAAGTGAGGTACCATTTTTATCTGGAGATCTGGGGAACGCGGGGTGGGTGGAAATTTGTGGATCCACGCAGATTCCAGAACTTTCCAGCACAGAAATGTGGGGAAAATGTGTTTTTTTTGACAATTTTTTAGGTTTGCAAGGGATTCTGGGTAACAGAACCTGGTGGGAGGCAGTCAAGTCACCCCATCCTAGATTCCCCTGGGTGTCTAGTTTTCAAAAATGTATAGGTTTGCTAGGTTTCCCTAGGTGCCGGCAGAGCTAGGGTTAAAAAACTACAGATAGGCACTTTGCCAAAAAAAGGTCATTTTTCACTGCGAAATTGAGGTTTGTCCACATTGCGTTTTGCGCCGTTTCCTGTCGCGGGCACTAGGCCAACCCACGCAAGTGAGGTACCATTTTTATCGGGAGACCTGGGGAACGCGGGGTGGGTGGAAATTTGTGGATCCACGCAGATTCCAGAACTTTCCAGCACAGAAATGTGGGGAAAATGTGTTTTTTTGACAATTGTTTAGGTTTGCAAGGGATTCTGGGTAACAGAACCTGGTGGGAGGCAGTCAAGTCACCCCATCCTGGATTCCCTGGGTGTCTAGTTTTCAAAAATGTATAGGTTTGCTAGGTTTCCTAGGTGCCGGCAGAGCTAGGGTTCAAAAACTACAGCTAGGCACTTTGCCAAAAAAGGGTCATTTTTCACTGCGAAATTGAGGTTTGTCCACATTGCGTTTTGCGCCGTTTCCTGTCGCGGGCACTAAGCCAACCCATGCAAGTGAGGTACCATTTTTATCTGGAGATCTGGGGGAACGCGGGGTGGGTGGAAATTTGTGGATCCACGCAGATTCCAGAACTTTCCAGCACAGAAATGTGGGGAAAATGTGTTTTTTTTGACAATTTTTTAGGTTTGCAAGGGATTCTGGGTAACAGAACCTGGTGGGAGGCAGTCAAGTCACCCCATCCTAGATTCCCCTGGGTGTCTAGTTTTCAAAAATGTATAGGTTTGCTAGGTTTTCCTAGGTGCCGGCAGAGCTAGGGTTCAAAAACTACAGATAGGCACTTTGCCAAAAAAAGGTCATTTTTCACTGCGAAATTGAGGTTTGTCCACATTGCGTTTTGCGCCGTTTCCTGTCGCGGGCACTAGGCCAACCCACGCAAGTGAGGTACCATTTTTATCGGGAGACCTGGGGGAACGCGGGGTGGGTGGAAATTTGTGGATCCACGCAGATTCCAGAACTTTCCAGCACAGAAATGTGGGGAAAATGTGTTTTTTTTACAATTGTTTAGGTTTGCAAGGGATTCTGGGTAACAGAACCTGGTGGGAGGCAGTCAAGTCACCACATCCTGGATTCCCCTGGGTGTCTAGTTTTCAAAAATGTATAGGTTTGCTAGGTTTCCCTAGGTGCCGGCAGAGCTAGGGTTCAAAAACTACAGCTAGGCACTTTGCCAAAAAAGGGTCATTTTTCACTGCGAAATTGAGGTTTGTCCACATTGCGTTTTGCGCCGTTTCCTGTCACGGGCACTAAGCCAACCCACGCAAGTGAGGTACCATTTTTATCGGGAGACCTGGGGGAACGCGGGGTGGGTGGAAATTTGTGGATTCACGCAGATTCCAGAACTTTCCAGCACAGAAATGTGGGGAAAATGTTTTTTTTTTTTACACTTTTTTAGGTTTGCAAGGGATTCTGGGTAACAGAACCTGGTGGGAGGCAGTCAAGTCACCCCATCCTGGATTCCCCTGGGTGTCTAGTTTTAAAAAATGTATAGGTTTGCTAGGTATCCCTAGGTGCCGGCAGAGCTAGGGTTCAAAAACTACACCTAGGCACTTTGCCAAAAAAGGGTCATTTTTCACTGCGAAATTGAGGTATGTCCACATTGCGTTTTGCGCCGTTTCCTGTCACGGGCACTAGGCCAACCCACGCAAGTGAGGTACCATTTTTATCGGGAGACCTGGGGGAACGCGGGGTGGGTAGAAATTTGTGGATCCACGCAGATTCCAGAACTTTCCAGCACAGAAATGTGGGGAAAATGTGTTTTGTTTTACAATTTTTTAGGTTTGCAAGGGATTCTGGGTAACAGAACCTGGTGGGAGGCAGTCAAGTCACCCCATCCTGGATTCCCCTGGGTGTCTAGTTTTCAAAAATGTATAGGTTTGCTAGGTTTCCCTAGGTGCCGGCAGAGCTAGGGTTCAAAAACTACAGCTAGGCACTTTGCCAAAAAAGGGTCATTTTTCACTGCGAAATTGAGGTATGTCCACATTGCCTTTTGCGCCGTTTCCTCTTGCGGGCACTAGGCCAACCCACGCAAGTGAGGTACCATTTTTATCGGGAGACCTGGGGGAACGCGGGGTGCATGGAAATTTGTGGATCCACGCAGATTCCAGAACTTTCCAGCACAGAAATGTGGGGAAAATGTGGTTTTTTTGACAATTCTTTAGGTTTGCAAGGGATTCTGGGTAACAGAACCTGGTGGGAGGCAGTCAAGTCACCCCCTCCTGGATTCCCCAGGGTGTCTAGTTTTCAAAAATGTATAGGGTTGCTAGGTTTCCCTAGGTGCCGGCAGAGCTAGGGTTCAAAAACTACAGCTAGGCACTTTGCCAAAAAAGGGTCATTTTTCACTGCGAAATTGAGGTTTGTCCACGTTGCGTTTTGCGCCGTTTCCTGTCGCGGGCACTATGCCAACCCACGCAAGTGAGGTACCATTTTTATCGGGAGACCTGGGGGAACGCGGGGTGGGTGGAAATTTGTGGATCCACGCACATTCCAGAACTTTCCAGCACAAAAATGTGGGGAAAATGTGTTTTTTTTTACAATGTTTTAGGTTTGCAAGGGATTCTGGGTAACAGAACCTGGTGGGAGGCAGTCAAGTCACCCCATCCTGGATTCCCCTGGGTGTCTAGTTTTCAAAAATGTATAGGGCTGCTAGGTTTCCCTAGGTGCCGGCAGAGCTATGGTTCAAAAACTACAGCTAGGCACTTTGCCAAAAAAGGGTCATTTTTCACTGCGAAATTGAGGTGTGTCCACGTTGCGTTTTGCGCCGTTTCCTGTCGCGGGCACTAGGCCAATCCAGACAAGTGAGGTACCATTTTTCTCGGAAGACTTTGGGGAACACGGGGTGGGTGGAAATTTGTGGCTCCACGCAGATTCCAGAACTTTCCAGCACAGAAATGTGTGGAAAATGTGTTTTTTTTGACAATTTTGTAGGTTTGCAAGGGATTCTGGGCAACAGAACCTGGTGGGAGGCAGTCAAGTCACCCCATCCTGAATTCCCCTGGGTGTCTAGTTTTCAAAAATGTATAGGTTTGCTAGGTTTCCCTAGGTGCCGGCAGAGCTAGGGTTCAAAAACTACAGCTAGGCACTTTGCCAAAAAAGGTTCATTTTTCACTGCGAAATTGAGGTATGTCCACATTGTGTTTTGCGCCGTTTCTGCCACGGGCACTAGGCCGACCCACACAAGCGAGGTACCATTTTTCTCTGAACACTTTGGGGAACGCGGGGTGGGTGGAAATTTGTGGATCCACGCAGATTCCAGAACTTTCCAGCACAGAAATGTGGGGAAAATGTGTATTTTTTGACAATTTTTTAGGTTTGCAAGGGATTCTGGTGGGAGGCAGTCAAGTCTCCCCATCCTGGATTCCCCTGGGTGTCTAGTTTTCAAAAATTTATAGGTTTGCTAGGTTTCCCTAGGTGCCGGGAGAGCTAGGGTTCAAAAACTACAGCTAGGCACTCTGCAAAAAAAGGGTAATTTTTCATTGAGAAAATGTGGTGTGTTCACGTTGGGTTTTGAGCCATTTCCTGTCGTGGGCACTATGCCTACCCACACAAGTGAGGTACCATTTTTATCGGGAGACTTAGGGTAATTCAGATTTGTAAAGCAACTGTTATTACCTATTGACTTTCGATGCATTTCTGCCTTCCAAATGAAAGACATTGTGTAAAAAAAAAGTCATTTTGAAAAATGACCGATAATTCTCATGCTAGTATGAGTATTCCCAATTTCAAAAATGTGCAAATATCTACTGTTTCTAAACTCTATAACTTGTTCCCATTTCAGAAATACATAGGTGTCGTTCATACCAATTTTTCCATGTATACATTTTCCCACAATAATTGCTATATACCCGGGACATAATAAGAAGCCATTGCAAATTGCTGCTCAGTTTTTTACTCTGGGTTCGTCGGGTTCTTGGTGAACCTACAAGTCCTATATATCCCCACAACCAGTAAGCTCCAGCGGATGTAACGGTATATTGCTTTCAAAGAGCTGTCATAATTAGAAGAAGTTACAGGTGAAAACGTTGACACAAAAGTCTGTTTTTTCAACTAATTTTCAATTTTTCCTATATTTAACTGTACGTTTCTATAAAGAAACCTTGATGGATCTACACAAATGACCCCTTGCTGAATTCAGAATTTTGTCTACTTTTCAAAAATGTATAGCTTTCCAGGATTCATTATTGCTTTCATACCCATTTCTACCATTAAGTGGAAGGAGGTTGAAAGCACAAAAAATAGCAAAAATAGGCTATGTCCCAGAAAAATGCCAAAACTGTGTAAAAATGTTGGCTTTCTGACAAAAGTCTGTCATTCCCTAAAAGCTGGGAAAATGGTGATTTCAGCCCCACAAACGCGTTTTGGATACCATTTGCAGGGAAAAACCCAGACGCTTTCATTTGCAGCCCTTTTTCCCATTTTTCCCCAAAAACAAAATTTAGCTGTATTTTGACTAATTTCTGGGACCCCTCCAGGGGAATCCACAAACCCTGGGTACCTTTAGAATCCCTATGATGTTGGAAGAAAAGGACGCAAATTTGGCGTGGATACCTTATGTGGTCAAAAAGTTACAGGGGCCTAAGCGCGCACTACCCCAAATAGCCAAAAAAAGGCTTAGCACAGGGGGGGAAAAGGCCTAGCAGCGAAGGGGTTAATAAAATAACAACCATATTGTCAAACCAAGTCTCCATTGACTTATCAGGTCTGGTCATCTAGAGACCATGTGATAGGAACAATTAAGAAGACAGATATAGAAACAAAACGGACATTCAGGCAATCACCCTCGAATTAACATTAATGTTAATAGATTTTAGTTTTGTTTACATGCTTTGGAAAGGGGCTATATATTCAGCGGGGATTTCTCCATAATTTCAAGGCTGCTTTTCCTTCCAACGCCTTACAGAGTCACTTCATTGTTAGCTAATCGTAAGTTGTCTTGCAAGTCAATTATTATTGTATTTCTAGGGTCAGTAGGGGGTTTGCCCACATTTTTACTAGTTTTGTTCAGTTCTATAACTTTCTGCCACGGTATCTCTTTCACCTTTCCATTTATATTCAAGCTTTCATCTCTGCAATATGGCTGTGGCTAGTTTGAATCAGCCTCCACCTTTACTGAATGATCAAGAAGAACCAGAATTACCCTGGGAAAGGTGGATACAAATATTTAAAACTATTTAATTGCAATTGGAAGGGAAAATTTTAACCCTGAATGCAGACAACATATTTTATTACACAATGTGGGGATACAAAGTAGGAAGATTTTTTAAGACATACCTGAACCTACCTTGGCCCTAGACAGAGATGGAGGGGACCCTCAACTAGATGTAAATCAAATAACCTTAAAGAAATTGGAAGGTTATTCATAGAAAAATAATACTGTTGTTCCAGAGAGGCATCATTTCTTTAATATAGTTCAAGAGAAGAATGAAAAAGTATCATTTCATATTGCAGGGCTAAGAAGATTGTTGGCCACATGTAAGTTTTGGTCCCTTACCCATTCACTTATATGGGATCAGCTAGTCAGTTGTACCAATGACTCTAAAATCCAAGAAAGATTACTAGCTGTTCCTAACCTACAAGAAGCTACACACATTGCACAAAGTACAGAGCAAACTTCAATATGTACAAACAAATGAAAACATTGTCAGAGCCCATGAAGGCTATTAATGATGTCAACAATCTCACCAATCCCAGTGAGATCTTGAAGGTAAAAGATTCACACACACAGAAAGAAAAAGGCAAGTCAGACAAATCGAAATTTTAGTGGTATGGTAATTCCAGCCACTTAGCCAATGACCCTAAGTGTGCAGCAAAAACAGTAATTTGCAGGATGTGCAGTAAAAAGAAACAATTTGCCAAAGTATGTAGAGACGTTGACAACAAAAATGTTAATCTGATAAACCCCATTGCATATGAAGATGAGGAGAGTAACAGAATTGTTTTTTAAGTTGATTCAAATGAAAAGCAGCGCAGGGTTAACTATCCTACTTGTGACATGGCTCTGGATGGTGTTCTCTTTAAAGTGTATGTGATTCGTGTTCTCCTTATATCTTGATAGATAAGGAAACCTTCCAAGAGAAATGTGAGGGGATAAACTATCTGCAAGAACCTCCAGACCTAAAACCAGGTGGATATAATATGGACCCCAATTTTCTTGGGGTATTCTAAAAATGCATATATCCTTCAAAGATATAAACACACCCCATACATTGCTCATGACACACAACCATAAAAAGGAACATGACATGTTAGAAGAGCATGGTGTAATAGAAAAGAGCAAGACCTCTAAATGGTTAGCTTCTACTGTCATTACCACCAAGAGTAATTCCAGAGACATTCGTCTGTGTGTCATCCTGATAGACTTAAATTAAAATATATGGCTAGACAGATACCCATTGCTGCGATTTAACGAAATACCAGGCATCATAATTGATGCTAAGTACTTCAGTGTTTTATGTCTCTTGTCAGCGTGCCATCAGGTTGTCCTCCACCCTGAATCTAAGTCCCGCTCGTCCTTTACCACACCTTTTGAAATTTACAGATATTGTAGAATAATGTTTAGATTTACCTCTGCTGCTGCGGTGCTCCAGAGAGTGCTGCAACATATCCTCAGGGACAGAGGTAAAGGCATGTGCTTCCAAGACGATATTATTGTTTACTGCAGTTCTGAAGAGGAACACAACAATACCCTGAGGAATGCACTAATCAAACTTTAAGTTGCAGGCGTTACAATAAAAAAGCTCGAAATGTAAAATTGGTGTTACTTCAGTTGATTACCTTCTGCCTACAATCTATAGTAAAATAATTAGACCTAAATCAACCTTATTGAGTCTGTCAAAAAGGCCTCATGCTCCACTAATAAGGATGAACTCAAACCCTTCCTAGAATTTTCTGAATATTTGTCTAAGTATGTCAAGGCTTTGCTGACCTTGTTCAACCCTTGATATACCTGCTAAAAAAACAAGGTATTCCCTTTGAATGGAAAGATGAACACGTGAATTCATTCACACAAATATAAACACCACCATAGCTAATGCCCCCAGCATTGGCAAGTTTGATGTGAGCTAAAAAACATTTTAACTACCAACACAAGTGACAAAGGCTTCAGAGCCACGCCATCATAGCTGAGGGGACAGAGAAAATTGTGGCTTTTGCCTCTAGTGCATGTAAAGAGAGTAGAAATTAACTATTCCACAGTAGAAACTGAAGCAATAGCCCTTTTCTGGCGCATTAACCATTTTAAATTCTATCTTTGGGGGTTACCTTTTCTATTAAGAACTGTTCGTAAGCCCTTGATTTCCAAGCTATCTACAAAGGGTATTGTAAAAGTCACTCCCTGTATTGCCAAATGGATTTTGGTCTGCAGAGTAATAATTTCAAAATGGAATTTGTTCCAGGTACATTAAATGATGTAGCTGACTACCCTTCGAGATTGTCTGTTAATGATTACAAGTATGAATTTGTAATGCCGGAGGAAAGTCCCGAAGAGGGAATGGCAGGAATACATGAGAACTGATAAGACATTGCTAAAAGAGAGAATCACACAAGGATGGCTGGAAGGTTGTATGATAGAACCACGAGTGGATAAACCACGTGTGCCTCTACCACGCAACCTAAACAATGAATGCATCTTAACCATGCATTCCTTTACCATGCATTCTTTACCACGTAATTTTGTGGTAAAGGCATGAATGGTAAAGGGGTATGCGTGGCTAAGGTCACCACCCTTCCTCCCCCGCCCTAAGCTACAAACTCCCCCTGCCCCCCTCCCTGCCCTGAGGTCCAAATACCCCTATCCCCTCCCAACCCTCACACTATCCCTAACACTAAAAAACTACCTCAACCCCCTTCCGCCCCCTTGTGCTGTCCCTACAACTACCCCAACCCCTTTCACTGCCCTTGGACAAACCCCTATTTTAAAAAACTACCCTGAACCCCCCACCAGCCCTAAAAACTACCCCGACTGCCCATTCCCCTCCCTTGCCCTGAGGCCAAATACCCTAACCCCTAATAAAAAATACTACCCCGATCCCCAGCCCTAAAAACTACCCTGACCCCCCAGCCCTGAAAACTACCCCTGACCCCCAGCCCTGAAAACTACCACCAGCCCTGAAAACTACCCCCACAGCCCCCAGCCCTGAAAACTAGCCCCAAACCCCCCCACCCTGAAAACTTCCCCCGACCCCCCAGCCCTGAAAACGTCCCCCGACCCCATCCCTGAAAACTAGCAACGAACCTCCCAGCACTGAAAACTACCGCTGACCCCCCAGCCCTGAAAACTAGCCTGAACCCTCCTCCCAGCCCTGAAAACTACCTCCAACCCCCCCAACCCTGAAAACTTTATTATTTATTTAATTTTCCCTCGGCAGCGTCCCTCAAAATCCCCCCTTACCCGGCCCCACCGATGTTACCTGCACGGACCGCGGCTGGCGACAGCTAATGATGTCATCAGTATGGGACATCAGCACTATCTGCTGTTCACAACAAAAGTGAACCAGAAGCATGAGGACTTTTCAGGCAAGCGTTGCGAAGAGTGATTGCTCCATTAGCGCTCAATTAAGGCTGAGACTGAAGGATTTCTAGGAGAGAGGCACAAGTAGCGACGGTTGTCTGACCTGATATCACGCAGGAAAAGCAGATTTGGACTTGTCCTAAAAGAAATAGGAATGATCCACCTCTTCCTTATTTCCTCCTGTGTGCACAGGTTGTTTGCTGCAGCATTCACTCTGCCAACTATTCTGGCCCACATTTCCCTTTTCTGAGCTATACTTGTATTTTGTACTTGGGCTCCCAACAATTGTAGCTCTACTCTAATATTTGCATCCACCATGACTGCCAATTCTCCCTTAGTAAAACGTGGATTTTTCCTCCTCAACATTATGAAATAATTAACTTAATTGAATTTAATAACACATAAGATAATAATAAATAAGAAAAAATTAAGATGAAACAGAGAAAGCAGAAAAAAACCTGACTTCGCTGAAAAAGTGCTTAGGAACAATGTTCTGCTGCAGTGGAATGGCATAGGATCATGGAGTGTGTTTTATGTTGTGGTATGCAGGTGTAAACAATTAGCCAAAACACATCAGGTGTGTATTGCTAGCATACATCCAGAAGCCACAGGAATAGTACAATGTTGAACTTGTCCAGCGATGGAATCCCTCCGTCAGCAATCCGCCACTAGGACAACGCCAGCACAACTGTGAAATCTAAATAGGTTCGGTGAAATCCTGTCACCCTGACGGCAACGGAGTAATGTTGGCCAGAAGAGCAGTCCTCTGCATTGACAGCGGTGAGCTGCTTACATGACGGAAAACAGTCAGTCGACACAGATCAGCCAGCCCACATCTAGATACAGCGGGTGGGAATCCATCAGCTCGAAGGAGTACTTGTAAATGACACCACGGAGGGACAAAGGGAGTGCTGCCAAAATCTAAATCAGGCCCTATGTCCCTTTTTGTGAAGATCAAAACATGTCAGCACGTATAGAGAGTCTTAAGGAGTGTGACATAGCTACAGTACATTTCCCCACTATAGAAGCGAAAAACGATCACATAAATGGACTTACCGGTTATTTGAATGAAAACATCACTCTGTGGGACTACATAAACTGCACATAAGTCAGACTTTAAAAAGTACTGAACATCTGCGTTTATTGGCTGGTGCTATAAATAATTGTTTGTTCCATTTTTTTCACACCACAAAACAGTATCCCCCACCCCCGCAAATAGTAACGCTGAAATTTCCATCACCAATGGTGTAACAACTCAGACAAAAGGATACAACTACTCCCGCTGCAAACCCCACTTCCCTGCTGGCTGATAATAATTCAAGTCTCAATGAAAGAGGAGATCTGGTCTGCTTCCAGTCTTATCGGTCCTACGTTTTACTGGCAGAGGGGATGCCAGCCTAAACAACATCATTAGCAACATCTTTATTAATGAGGTCACAGAGGATGGCATGGCCTCTGGTAGTTAGGGTTTCAGTTGTGCAGATGCCCAGTTGTACTATTTTGAAGGTAATCTGACTTAAATTGATACTGCAGTTTATTGATGAGCATCACCTTGTTAGAGTTCAGGGATACTGAGGGAGTCTCTGTGGCAAGCTTACCACCTCCCTCCTTTGGCTTTTGTGGACCTATCCCCCCTTCTTAGAGTCTCCTCCCTGAGACTGCTTGGTTACTTTGCACCCATTCATCAGCTTTCAGAGCCAGATCTCTGGTGCTGGAATGCTTTGAATCCACTAGATTCTGGTGTAAATCTTCTGAGGGGCAACTAGTCAATATGTGCTACTTCATGGACAAATTGTAGAGCCCCTCATAGGTACTTACCTGGTTACCCCAATCCAACCCTCTAGTATCTTTACTGAGGTATTTATTTATTTTCATTTATATATATAGAGCGACATTCATCCCAGAGGGATATCACGGCGCTGAGGTAGTGGCCTAGTGGTGCCAGGAGCCGGAAGCTGATTTCAAATATGGCGTCAGTCTTTAGAGAATAGGTGTGTTTTAAGTTTCTTCCTGAAGGTGGTGTAGTCTTTGATCAGCCTAAGTTCTACTGGAAGCCCGTTCCAGTGAAGTGCTGCGAGATACGAAAAGGTGCGTCCCCCTGCCCTGGTCTTTTTTATTCCTTTAGTTTCGGCTAGCGCTTGCTGATGTGACCTTAGGCATCTGGGAGGGACGTAGAATCGGATTTTATTCTGGAGAATCTTAGGGCCAGTGTGATGGAGTGCTTTGTGGGTATGCCCTAAGAGTTTGAATCCTGCTCTTTGACGCATGGGCAACCAGTGAAGTTGTTTCAGGCAGTCTGTGGCTGAGCTGTATTTGCCCTTGTTGCACACCAGTTTGGCTGCAGCGTTTTGTACTACTTGCAAGCGTTTAAAGAGGTAGTCTGGCATGCCCACGAGAAGAGCATTTCCATAGTCCAGCCTGCTAACAAGCATGGCCTGTGTGACTGCCCTCCTGCTTTCCAGGGGGATCCATGGGAAGAGCCTTTTTAGAAGCTTCAGTGTGGCAAAGCTCTTTCCACATAGTATCCGTACATGGTCCTGCATAGATAGTTTGTTGTCGATGTGAACCCCTAAGTTTTTTGCACACTGCGTAGGTGCTGGGGCGTCTCCGAGTGAGTGGGGCCACCATGATGCGTCCCAGATATGATTGGCTCCACCGAGGAGCAGGATTTCGGATTTGTCTGCGTTGAGCTTTAAACAGTGATCCGATATCCAGCTTGCCATTTCAGTAAGACAGTTATTGAGTTTGGTCCTAGTGTCCTCTTGCCCATCTCCTATGGCTATTGTTAGTTGCGTTAGGTATCCAAGAAGTCCACCCAGCATTGGGTGCTGACTTTCTGGGTGTTCCTGAACCTCTGCCTCTGAGACCAAATTCCTGCTCAGAGATTTCCTCATGTGGGTGTAGGATTCTGCTGCCTCCCCCTCTATGGTCAAGAGCCTATCCCTACCACCTGTTGGAATCAACTCCCACAGGAGGGAACCTCCTGTATTTGGAGTGGACCCTTCTCATTTTAAGGGCCCTCTCAAATACTGCCAGGCATTTTGCTATGTCATCACCCTCCTGGTACTTAGGGACAACCCCCTTGGGTAGCCTAGGATCAAACCCACCACCATTGGACATCTTCCGCAGTTTCGTTGCCACCATTTCGCTTTGCTTCCTCCCTTGCCCACTTCTTCTTAGGTAGGTCCACCTTTTTCTTCTCTTCAACTACTGAAGCGAGTTGAGCCTCCAAATCTCTTTTTCTAAGGTACATCCTTGTGGGGGAGACAACCCTTATCCCATTAGCTGAGTGGCTGGACCTGCTGCTAGAAGCAATGGACAAGTTTGCATCCTCCTCCAGGAGGTTGTTGGAAGGGCCATCTTCCCACTCCCATTCATTCCCTGGAGTTGTCACTGCCCAGGCCTTGAGGCTTGCTTTCCTGGTCCTAGTAGCAGCAGGTAGCCCCCTAGCCCTACACTGTACCCTAAGCTGAGCTGTTGTGAGTTTAGTCAGGTTAGCAAGCTCCAGTTCCATGGTATCTCTCATTTTGGGTCACTAAAAAGATTTTAGCACCAATTGAACCCAAGAACAATTTGGAAAAATCAAAAATTGATCTAATGAAAAAATATTCCAAATTTCAAAAACTCAAAAATCCATTTTGCTCTAGGTCGATTTAACGGATTTTTAAAGACCTTCACTTAAATACTGTAAGGTGTGGTTTAAACACAGGCATTATCCTCACTGCTGATCACGAAATGATGGAATGTGGTTTATTAGTAGATGTAGGTAGGTACCTACCACTAGCGATAAGGCCACAAACACAATATAAGGTTGAGTCAGGGTGTCAATAAATTATTCCCTTGCTCAACCCTTGGTAGCTGGCTGTCTGGGAGCAGGCAGGCTTAACTTAGGAGACAGGTGTGTAAAGCATTGAAAAACACCCATACATTAAATAACTAAGATGCAACACACAATAAAAATCCAAAACAATTTATGAAAATAGGAAATATTTGTATGATTAAAATGACACCAAAACGACATATATCAAATGTAGGGAACAGGAGTTAAATTTTTTTAAAGATTAAATACTTTTTAGTGCCTAAAAACAGAAAGCGCCAACTTGGTTGCTCTAGACCGGGACAAAGTCAAAGTTTCAGGCTGACCGCAATGGAGTGTGGGTCGGATACAATGAGAGATAGGCCAGGTCATGTTTTTACCTTCTGACTTTAGGCCTGATTACGATATTGGTGGTCTGACCACAGGACCACCATGCTGGCAGTTGGGAGAACGCTACCAAGCCGGCAACATCCCGACCGCCGAATTATGAGTACACTGCCGGGCTGACGGTGCTGTGTCGGCGGTGCCATGGTGGCGGTATGCTGCAGCTCATAGAAAGTGCCTGAAACATATGCCGCCGCTGTGGCAGATCCACTTGCACATCGATGCACCATGTTGTGCGTGGCACTCAGTGCAAGCACAACAGGGCAAGCAGAGGGGGGCACAACATGTGCCCCCATGCACAACCCCCATGGGCAAATTTGCCCTGGGGCCCTGTTTGGGGCACCTTCCCTGCGTTTTCGCTGACCTTTTTATAGCGGGGTTCCCACCATGAAAAGGTCGGCAGAAAGGCAGGTTGTGATCAGCATGGCGGTGCCAGCATCGACACTGCCGCCATTGCTCACAGATTTCCCCACCGCCGCCCCGTCGGGATCAGGATCCTGGTGGTGGTGGCAGTCTTGCATCGGTGTTGTGGCAGTCTGACCTCCAACCTCATAATCAGGCGGTCAGACTGCCACCATGGGTACGGCGGTCTTGGGACTGCCCTACTCATAATCCGGTCCTTAGTCACTTTTTTGGAGCTTTTTCTCTCGTTGTAGAGCAAGGCACCTTATCAGGTCGGTTTTGGAGTCAACAACGGCAGCTTAGTTCAGCACGAGGCCTCTGTGAAATCCTGGAAGTCTTGAACTCCAGAGCTTTCAGCAGGACAAACCTGAAATCTAGGCCGGGTCGGGGTTTGACGTCGGCAGTTTGACTCTCGACGACGGGTCGGTCATCTTATCGAGCTTTTGACAAAAATTCTCCAAACTTCTGGCTCTTCTTCCAGAAGGTCCTTTTTGGGTTTCCAAGAGTCTACAAGACCAATCCAAGGGTCTAGAAGCTCTGAGATGGTCCTTGGGATGTTGGGACTAAGTCTCCCAGAATGCACCTGGCCAAATCCTTAAAAGTCCCCGGACACTGTCCAGTTCCGGTTGGGTTCTTCTTAGGGGAGCTGATGCAGGTTGAGCTCTTTTGACCTGTTGCTTTCAGGGAGTCCACTTCTCTTCTTGAAGCAAGACAAAGTCCTTAGAGCTGTAGTTCCAAAGTGTGCAGCAGGTGCAGTCATTCAGAGTGCCATCCCTTGGCAGTGCAGGCCAGGGTTGCAGCAGGGCAGTCCTTATCTTCTTGTAGTTTCAGGCCGGGATCCGAGTTGCTGGGCATCGCTCTCATATTTATCCTGGGTGACAAGCAGGGGGGTGCCCCTGACAAATGGGGTACATGGTGCCAGCCAGAAGTATGGCAGGTTTCTCCAAAGTGTGGCATATTCTTGCCCCAGAAAGCACTGTACTGTAAAATCCAAAATGGAGAAACTTTCTTGTGGAGTTTAAGATCTGGCTAAGCCAACCCACTGGTGTGGCTACGTTTCCCTAACTCTCCCTTTTCAGCCCCTCTGCTACTTTATTTACTGGGGCTCCTGCCTGGCGGGGGGTGCAGGATGTGGGGGTGAGCTTGTGTCCTGCCCTGTCATTCCCTCTTTGAAGAGCAGTTTGGCTACCCAGCCCCCTTCCTGCCTTTTGCTCTGCAGCTTGCAGATCTCCACTCACCAGAGGTCATTTGTCTCTATGCAGGTCACTTCACACCTCATCAGAGCAGTTTGGCTCTGCCGGCAAAGGGGTAGCCAATTAGGAGAGGGGGCTGTAAGGCTGTATTTTAGTTCGCCAGAAAAGCAAGTTCTCTAACCTCTTTTCTGTGATAGTTATAATAAATCTAACCTTGGCAAGTTGTTGGATGTATTCTAACATTTAAGGCTTTAAAGTACATTTTTAGCTCCCTTCTATCAATAGTTTTACTTTATTAAAGTATTCCCATGTTAGCCTATGGAGCCATTGTGCCACAATGGGGTAACATGAAATTGGCAGTTCTTCCCGCACCAGGGCATACAAAACATCTTTAAAATGCCACTGCTTATAGTTACAAGGCACCCTATCCCTGGAGTAGTTAGGAGAGACCTTAGTGGTGACTTACATTTTAAAATAAGGTAGTTTAAGACTTTGGAAGTACCTCTTTTCAAAGTCAAATTTCCATATAATTTACTTTTAAAAGCAGCCTGCAAAGCAGGGCTGCCTTAAAAACGACTTTAGGCAATACAGCAATGCACACTTAGGAACATTAAATCTACAGGTCCTCTAAACCAACATGCCCTATTATATACTAGGGACTTACAGGTAGGTTGTCAGTACCAATTATAATTATACCTATTTACCATGTACTTTTAATGAGAGCACAGACCTTGGGTCTGCTTAGCAGAGCCAAGGGCACAATCAGAGTCAGGTAACTAGCATCTAGTAGTCCAAATGGTGCCAAGAAGTGGGGGACACTACCAATAAACCTTGGTTTCTCACAGTGAAGTTTAGGGGTGTGAGGTATCTTTAGGGCTCAGGAGTGGGTGGAGTGTAGGAGTGTTGAGGGATTGTAAGATTTACGTATGGGTGGAGTTTAGGACCGGCAAGTGTTTTTAAGGTTCTGTAATGGGGAGAGGTTAGGGGTGGTGAAGAGTTTTTAGGGTAGGATTGGGTGGAGCTTAGGGTGGTGAAGGGCTTTAGGGTTTCAGGGATGGGTGGAGTTTAGATGTAGAAAAGGGTTTTTAGGGTTCAGGGATGGGCATAGTTTAGGGGTGGTGAGGGGTTTTAGTAGTCATGCATGTGTGTTGTTTAAGGACAGTCAGGGTTTTTTTAGGGTTTAGGGATGGGTGGAGCTTGTGTGTGGGAAGAGGTTTTAAGCGGTCAGAGATGGCTCGGGATTAGACATAAAAAGGGGGGTTTTATGGTTCAGGAATGGATTGAGTTTAGAGGTAGTGAAGGGTTTTACGGTTTGAGTGCTTATAATCATTATCATCTTACCAGAGGGACAAGCTGTGGTCAATGTCACAATCATTAAACCACACGATTTAGCACACTTAATTCCAATAAGTCCCCAGGCTTTCACTGGATAAAAGAAAGCCAATGCTTATTGTCCTCGGTTTGTAGTCGGTAATCCCCTGTTTTTGACTATCTCTTATCTCTACACTCTCAGGGCCTGATTCACAAAGGTAAACTTACACTTTAGTGTAAGTTTATGATTGTTTGCTATTCACAATGGAATTGTACTAGTAGTATCTTTACGACTGTGGAGTTTCTGCACATAAAAATATAAGACTGTCCTATCTTTTTATGTGTGGAGACTCTGCAGTTGTAAAAATACTACTAGTAAAATATATTTGTGAATAGTAAGCAATCGCAAATGTAGACAAAAGTGTAAGTATACCTGTATGAATCAGGCCCTCATAGAATTTTGTTAGTTGTTGAAGTATTTTAAACTGTACTTTAATGGTTTCCTAATGCATTTATCCAGTTTCACACACACACACACACACACATATATATATTATATATACATACATATGTGTGTGCGTATATATATACCATTTTCCTGGAAAAAATGTGTTTTATGGAGATGACGGCTGTATTTATCTCAAACACAACAGCAAGTATAAAAGATGCCTCTCTGCAACTCGTGACTAATGTGACTATTTAATATGTGCACTTGAACAATATTTTCTTGTGAAGTCCTTTAAACGCTATTAAGCACAATATAAATTGCAACTTTACAAGTCAGTAAATTGTACTTACATTTCAAGTGCATTATGGGACATAGAGGCTTAAATGAAAAGTCACGTGATTGCATTGGGATTTGAAGGCCTAACATATTTTAAGTATGACTGTGCTCACCTGTGATCAAGGCTGACTAACAGCTGAAACGCGTAAGGAAAGTGAGAGAATGCAGCCTCCCAGAGTGAAATAAAAACGCTGTTTTCAAGGACATGGGCTTCGATATTTCTTCCTGTGTGTGATTTAGAAGTGACAGGGTTCTCCATGCCTGTCCAGAATGAAGCCGCCCTGCAGGGATGGGGGCTCCCAGCAAAGTGGAGAATTCTGTTTGGATCTGTTTGGATCATTTGGGGAGCATGTCCTGCTCGCCTCTGCCTGCAAACATGATGGAATTTGTCTGGTTATATTGCCCGGAGGTGTGAAAGGGAGACTGTCGGAGAAATGTCTCCTCTAACCATTTTCCTGGAAAGCATGTGTTTTATGGAGATGAGGGCTGTATTTATCTCAAGCACAACAGCAAGTATAAAAGATGCCTCTCTGGAACTCGTGACTAATGTGACTATTTAATATGTGCACTTGAACAATATTTTCTTGTGAAGTCCTTTAAACGCTATTAAGCACAATATAAATTGCAACTTTACAAGTCAGTAAATTGTACTTACATTTCAAGTGCATTATGGGACATACAGGCTTAAATGAAAAGTCACGTGATGGCATTGGGATTTGAAGGCTGTTAGACTTGGCATATCTTGGCGTGATTACCCTTGACTTTTTGCCTCTTCCACCTTTGCTTTTAGATGCTTTGGGTACTTTGCCACTGCTGATCAGTGTCAAAGTACAGGAGTTCCCTGTGTAAAATGTATGGTGATTGGTTGGCCATGATTGGTATGTTTGCCTTACTAGTAGAAGTCCCTAGTGATGTGCACTGTGTGTGCAAGGGCTAGTAATGCAAGGGCACGCAGAGAAGGGAACTCAGGCCTTCAATGTAGTGGCTAGGCGCAGAATGCTAAGTTAGCATGTTGTCCTGACAAGTGCAACCACTTGTCAGGCCTGACTTTCCCTTTTACATACACATGGGGCACCCCTGTGGTAGGTCTCAGGTAACCCCTGGGCAGGGTGCAGTGTAGGTAAAAGGCAGAACATAAACTGAGGTGTGTGTTGTGTTCTGGCAGTAAAAAACTCTCCATTTCGTTTTTCACTGCTGAAAGGCCATTCTGCCCATAGGACAGAATGGGGGAGGCTAGGTGTTGTATTTGTTAGCCTAGTTTCCTGTCAGTTTATAATGGAGAGGTGAAGTTTGGTATGTGTGAACTCACAGTGTCATAATGCATCTTTCTGTAAAGGTGGTTTTGTCACTGTGTGTTTATAAACCACTCTTTTAGAAGTGGCTGAGTTTTGTGCTCTCAGCATTTCTGTGTGTCTCTGAAATGTGGATTGTCTGTCTGGAATTGAAAGGTGAGAGGAGCTGGGAGAGGTCTTGACCCAGGGAGGGGTTGAGATGGCACCAGGCTGCCCTGCATCTGGAGAGTAGGGGGAGGAGAAGCCCGGGAGGTGAAAAGGCCTGGGCTGGTGCTATAAACCAATTGCCCCATCTCCTGCTGAGTGATTAAGGATCCAGACCCCAGTATCAAAGGGAGAGAGGTGACACTGGGAGGGAGACACCCAGAACTGATTTAGGGAGGGGTCAGGGACCCCTGAACACATACAAACTTCAAAGACAGTAAGGGGTATAACTATGAGAGCTGAAACCCCTGAACGTTGGAATGAAACAGATATGGATTGAGACTGAAAAGACTTGGACCCATTCTGTGGTCAAGAGAAACCTCTGCTAAAGAAGGAACAACTGAAGAGACTGTGGTAGATAGACCAATCCTTGCTTCGTGATCTGGGGCTGGTCTGCAGTTTGCTGTTCTAACTAAGGAAGAGGCTGTTGGGACTGTGCTTGGAGGCGCTGGGTCCCCCTGCTTGAAGAAGACTGTGCTTTCTGCTGTGTCTTGTAACCCCAAGGGCCCGAGGTGAGCTGGCTCCCTGTTGGGAAATACAGGATCATAAAAGTTTCCGGAGAAGTCCCAAGCAACGCGGTTTGCGCTTGCTTTGTGCCGCTTGAGACCCTCAGAAGTTGTGCCGTGTGATCGTGGGCACGCAGGAGTAAGCTAAGTCTAAGACGCGCAGAGTGCTTGTCGTGGTGCAGGCCAAGGCGTTGGTGAGGAGCGCCTGGTCGTGCAGTGCACAGGGAGACGAGGCAAGGCTCGGACGCGCAAGTGTGCGTATCGTGGTGCAGCCCGGGTGCTAGTGAAGAGAGCCTGGGCCTCGTGTGCACCAAAGGAAGCAACGAGACTAGGACGCGCAGTGTGCGTGTCGTGGTGCAGTCAGGGCATTGGTGAGGAGCGCCTGGACATCGTGTTCACCAGCGGAAGAAGTGAGTCTCGGACGCCCTGGGTGCGTGTCGTGATGGAGCCCGGGTGTTGGTGAGGAGCGCCTGGGCCTCGTAGGCACCAAAAGAAGAAGTGAGTCTCCGACGTGCAAGGGTGCGTGTCGTGGTGCAGCCAGGGCGTGAGGAAGAGCTCATGGACATCGTGTGCACCGGGAGAAGAGGCGAGGCTCGAACGCGCAGGGTGCGTGTTGAGGTGCAAGCGGAGCGTTGCTGAAGAGCGCCGGATCGTCGTGAGCACCAGAGAAGAGGCAAGCCTCGGACGCCCGGTGTGCGTGTCGCAGTACAACCTGAGGTGCTGGTGAGGAGTGCCGGGTAAGGTTGTGCACCAAACTGAAGTAAAGTCTCCACAGTCTGAGGGCGGGTCTCGGTGTGGACCGAGTCCGCCGGAGTGAGGGCCAAGTCATCGGGCCATCGGAGTCCATCAGTAGCGGCCCGGACCGGCAGCCACGGAAGAGCTGAGCCGCCGGCCCGAGTCCGCCAAAACCCGTGACGGAGTTCGGGATCAAGGCCCAAGTCGCTGACGTCGGGGAGGAGAGTGGGATCGCGCCCCCCCAGGTAACGTGGATCAAAACCTGGGGTGGGGTGCGGGCCTGGAGGGAAACTCTCTCGGCCTCCCGCTCACTCAGCTGTGCAAGCCATTGCTTCGGCTCGGTTCCTGGCCCGTGCTGACCCAGGACGGGGCAGTACTGGGGCCGGAGTGGGAAGCACTACTTTGTGTGTCATCATTTGATCCATAACGGGGGCACTGTTGCTTGAGCACGTAAACCTGTCATAGTACACAATTGCATTATTGCTGCTAACGAACTATCGAACTGTCGTATGACGCCTGACCTCATTTGTGCCTAACGAACTTTATGCTTGGTGCGTTACGCACTGCGTTATTTCTCCCATGCATATTATTTGATTGTAACGTAGCGCATTGTATGATTTCGTCAGTGCACCGTATCTGAGTATAACGTGGCGCAGTGTATTATTTCTTTATTGCACCGCACAGGATTGTAGCGTGACGCACTGCTTTGTTTCTTCCTGGTACAGGGCCTGCTGGTGGAGATACGCATTGCATTATTCCTTCAATTGCAAAGTACATGACTGTGGCGCTACGTATGCCATTATTTCTCTGTTGCACAGTATAAGAGAATATTGTTATGCATTGCAGTATTGTTTCCTTATGCAACGTGTGTGTTTCTAGCAATACGACTGGTCTAACCTATTGGGAAACAGTTAGAGAAGAGCTTAACTGTTGGTTAGACGCAGTGGTTGGGATTAGAACCTACCAACCCACCGGAAAGAATACTACCCGTTCTTATATGTTGATTTTGTATCGTGTGGTCGTATCGTATAATTTCTTATATAAAGATTATACTCTTTTTATCAATACTCGTGTGGAGTCTATTTGTGATGACATCATGGGGTTATTGTGAGCGTGGTTGCACATACTGAACACTCGTGCCTTGGAGATAAGCCTGGCTGCTCGTGCCAAGCTACTAAGGGGGTGAGCAGGGCTATCGCACACGGTGTCCTTACTTAGCAAAACCAAAGGAGATGATGGACGGAGTGTTGAACATTGCAAGCACTCACCCCCAGTCAACTGATCTGGGTTTAATCCATCATCATTCTTTAGCTCACTCCGCCACCCCAGTTCAGACATGGCTATATGCAAATCAGTCTGACCCTGTGCCTCATGGGAACAGTCCAGCCCGAACTGCCAAGCCATGTCTTCCCTGGACCGGAAACAAGCATCCTGGGACCGGTTTCGGGCTCACAGCCCTCATCAGCCAGGCTATCTTGAATCCAGTGGCAAAGTGAGCAAGGGACCCACGTCTGGGCAAACCCTGCCAACTTAGGGTGAACAAAGCAAAACCAAAGGGGATGATGGACGGAGTGTTGAACATTGCAAGCACTCACCCCCAGTCAACTGATCTGGGTTTAATCCATCATCATTCTTTAGCTCACTCCGCCACCCCAGTTCAGACATGGCTATATGCAAATCAGTCTGACCCTGTGCCTCATGGGAACAGTCCAGCCCGAACTGCCAAGCCATGTCTTCCCTGGACCGGAAACAAGCATCCTGGGACCGGTTTTGGGCTCACAGCCCTCATCAGCCAGGCTATCTTGAATCCAGTGGCAAAGAGAGCAAGGGACCCACGTCTGGGCATACCCTGCCAACTTAGGGCGAACAAAGCAAAACCAAAGGGGATGATGGACGGAGTGTTGAACATTGCAAGCACTCACCCCCAGTCAACTGATCTGGGTTTAATCCATCATCATTCTTTAGCTCACTCCGCCACCCCAGTTCAGACATGGCTATATGCAAATCAGTCTGACCCTGTGCCTCATGGGAACAGTCCAGCCCGAACTGCCAAGCCATGTCTTCCCTGGACCGGAAACAAGCATCCTGGGACCGGTTTCGGGCTCACAGCCCTCATCAGCCAGGCTATCTTTAATCCAGTGGCAAAGTGAGCAAGGGACCCACGTCTGGGCATACCCTGCCAACTTAGGGCGAACAAAGCAAAACCAAAGGGGATGATGGACGGAGTGTTGAACATTGCAAGCACTCACCCCAGTCAACTGATCTGGATTTAATCCATCATCATTCTTTAGCTCACTCCGCCACCCCAGTTCAGACATGGCTATATGCAAATCAGTCTGACCCTGTGCCTCATGGGAACAGTCCAGCCCGAACTGCAAAGCCATGTCTTCCCTGGACCGGAAACAAGCATCCTGGGACCGGTTTCGGGCTCACAGCCCTCATCAGCCAGGCTATCTTGAATCCATTGGCAAATGAGCAAGGGACCCACGTCTAGGCATACCCTGCCAACTTCGGGCGAACAAAGCAAAACCAAAGGGACCCTGTTCCCATGAGGCACAGGGTCAGACTGATTTGCAAATGGCCGTGTCTGAACTGGGGTGGCGGAGTGAGCTAAAGAATGATGATGGATTAAACCCAGATCAGTTGACTGGGGGTGAGTGCTTGCAATGTTCAACACTCCGTCCATCATCCCCTTTGGTTTTGCTATGTTCGCCCTAAGTTGGCCTACGGGGGAACAAGTGGCTGAACTAGGGGACCTACCCGGGCTGACCGAGCGGGATGGGGGGCCCTCCAGGGAGGAATTCTGTGAGGAGCAGAAGAAGTGCCCTTCTCTTGTGGGTTTGCGGCAGCAGGCAGCAAACCAGGCAGCAGGTGATCAGTCGGGATCACACTTGATTTACTGGAAAACGATCTCCTGTATAGTGAGCCAAGGGTGGCTGAGTCGGGGTCAGCCCGGGCGCTGGTGGTGCCCCAGCGCTTTAGAGCCTTCCTATTGGGGTTGGCTCATGATGTACCTTTGGCGGGACATTTGGGGCAGGACAAGACCTTTGAGCGGCTTGTCACCCACTTCTACTGGCCCCAGATGCGCAAGAGTTCTGATACTCATTGCAGGACCTGTCAGACTTGTCAGGCGAGTGGTAAGAGTGGAAGTAAGCGAAAGGCTCCCTCCAACCCTTCCCGGTGGTCAGCACACCCTTTGAGAGGGTGGGCATTGACATTGTGGGGCCTCTGGATCCCAAGACGGCCATGGGCAACAGGTTCATCCTGGTCTTGGTGGATCATGCCACCCGGTACCCGGAAGCCATCCCTCTCCGGACGGTGACGGCCCCGTGGTGGGCCGTGCCCTAATGGGGATTTTCTCCCGTGTGGGGTTCCCCAGAGAGGTGGTGTCCGACAGGGGTACTAATTTCATATCCCGGTATATGAAATCTCTGTGGAAGGAGTGCGGTGTAACTTATAAGTTCACCACACCTTACCACCCCCAGGGCAATGGTTTGGTTGAGAGGTTTAACCGGACCTTGAAGGGCATGATTATGGGGCTGGAAGAACGCATGAGGCGTAAGTGGGACATCCTCTTGCCATGCCTACTGTTTGCCTATAGGGAGGTGCCACAGAAGTCATTGGGGTTTAGTCCCTTTGAGCTCCTGTATGGGCACCCGGTCAGAGGACCTTTGAGTTTGGTGAAGGAGGGCTGGGAGACGGCTCCTAGTAAACCCCCCCAGGATGTATACAGCTGCATGCTGGGCTTCAGGAACCAAACTAGGCGTTTCAGGCAGCTCGCTCAGGCGAACTTGGAAGCTAGCCAGGAGGATATGAAACGGTGGTACGACCAAAATGCCACTCTCGTTGAGTTTCAACCTGGGCAGAAAGTGTGGGTGATGGCACCAGTGGGGCCTTGTGCACTCCAGGATAAGTGGACTGGGCCTTTTGAGGTGGTAGAGCGCAGGAGCGAAGTGACCTACCTGGTGGACTTCCGGTCTCCTCGGAATCCTTTGAGGGTTCTCCATGTGAACCGCCTCAAACCGTACTTTGAAAGGTCTGAGGTGACCATGCTCTTGGCTACAGATGACGGGGCGGAAGAGGAGAGTGAACCTCTTCCTGACCGCCTGTCAGCCCAGGAGAAGGATGGGTCAGTGGATGGGGTGAACCTCTCGCCTACCCTGACCCCGGAACAACGGAGGGACTGTCGCCAGGTACTGGGTCAGTTCGCCGCCCTGTTCTCCCTGACCCCAGGAGTCACCACGTGGTGCGTCCATGGTGTGGACACTGGAGACAGCCTGCCTGTGAAACAAACTTTTTACAGGGTAGCTGATAAGGTCAGGGCCAGCATCAAGGAGGAGGTTTCCAAGATGCTGGTGCTAGGGGTGATTGAGACCTCCAGCAGCCCTTGGGCCAGTCCAGTGGTCCTTGTGCCAAAAGCTGCTGCGCCGGGTGCCACTCCCGAACTTCGGTTCTGCGTGGATTACCGGGGACTCAATGCGGTCACTAAGACTGACGCACATCCCATCCCCCGAGCTGATGAGCTCGTGGATCGGCTGGGGGCTGCCCGGTACCACAGTACATTTGATTTGACATTGGGGTACTGGCAGATTGGCTTGACCGAGGGGGCCAAGGAAAAGTCGGCGTTCTCAACGCCCGAGGGGCACTACCAGTTCAGGGTTATGCCCTTTGGGTTGAAGAACGCCCCTGCCACCTTCCAGAGTCTGGTTAACCAGGTGCTGAGTGGGCTGGAGGAATTCAGCGCTGCTTACCTGGACGACATTGCAGTGTTCAGCTCCATTTGGGAGGAACATTTGCGGCACCTCTGTGAAGTATTGAAGGCCTTGCAGAGGGCGGGCCTAACTATCAAGGCCAGTAAGTGCCAGATAGGGCAGAGTTCCGTGGCGTACTTGGGACACCTGGTGGGAAGTGGCCAGGTGGCGCCCCTACAGGCAAAGATTGATACCATCCTGGCGTGGGAACCCCCCAAGACCCAGTCAGGAGTGAGGGCCTTTTTAGGACTCACTGGGTATTATAGATGGTTCGTGAAGGGGTATGGCACCCTCGTTGCCCCCTTAACTGAACTGACGTCCAAGAAACAGCTCAAGAAGGTGGTCTGGACCGATGCCTGCCAGACCGCCTTTGATGCCCTGAAGACTGCTATGTGCACTGCACCCGTGTTACGGGCGCCAGATTTCTCCAGAGAGTTTATAGTGCAAACAGATGCTTCAGAGCATGGGGTGGGAGCAGTGCTCTCACAATTGAACAACGAGGACTTGGACCAACCGGTAGCTTTCATTAGCAGAAGGCTACTTCCCAGGGAACAGAGGTGGAGTGCAATTGAAAGGGAAGCTTTTGCTGTGGTCTGGGCGCTGAAGAAGCTGAGGCCCTACTTGTTTGGGACCCACTTCTTGGTTCAGACCGACCACAGGCCCCTCAGATGGTTGATGCAGATGAGGGGTGAGAACCCTAAGCTGTTGAGGTGGTCCATATCCCTACAGGGGATGGACTTCACGGTGGAACACCATCCAGGAACAGAACACGCCAATGCTGACGGTCTGTCCAGATTTTTCCGCCTTAGTGATGAGAACTCCCATGAGGGTGGGTAGTTCCCCCCACTTTTCGGCTGGAGGGGACGTGTGTTAGACCTGGCATATCTTGGCGTGATTACCCTTGACTTTTTCCCTTTACCACCTTTGCTTTTAGATGCTTTGGGTACTTTGCCACCGCTGATCAGTGTCAAAGTACAGGAGTTCCCTGTGTAAAATGTATGGTGATTGGTTGGCCATGATTGGTATGTTTGCCTTACTAGTAAAAGTCCCTAGTGATGTGCACTGTGTGTGCAAGGGCTAGTAATGCAAGGGCGCGCAGAGAAGGGAACTCAGGCCTTCAGTGTAGGGCCTACGCGCAGAATGCTAAGTTAGCATGTTGACCTGACAAGTGCAAACACTTGTCAGGCCTGACTTTCCCTTTTACATACACATGGGGCACCCCTGTGGTAGGTCTCAGGTAACCCCTGGGCAGGGTGCAGTGTAGGTAAAAGGCAGAACATAAACTGAGGTGTGTGTTGTGTTCTGGCAGTGAAAAACTCTCCATTTCGTTTTTCACTGCTGAAAGGCCATTCTGCCCAGAGGACAGAATGGGGGAGGCTAGGTGTTGTATTTGTTAGCATAGTTTCCTGTCAGCTTATAATGGAGAGGTGAAGTTTGGTATGTGTGAACTCACAGTGTCATAATGCATCTTTCTGTAAAGGTGGTTTTGTCACTGTGTGTTTATAAACCACTCTTTTAGAAGTGGCTGAGTTTTGTGCTCTGAGCATTTCTGTGTGTCTCTGAAATGTGGATTCTCTGTCTGGAATTGAAAGGTGAGAGGAGCTGGGAGAGGTCTTGACCCAGGGAGGGGTTGAGATGGCACCAGGCTGCCCGGCATCTGGAGAGTAGGGGGAGGAGAAGCCCGGGAGGTGAAAAGGCCTGGGCTGGTGCTATAAACCAATTGACCCATCTCCTGCTGAGTGATTAAGGATCCAGACCCCCAGTATCAAAGGGAGAGAGGTGAAACAGATATGGATTGAGACTGAAAAGGCTTGGACCCATTCTGTGGTCAAGAGAAACCTCTGCTAAAGAAGGAACAACTGAAGAGACTGTGGTGGATAGACCAATCCTTGCTTCGTGATCTGGGGCTGGTCTGCAGTTTGCTGTTCTAACTAAGGAAGAGGCTGTTGGGACTGTGCTTGGAGGCGCTGGGTCCCCCTGCTTGAAGAAGACTGTGCTTTGTGCTGTGTCTTGTAACCCCAAGGGCCCGAGGTGAGCTGGCTCCCTGTTTGGAAATACAGGATCATAAAAGTTTCCGGAGAAGTCCCAAGCAACGCGGTGTGCGCGTGCTTTGTGCCGCTTGAGACCCTCAGAAGTTGTGCCGTGTGATCGTGGGCACGCAGGAGTAAGCTAAGTCTAAGACGCGCAGAGTGCGTGTCGTGGTGCAGGCCAAGGCGTTGGTGAGGAGCGTCTGGTCATGGAGTGCACAGGGAGACGAGGCAAGGCTCGGACGCGCAAGTGTGCGTGTCGTGGTGCAGCCCGGGTGCTAGTGAAGAGCGCATGGACATCGTGTGCACCAGCGGAAGAAGTGAGTCTCGGACGCGCTGGGTGCGTGTCGTGGTGCGGCCCGGGTGTTGGTGAGGAGCGCCTGTGCCTCGTAGGCACCAAAAGAAGAAGTGAGTCTCCGACGTGCAAGGGTGCGTGTCGTGGTGCAGCCAGGGTGTGAGGGAGAGCGCCTGGACATCGTGTGCACCGGGAGAAGAGGCGAGGCACGAACGCGCAGGGTGCGTGTTGAGGTGCAAGCGGAGCGTTGGTGAAGAGCACCAGATCTTCGTGAGCACCAGAGAAGAGGCAAGTCTCGGACGCGCGGTGTGCGTGTCGAAGTACGACCTGAGGTGCTGGTGAGGAGTGCTGGGTTAGGTTGTGCACCTAACTGAAGTAAAGTCTCCACAGTGCTGAGGGCGGGTCTCGGTGTGGACAGAGTCCGCCGGAGTGAGGGCCAAGTCATCGGGGCCCTCGGAGTCCATCAGTAGCGGCCCGGACCAGCAGCCACGGAAAAGCTGAGCCGCCGGCCCGAGTCCGCCAAAACCCGTGACGGAGTTCTGGATCAAGGCCCAAGTCGCTGACGTCGGGGAGGAGAGTGGGACCGCGCTCCCCCAGTTAACGTGGATCAACACCTGGGGTGGGGTGTGGGCCCGGAGAGACACTCTCTCGGCCTCCCGCTCAGTCAGCTGCGCGAGCCATTGCTTTGGCTCGGATCCCGGCCCGTGCTGACCCAGGATGGGGCAGTACTGGGGCCGGAGTGGGAAGCAGTACTTTGTGTGTCATCATTTGATCCATAACGGGGGCACTGTTGCTGGAGCACGTAAAACTGTCATATTACACAATTGCATTATTGCTGCTAACAAACTATAGAACTGTTGTATGACGCCTGACCTCATTTGTGCCTAACGAACTTTATGCTTGGTGCGCTACGCACTGCATTATTTCTCCCATGCATATTATTTGAATGTAACGTAGCGCATTGTATGATTTCGCCAGTGCAGCGTATCTGAGTATAACGTGGCGCAGTGTATTATTTCTTTATTGCACCGCACAGGATTGTAGCGTGACGCATTGCTTTGTTTCTTCCTGGTACAGGGCCTGCTGGTGGTGATACGCATTGCATTATTCTTTCAATTGCAAAGTACATGACTGTGGCGCTGCATATGGCATTATTTCTCTGTTGCACAGTATAAGAGAATATCGTTACGCATTGCAGTATTGTTTCCTTATGCAACGTGTGTGTTTCTAACAATACGACTGGTCTAGCCTATTGGGAAACGGTTAGAGAAGAGCTTAACTGTTGGTTAGACGCGGTGGTTGGGATTAGAACCTACCAACCCACCGGAAAGAATATTACCCGTTCTTATACGTTGATTTTGATTCGTGTGGTCGTATCATATAATTTCTTATATAAAGATTATACTCTTTTTATCAATACTCGTGTGGAGTCTATTTGTGATGACATCAAGGGGTTATTGTGAGCGTGGTTGCACATACTGAACACTTGTGCCTTGGAGATAAGCCTGGCTGCTCGTGCCAAGCTACTAAGGGGGTGAGCAGGGCTATCTCAGACGGTGTCCTTACTTAGCCTAACGTTGAAGCGAGGGGTCGAGGGCGCACGCCTACAGTATTTGGTGGCGGCGGTAAGCGACAGGGACCTCCACTTCCAACAAAGGCCTACGTTGAAGCGAGGGGTCGAGGGCGCACGCCTACAGTATTTGGTGGCGGCGGTAAGCGACAGGGACCTCCACTTCCAACAAAGGCCTACCATATTTTAAGTATGACTGTGCTCACCTGTGATCAAGGCTGACTAACAGCTGAAACGCGTAAGGAAAGTGAGAGAATGCAGCCACCCAGAGTGAAATAAAAACGCTGTTTTCAAGGACATGGGCTTCAATATTTCTTCCTGTGTGTGATATATATATATATATATATATATATATATATATAATATATATATATATATATATATATATATATATATATATATTATAAGTAGTGAACCTTGTTACACTCTTTTCAGCTTGCTAACCAGACAACAGTAACTATAACTTGCCACTCAATCATGCACTGAGTTCTTACAAATGATGATACTCCACTGCACAGCACTACACTGTACGGAACTCTCCACCATGCTACTGCACGACACTACACTCAACAACACTGAACTATATGACACTTACCTCCACTGAACTCCACTTTCTGCCACTACACCTCTACAACCCTCTGCTACGCTCTATGCCACTCTATGACTCTCTACTTGATGACACTCCACTCGACCACACTCCATTTCATGACACTCTAGTCAACGACACTCCACTGTACAACACTCAGCTCTACTGTTCCACACACCACAGCACTGTACAACATGCCACTACACTCTATAATACTCCACAATATGACAAACCACACCACTCCACTGCATAACATTTTACTCAACTGTAAGCTACATCCAGTCTAGAATGTTACACTCTACGACAATAGGGTTTACAACACTCACCTGTACTAAACTCCACTTTACGAAACTCCAATCAGTGACACTTTACATTGCAATTTGAAAAACATTTTTATTAAAAAATAAAACCATTAACATTCAATAATAAAGCAAAGGTTAAGGATAATTTATAGTTAGAAATACCTTATGTAGTCTTTCTATACAAACCCAACTTAAAATACACAAACATTAAAAAGTGTAAAGTGTTAATTATAACTTCTATTTATAATTTATACACAACCTTCAAATTACAATAAGTCACACACCTCCAACACAGTCTTGTCACCTCCCTCACAACACTACATTAACTTTAACTCATGCCTTTTCCATGCACTGTTTATACCCTTGCATAATACATCACTTATATCATGTTTAAATCATAGCATTCATAACAACACTTATAACTTCTAAAATGCCGTTATTTGTAACAACACTGTGCACGGAAGAGAGGAGAGTTATAGTTAGTGTTGTCTGGTTAGCGAGCTGAAAAGAGTGTGTAACAAGGTCCACTATTCATAATAGGTGGTGGATAAATTGTAAATTAAAGTTATGATGTTAGAATTTTATAGTTTGTGTAATTTAAACTTGGTTTGTATGGGGAAAATAAGCTTTCCTAATTATAACTAAGCTTTCACCTTTCTTTTTTTTAATATATATATATATATATATATTTATATATATATATATATATATATATATATATCATACAGTATATGTATATCATGCAGTGTAATAAAGTGTTATATAGTGTAGTGGCATAGTGTCTCATATAGTCGAGTCAAGTATTGTAGACTGGAGCAGCGAGTTGTAAAGTGGAATGGCATGTCAAACAGTAGAGTAGGGTGTTGTAGACTGTCATAGAGTGGAGTAGAAATGAAATGAAATGAATTTGTACTTGTAAAGCGCACTGCTACCCTGAGGCTTCCTGGCGCTGAACGCATACCGCTGTGGAACCCTTCCTGGCTTTTCCCTGTGAAATGTCCACTCCTGGGCACCCCAAGGTGAAGCCAGGCATCCCAGCGCTGGTGGGGCCGTTGTGGAGATTAAGCAAGCTATTGCCCAAAGTTGCAGAGTGGGACCCATGATTAGAATAGGCACCGAGGCGAGAATTATCAGGTCCGAGGAAGTTGAGCCCAAGACCCGCCGAGGCGGGAATTGAACCCTGGTCCCAGGCCAGATCTCTGCATCAGGGTCTGCCGCTCTAACCATTGAGCCACACTTCTCCAGTAGAGTGTTTTAGAGGTGAGTAGGGTGAGGAAGAGTGTCATAGAGTGGAGAATCTTCAAGTGGAGTGTTGTAAAGTGGATGAGACTGTCATAGAGTGGAGTGCTGTGTCATATATGGGAGTGGCATGTTGTTGAGTTTCATACGGTGTAGTATAGTAGTGTAGAGTGGATGGGCATAGAGTGGAGAAAAGTGTCACAGAGTGGCATAGAGAGTGGTACAGTGTTGTAGAGTGGAGTTGTAATACAGTAGACTAGAGAGTTGGACAGTAGAGTGCCGTAGAGCAGAGTATGGTACAGTGGTGTAGAGTGGGATACAGTGTAGTAGAGTGGACTTTGGTGGAGTGGAGTACACTGGAGTGGGGATAGTGAAGAGTGGAGTAACATCTCATAGAGTGGAGTGGCGTGTTGTAGACTATAGTGGTGTGGAGTACAGTAGAGTGGAGTGGCGTAGCATACAGTAGAGTAAAGTTTCACACATTTGAGTACCTTGTTGTACAGTAGAGAGAGAGGGGTACCGTACAGTATTGGAGAGTGATGTAGACTATAGCAGAGTAGAGTGGCATACAGTAGTTGAATTTTGTAGAGTGGAGTGGTGTACCAAACAGTACAGTGTTGCAGAGGGTGGTAGAGTGGATTGGCATACAGGAATATAGAGCATAATTACACTGAGGGGCTTAGTATGATGTCGGTCGGAGTTGCCTCCGCCCGTCACCTTCTCGGTCTCGGGACCGACCGACCTCCGGTCAGCGATTCCATCCGCCTGATTACGATGCGACTGAACAGTATTCGATCGCATACTCACTTTTCTCTATGGGAGCTTGTGTTACGGCCGTAAACTGGCTGTAATGCAGGCTCTGATAGAGAAATGGGGGGGTGTAAAACCCTGCACCCTGTGGCAGGCACCACATGGTGCCTGCCACACAGTGCAGGGTTTTACAGGGGGTACCCTAGGGCCCTCAATGTCACTTTCCGGCAGCCTTTCCATGTTGGGAAGGCCAGCACGGAAAGGCTGTGGGAAACCGACATCGTCATCCCGAAGGCGGACACGCCGTCCATAGGGGATTACGGTGCGGTTCCGACCGGCCGGAAGACTCCGAGAGCCGGTCGGAACCGTGTCGGAATGACCAGCCGGTTTAAGTTCCGACCGCCGACATTGAAATTGGGTGGTCGGACCGCAAACCGACCGTGTCTGTCGGAAAGCCTCCCACCGCGGTCGGAAAGCTTGCGACTAGCGGTCGGAGGCTTTCCGACCGACATCGCAATCGGCCCCTCAGTGGCATAGAGTGGAGTGGCGTACAGTGAAGTAGTGGAGCAGAGTGGAGTACTGTGTCAGAGTAGAGTGGAGCAAAATGGGGTGCAGTGGCATACAAAGAGTTGCATACAGTGTCGTATAGTGTACTAGAGTATTGTAGAGTGGAGTAGAGTGTTGTACAGTGGCATACAGTAAAGTACAGTATTTTACAGTGGAGTGAAGGAGTATAGACAGGAGTAAAGTGTCGGAGAGTGGCATAAAGTGTAGTAGAGTATTGTAGAGTGGAGTTGCATAGAGTACAGTAGTGTGTGAAACAGTGGAGCTGCATACAATGGATTGTTGCATAGTAGCTTAGAGTGAGGTAAAGTCTTGTACAGTGGAGTAGAGTCAAGTGGAGTGGTGTAACATTGTGCGGAGTAAAGTATAATAGAGTGTATTGGTGTGTCATAGAGTAGAGGGGCATGGAGTGGAGTGTACTGGTGTAGCGTAGGTAGTAAACTGTTATAAATTGGAGTGGGGTCTCGTACAGTAGCGTGGAATGCTGTTTCATATAGAAGAGTGTTGTATAGTAGAATAGAGTTTAGGACATTGGAGTTTAGGACATAGAGTGGAGTATAGCATTGGACAGTGAAGCGTACGGAGATAGAGTGGAGTAGAATGTCGTAGAGTGCCATAAAGTGTGGTAGACTTTTATAGAGTGGAGTTATATAGAGTGGAGGAGAGTGTCATACAATGGAGTGGCGGATTACTGTAAAGTGGAATAGCGTACAGTGGAATACTGTACAGTGGAGTGTAGAAGAGTGAATTGGCATAGAGTGTAATAGCGTAGAGTGGAGTAGTGTGAAGTGGAATGGGGTAGATTGAAGTAGGGTTCAGTGGATTAGCAAAGAGTTGGTTGCATACATTAAAGTGGCGTAGCATTGAGGAAACGTATAAATTGGAATAGCGTCTCATACATTAGAGTGGAGTGCTGTGTCATACAGTGTTGGAAACTGTTGTAGAGTGGAGTAGAGTGTTGTACCATGGAGTGTAGGGCATAGAGTTGAGTGCAAATTTGGACAGTGAAGTGTATGGGGATAGAGTGGAGTAGAGTCTAGTAGAGACGCATAGAGTGTAGTAGATTTTTGTAGAGTTGAGTTATATAGAGTGGAAGAGAGTACACTGGAGTGGCGTCGAGTGAAGTAGCGTACGGTGGAGTGGCATAAAGTGGAAAAACATAGACTGGAGTAGCATAGACTAAATGGCATACAATTGAGTGACATAGAGTGTAAGACTGGAGTGGTGTATTGTGGGGTGGGGTAGAGTGAAATAGCATACAGTGGAGTGGGGTACAGTGGAGTGGGGTAGAGATGAATAACATACTGTAGGGGGGCAAAAGATATAGTTACGTACAGTGTAATAGCATAGAATGTGGTCGCATACAGTGGAAAAGCATGGACTGGAACAGCGTAGAGTGGAGTGCCATACAGTGGAGTGGTGTAGATTGGAGTAGTGTACAGTGAAGTGTGGTAGAGTGAAATAGCACATAGTGGAGTGGCGTAGAGTGGAGTGGTGTATAGTGGAGTGGCATACAATGGAATAGCGTAGAGTGGAGTGGTGTAGAGTAGAGTGGCATAGACTGGAATAGCATATAGTCGAGTAGCATACAGTGCAGTGACATACAGTGGAGTGGTGTGGCCTGGATTGGCGTACACTCGAATGGGGTTGAGTGTAATAGCATACAGTGGAGTGGCATACAGTTGCGTGGCATCCAATGGAATAGCGTAGAATGGAGTAGAGTAGGGTGGGTGGCATAGAGTGGAGTGGCATACCATTAAATAGCATAGAGTGGAGTGGCATTTAGTGGAATGGCATGTATTAGAGTAGAGTACAACGGAGTGGCATACAGTGGAGTGGTGTACTCTGAAGATGCATACAGTGTAATCGCATAGAGTGGACTGCCGTAGAGTAAAGTTGTGTACTGTGTAGTAGAGTGGAGTAGCGTAGGGCACAGTGTTGTACAGTAGAGTGGCATTGAGTGTAATAGTCTATAGTGGAGTAGAGTACTGTGGAGTGGCGTTTTATGGAGTGGTGTAGACTGGAGTGGCGTAGAGTGACGTGGGGTAGAGTGTAATAGCATACAGTGGAGTGGCGTACATTGAAGTGGGGTCGAATCGAATAGCATAAAATGAAGTGGTGTACAGCGGAGTGACATACACAGGAGTCGAATGGAGTGGCGTACAGTGTGGTGACATAGCGTACAGTGGAGTGTTGGCAAGTGGAGTGGCACACAGTGGAATAGAGTAGAGTGAAGTGGCATATAGTTAAATGGCGTAGAGTGAAATAGCATATAGTTGGAGTTGCGTCCCGTGGAGTGGCGTACAGTAGAGATACATAGGCTGGAGTGGCGTACAGTGGCATTGTGTACAGTGTAATGGCGTAGAGTGGTGTTTCATGCAGTGGAGAGGCATAGAGTGGAGTGGCGAAGAGTGGAGTGGCTACAGTGGCATGGCATACAGATGTATGTGAAATTGAGCAGCAATATAGATTATGGTGTGCAGAGTAACTCAAAACAGCTAAATGAACTACCTTGCGTTTCTCCAGAATTACCAATCAATGCAGGTCCACGCATGGTGGCCTTGCATTCCTTTGTAAATCTGACTTAAGTATTGCATTGCCCATTTGACACGATGAGTGACGAAAGGGTACCACAATCTAATAATATAGCTATGCCTTTGTTATAATTTGGGCAATGGTATACTGTGATTACTTTGCAATATACAGTAATACATAGCAATGACAAGCCTGTTTATAATTGGGGAACCACTGGTTTTAGAGAATGAAAAGGCAGTCATGTTGTTTTTACTACACTTTGGCTGTGTTCAGTGTTAGGGCCTTAGAAATAGGTGAGTAGTAGGTCCCTCCCTATTACCACTTTGATAAAAATGGAAATAGGTCAGGATATTTATTTACACTTTTTAATATATTTTTAAATACGTTTACAGCCATGTACTGCGGTAGTTTCACAAACTTTTGGGAAATTCCACAAACGTACCGTGGCGACATATCACTAAGTTTAAATGCCTTATAACCTAAAAAATACTTACCCTAATTAACTGCAGTACCCAGAAAGCATCTTCTCTGCACCATAATGTATAATCCTCCCAAATTTCTTGTAAATCCATTCAGCCATTTTCGCACTACGTCAAATACAATAGTCCATGGAAAATGCATTGGTGGAAAAACGCATTTTGGGTCCCCCTTTTATCTTTGCACCCTCTTAACTTTTCATCACAAACATTTACATCCTCTCAAAAATGTAGAAAATGCTATAGATCTGGAAAGATTTGTGGTGATTTGTCAAATGGGTGGAAAGTTATTTAGGGAGCTCATGTCCGAGGAATTCCTATCTTTGGGAATATTAACTATAACTACAGAGTGGCAATCAGATTTAACGTGGTTTCTTTCTTTTTATCTATTTTATTTGCATATAGTAGTACAGAGTGGCAGTATTTACCTTTGTGCTCATTTGGCAAATCTTAACGATACTTTGCACTATTCCTTGTTCTACATTGACAGAGAATGCTAAGTTTTATGTTGATTGGTCAAAGGGGTGTAAGAAAAAAGGAGGGGGCCCAAACAGGTTTAGGCAACAATGCATTTTCAATAGACTTTTTACTTGCGTGTAGCGCAAAGATGGCTGAATGGATTTTTATGTAATTTGGCAGGAACATAGATTAGGGTGTGCAGATGATCCTTTTTGGTGTTTAATGTGAATTGGTTCAGTAATAGTTAAAAGTTATGAGGCAGAAATACGTAGTCATATCTGTTGTGTTGGTATTCTGCGGAAGTACTGTGGTACATGGCGATAACTAAACACAATATGATTGGGTAAGGAAAGCCCTTTCAAAATGAAAAGGAAGCCATCTTGATTACAGCACAGTTTAACTCTGTCCTGTATATACATAATAAATACAACAGACTACTTATGCTGTACAGTAAAGCAATAAATAAGGCACTGTAGAAGTGTGTAGTGTTAGGATAAAAGACTGTTATAGGTTTATACCTTTAAAAAAATGTATGGAGTACCACAGTAAATTGGCAAGTTATAGTTCATGTGGTGTGTAAAATTGTTTGATAGCACTATATGGTGAGAGGTTTTAAAGTTATACTATGGTTTGGACATGGTAGAAGATAAATTTATACTTATAACCATAGCTGTGCAAATAGTAATGTATGTACATTTACATTTGGTTTCTATAGTTATAATAAATAACGTACCCCTAACTATAATTAAGCTTTAAACTTATTATATATATATATATATATATATATATATATATATATATATATATATAGAGAGAGAGAGAGATATATATATATATATACGCAAAAAAGAAACAGAGAACTCTGGGTAGTTCTCAAGTTTGGGTGGAAAGCGGCTCCTGTATAGAGCACTCTCTTGAGAGTGCTCTATACGGTAAACAGCGTTTACTTAGCATGCAATACTTTGCATGCCATTACAACGCGGTCGTTACAACGACCGTGTTGTTAGTTCGAATACCTTTACTACGCAAGTCGGAACAACGACTTGCGTTAGGGGGGAGAAGGTGTTGGATTTAAAATCCAACACCTTCCCTAGTGTCCGCATAGACTGGAGTTGGAATAGTAAATTATACTATTCCAACATCCAGCGCCCCCTACTGCAATTCGTTGTTCCGAATTGCGTAGTAAAGGTATGCGAACTAACAACGCGGTCGTTCTAACGACCGCGTTGTAATGGCATGCGTACTAAACGCATGCTAAGTAACGAGTGCTATTCGCTCTATACAGGAGCTGCTTTCCACCTAAACTTGAGAACTACCCAGAGTTCTCTGCTTCTTTTTTGCATAATTTATGCATCACTCTATGCCTGAAAGGGTATTATTTTGACTTATACTGGGTGCTCCCTTGTGTCTGGACAAAGCTATATCTCTCTGAAGAGCTCTAAGTAGAGCGAAACACTGTGTTACTCATTTCAGGTTGGCTTGGTTGGTATTTTACCAAATCAAAGCTGTAATACTGTGCCTGGAGTGGTAATTGGATTTTGTCATTTTACAGCTCGGCATGGACAGCACTATGCTAGTCCTTTGCTTAAAGATTTTGCTGTAGAAATGGCAAAAGACTTTGTCCCTTTCTATCTCGGCGTGGATGGCACTGTGCTAATCCTATGCTAAAAGACTTTGATAGAAAAGCAGACATTTGAGGTGAGCAGATCTAGAGTATCGCTGGTGTTGAGAGTGCTCTATACAGGAGCTGCTTTCCACCTAAACTTGAGAACTACCCAGAGTTCTCTGCTTCATTTTTGCATAATTTATGCCTCCTTGGCCACTACATCACAGTCTATAATTGAGGAATGTATTTAGGCACTATGACCGTCGATATATCCCATCTGGACCCGAGCCACTAGTGCGCCAATAGGGTATTATGGGGATATGGGATGTACTAGGTTCCAACCTCCCGCCTTCTTTGCCTGTCACTTAATTTCAACTTTTGGCACTATGCCGCTTGGAATTCGAAAGTATATGTTGAAAACCAAATGAGATGTTACAGACCTAGTGTATATTAAGTGGGCTGTTATTTCTCCGGACAAGGCGATGTGATTCGCATAACTTTGTGTGCAATATTAATTGTTAAAATCTAAAGGGGACCTACTGTGGAAATCTGCGAATTATATCCAGAATCGGATATGATATTTACAATTCTGTGAGCGAGCACTAGGAATATCAGTGTGATTTATATGTTTTCAACTTTGAAATGTATAGCTCTAAGATGGCCGCTCTTTTGGGAGGAGAAACGACTAGTGGTGTTTAGACAGGAAGTACATGCAAGCTGCATGCAAGTTCCTTGTTTGTGTTTACAGCCACGTAATGCACTATGTAAAGCACTTTTGTTCGTTAACTCAGTGTGTGATCAAGACTGTTTGTCGAAACGCGTAACTACTGAGGATTAAATGCTACACTTTTCCATATCTCTCTGAGAGCGCGTTATTATTTGAATCGTTTGGAGAACTAATTGCCGGATTGTGCTCTGCCGGCACTTACGCGCCATCAGACTACAGGCGGGGATCCAGGAAAGAGCTACTTGGTTTCTGCATGTATACATATATATACATATACATATATATACATATATATATACCAATCGAAACTGCTCCCAGTAGACCTGGCACCATTGGCATGGGTCTCCCCTGCATTTTTTGCCTATGCCGCCTGTGTATTTGCTGTGTGTTGGACTTTGTTTTGCTGGTCTAGATGCTTTGGGCACTTTGCCACTGCTGTTCAGTGCCAAAGTGCAAGTGCTCCCTTTGTAAATTAACTGTTATGGATTGGTGTTTCTATGATTGGCTATTTGATTTACTAGTCAGTCCCTAGTACAGTGCACCGTGTGTGCCCGGGGCCTGTAAATCAAATGCTGCTAGTGTGCTTGCAGCACTGATTGTGCCACCAACAGAAGCAGCCTGTAAACGTAACTCTGGCCTGCCATTGCAGAGCCTGTGTGCATTCTGGTACTGCCATGTCGACTTGGCAAGTGCACCCCCATGCCAGGCCCTAACCTTCCCTTTTCTTACATGTCAGACACCCCTAAGGTAGGCCCAAGGCAGGGTGCAGTGTTTGTGAAAGGTAGGACATGCCCTGGTGTGTGTGGCATGTCCTGATAGTGAATTACTGCCAATTTCGTTTTTCACTATTGCAAGGCTACCTGTTCCCATAGGACAGAAAAGGGAGTTTGTTTATAACATCTTATAAACATAACTGGCCCTGGGAACTAGGTGGGAAAATAAAGTTTAGTATGTCTGAACTCAGAATGTTAAAGTGCATCTTTTAGTGAGGGTGATTTTTACATTCTGTGTTTGTAAATACCACTTTTAGAAAGTAGGTATTTTCTTGCCTAACCATTCAGTGTGCCTCTGCTAGGTTTGTGTATTGCATGTCTGGCTTTTGTATGACAGGGGCTGGAGAGGGGCAGTGGCTCCAGAAGTCTGATGAGTCAGGGCTGGGCTGAATAAAGCTGGGCTGCATTTAGAGTAGGGGAGGAGATTTCCTTTCACCTGAATGGGCCTGGTCTGCCTTCAACAATGCTGTCTCCACCTCCTGCCAGGAAGCTGCCCCAATGAGGACAGAACTGGTTTTGGCTGGGTACAGACACTCTCTGCCTTCAAAGAACAAAGGATTTTTGTGTATGAAAAGAGGGGCCCAGACTTTTAGATCATTTCTGGGAAATCAAGAGGATCCTTTGCCAAGGAGAAGAGCCAGAGAAGCTGAGGAGGAATACTGTGAAGGAAGTGACCCTATTAGGGTCACCCGGATCACTCACGACCACCTCTCAGCCTTCCATACAAATGAAGAGTCGGTCAGACAGTAGAGAATACAAACCAATATATTTATTAAAAATACACTCGAGCGGAGCCCAGTCTCTTAGGATTGCTGCAGAGGGACTGACATCAGCAAACATGGTGATCCATTATGTACGATTCAGAACCAATGAAGGCACGCCCACAATGGAATTTTCCAGGCAGATGCAGCTACACAAAGAAGTACAGAAGGATAAGTTTCGATCCTGAGGCCGGGCACACACTATCTCCTACTCAAGGTCGCTCCGTCCGTGCCCACCACTAGACTAGTGGGAGAAGGCCTCTATCTAGTGAGAAAGGTATGCGCTAATAAGAACAGTGTATTCATAGAGAAAAATCAGGGCCCAACCTTGGAGAAACAAGACTTACCAAAGCTGTTTTTTCAGGAAGGGAAAGATTAGTTTCGATCATGGTTCAAAATGGCGGCCAAACTTAAAATGGTGCTGCGAATGCTAACTTACATAGAACAATTCATAATCAACACAGCGAAAACATTTTCATTCTAACAGACCCCCCTTTTAGCATGAGCTAACCATGTTATGTTGTTATCAAGAAAAGTATAACATTTCCAAGGACAAGAAACATCACTGTGAGGAGTAGTCCATATATTCAGTAAGTCTCAAAAATACCCTTATCTATCTGCATCAAATCATCAATATCCTTTTGTAGCATAATCGCGGCATTAGTATCATGAACTGATATTTTCTGTTTGGGGATGAGAACATTGACGCAATGGGTGCAACAAGCTGGGAGACATGTATACAGAGGCAACAGGTAAAGAAAATACCGGCAACCACAGCCAAGAAAGGATCTTCCAACCCCAAGATATTAACGTATTCGACAACCACCCCGACAGTGTCCAAGTACCTGCTTCTTGATGTATCTCAGCCGATATCCTATGTAATTTCTGTATAGCTGAATAAACATTGGGAGCGTTATCTGGTATGTAAACATAACAGCTGCTGCCTATGACACGACAGGCCCCTCACCGATCTGCAAGGATAGCGTCTAACACCATCCTGTTCTGCAAAGTGACTAATCTCATAGCCTGGAGCTCAGCAGTGACATTCGTTATTATCCCATCAGTTGTATTATTAACTGCTTCAACAACTCTAGTTAACTGACGAACTTGAAGGCTATTTGCCATGGGGCCCCAAAAAGGTAGCAGGCCCTTCGCAGCGTCTCCAAATTGCTGTGCGGTAGTGTCTGTCTGATCTATATCCTGTGTGTCAACAACCCTTCTTACTCGGGCCAGGAATGCACTTCTACGTTGCACCCGATGAGTTTTGTGATAATTAGACGGGGCAACATATACAGGGGGGAAAAGGAAGGAAAGATAACATGTGCCTGACCATCCCCTCGGGAGCCAGACGTGAGCCTGTGACCCACAGACAAAAAAGACATTATGGGGTAGGATCAAAGGCGGACTATTAGTCGTATTCAGCTTGTAGGTGAAATTACATTTACTCTCACCCACCTTTTTCTCCCCAGTCCCTTGGACACACAAATGAGCTGTCTTATTGACCACTGGCACAGGTATCGGTTTATCTTCGGTAATATTTTAACCTCGGAAGGATTGAAAGTACTCAGAGGTGTTAAACCATTGGAAATCAGCCATTTCCATTCGAAACCAGGCACTGTCCTTTACTCTATGGTACATTTTCAAACAAGACTTTGAGGACAATGTCCCTAGAGTCCCTTGTCCTGCCGGTCCCATGGGGGTAAACCCTTGGTAGAAGCGTAAATATTCATTTGCAGTGTGAGAATCAGTGGATGTTATATCCAGAGTAGAAAGATGAAATTGGAAGTATACCAGTCGAAACAATTCATAGCAACCCTCGCAGCTGCCAATATATGACAATGGCATAGACAACAAATTGTCGCTCTTATGAGTGACCGAAGGGAGCAACCCACAAACCCAACAATTAGTTGTATTGGACACATTATGAGCATGATGCAACATTTGTATAAATACATTGTCCATGTAGGATTGCCTGTGTACTGCTTTGTGTGGGGCTAGAGTAACAAAAATGTGTTCAGGGGTAGTGGGGGTTGTACCTACCAAGGAATATACAGGAAATTTCTCCTCTATAAACCAAGATATTCCAAATATTGTCACTATTGCAATCACAACAATTAATATGCAAACTATTTTGCTCTTTGTCGACCAACCCCTGCTAAACGCGGTGGTGCAAATGGTTGTTCCTCCTCATCAATAGGCCGACCAAAGGGATGCATTATGAAGCAAGGAAAGAAATGCAACAAAAATGATAGTAAAGGTAAGTGTTCTCAGTGTCCATCAGAGCCTCACTGGTACAGGCTCCTATTGTTCATCAATACATTGGCGCTCTTGAGCACCGGCGGTGGAGCTTGCTCTGTCCTAAGCTCACGATATATCCCACGCCGATCAGGATAATGTACCCCCCTCCAAGGGAGCACGTTCAATCTATCCTGTCCGATGTCAAAACAGTGCACCAATCTCACATCACCCTAAACTAACTCCGTTGGTATTACGGCAAAGTACACCCTAAGTTACACAGTCCATCCCTGGCTAATCTGACTTCTCCTTTTGTGCACTATTACTTAGCCGAGGACGCAGATTGTACCTGGTGACTCCAGGCACAGAAAGATCAATGAAAAGGGGCTCCTGGATAGCTCGTATCTCCAGTGGAACTGCTGCATTCAGCACTTCATCATTCTCCGCATCCGTTTGCGTCCAGGTCAGTTTAGCGTCACTGAAGGGGACTAACTGAGGCACCGTCTCACACTCAGAGTCCCCTACTCCATCTTTGATCCACTGGTCATAAGGCAAAGGCAGAGACACCCTTTTGCAATGAGTGCCATGCACCCAATTCTTTCGGCCAGCGACCTTGACTGCAGTACATGTAGCCAGAAGGACCTGTTCTGGTCCCTTCCATTGCGGCTCCAAACTCTTCTTCCGCTGAAAGTTTCTGATGAGTATGAAATCCCCAGGCCGAATGTCGTGTCCGGGTCCCTCTGGTGTAGCGGGCAGGGACTCATGGACCTGTTGATGAATAGAACGCAAATTTTCAGTTAGCTGGCACAGGTAATCGATTAACAAGGGTACTCAATATCAGAGAGCCGACAAGGTCACGGGATGCCCCAGACATTTGCCAGGCATCCAAACACGACCTCGTACGGTGACAATCCTGTCCAAGAATGTGCTGTTGTTCTTGTCGACAAAAGAGCTAATGGTAAAGCATCTGGCCACTGTAACCCTGTTGTCTCCTGAATCTTTGCCAATTTCAGTTTGAGAGTACCACTATACTTCTCAACCAAACCTGCTGACTGTGGGTGATTTGCAGCATGAAACTTCTGCTTTACGTGCAAACCATCACAAATTAACTGAATGACCTTGGCATTAAAATGACTTCCGTTATCACTCCAGATCAAACGGGGCAAGGCGAAACGAGGAAAGAACTCCTTTAGGAGTACCTTTGCAGTCGTCATGGCTGTATTATTTTTAGTGGGATAAGCCTCAACCCACTTACTGAATGCACAACCACCAAAACATACTTCAAATTATTGCACCTATCTAATTCTATATAGTATCTGGATGACCTCAAAAGGGAAAGTGGGTGGTGCAAAATTACCAGGTGGTGTAGGAGTACCCTTCCCAGGGTTGTGCATCATGCACACCATGCAGTACTTCACTAAATGTGCAGCTGTTTTTGAAATGTTATCATTCTGCCATACAGCTTCTAACAACTTGCAAATACCCTTAGCACTAATATGGGCTGGCCCATGAGCCATCGTGACTACAGGAAGAACATATGCATCTGGCAACATCCATCTCTGCTTCCCTGAATTATCAATCCAACATCCCTCATCGTTCAACTGTGCTGTACTTTCTTGTCACATTGCTAATTCCTCTATTGTGGCCTCACTTTGTATCTCCTTCACGTTCTCAAGTGTATCCTCAAACATGGTGACTTCAGGCACCCACCTAGCGGGACCTGCTACAAACATTCTTTTCATTTTAGTCCGGGCTGTGTCCTTAGCCATCTGATCTGCAAAAGTGTTCCCCTTACCTACATCGTCAGTGACTTTCCGATGGGCACTACACTTTACTATTGCCAATTTCTTAGGGAGTGTCAAAGCAGACAAAAGCCTCAATATAAGGTGCCCGTGTTGTATCTTGGCACCCTGCGAAGTAAGAAACCCTCTCTCTGCCCACAGTCACCCGAAGTTGTGCGTGACTCCAACGGCGTACTGACTGTCAGTATAAATATTGACAACCAGTCCCTCACTCAATTCGCAAGCTCGTATTAGGGTAACAAGCTCTGCAGCTTTGGCCGACTGATAGGGAACTCGTGATGTCTCAACTACCGTACGCAGCATAGTAATAGCATATGCAGCAGTTGTAGTGCCATCTGGTAATTTAAAGCAAGACCCATCGACATATAGTTCCCCTTGAGGGTCAGATAAGGGAACATCAGTCAAGTCTACCTGTCCTTTTGTCTCTTCTTCCGTCCGGAAGAAACAATCATGTTTATCAATCTCATCATTCTCAGAAGGGAGGGGCAGTAACGTGGCTGGATTCAAAGTGGCACATCTTTTGATCGTAATATGTTTAGCGAACAGTGTTAATTCATAACCTGTCAGACGTGCACTGGTGAGGTACTGTGCCTTTGTCGTTTCAAAAGGGAATCCACAGCATGGGGTACCATGACTGTGAGGTCAGTATCAAGTACGAGTCCAGCCGATTGTCTTATCGAGACAGCCACGGCCGCAACCACTCTTAGACAGCTCGGGAGGGCTTGTATGACAGGATCAAGCACAGCAGAGAAATAAGCACACGGCTGTTGCTTATCTCCGAATTTCTGTGTTAAAATAGAAAGCGCGCAACCAGCCATTTCATGAACATATAATACAAAGGATTTGGCGTAGTTAGGGGTACCAAGCACTGGAGCTGAACAAAGCGCAGTTTTTAGTTGCTCAAAAGACTGCTGACATTCAGATGTCCAAGGTAAAGGCACATGCACTTCTTTCGTGGTTAGTGCAAGCAGGGGCTTAATTAGTAGGGAATAGTTAGGTATCCACTGACGACAGTAGGAAGTGATACCTATAAAAGCGCCTACATCTTTCTGAGTTTGTGGAACTGGCATTTGAACAATGGTACTAATACGCTCGGGTCAATCTCCCACCCTCCTTCGACAGTAGGTGACCTAAGTAGGTGACCTCCTGTCGCAAAACTGAAATTTTGAAAGGGATACTTTATGGCAATGCTGAGCTAAATGCAACAACAATTTTACTGTACTGTCTCTGCAACCTTGTTCTGTATCTGAAGCGATGAGCAAGTCATCGACATTCTGTAGCAACAATACATTACCTGTGGGGAGCGACAAGGAATCCAACCGACCTTTCAATGCCTGACTATAGATAATCGGGCTCTCTGTATAGCCTTGAGGAGTGCGACAGAACCTAAAACTTCTACCAGCTAGGGTGAACCCAAACAGATATCTGCTATCAGGATGAATAGGAATACTGAAGAACGCATTTTTCAAATCAATGACAGAAAAGAATTTAGCAGAAGAGGGAATCATTGTCAAAAGAGTGGTAATGTCAGGAACCACCGGAAACTGGGGAATCACTATTTTATTAACTTCACGCAAGTCAATCACAAAACGATAAACATCTTCATGGTCATCAAGAGAATCTGAGGGCGTCCGCTTAAGAATGGGAAGGATAGGGCTATTACAAATATTAGCTGTTGTCTCCTCAACCACTCCCTTCTTAATCAAATCCTGCACAATTTGCAATAAGGCTCGCTCTCCTGCCTGTGGTATTTTATATTGAGTGATACGAGGTAAAATAGCACCATCCTTAACGCGTATCGAAACAGGCAATATCTGCAACAATCCCACGTCTGTGTCGCCTGTTGCCCACAGAGTGGGTGGCACATCTTTAAATTCAACAGGAAGGGGCGCATCTTTGGACAGACACTGCTTAGCGCACACCACATCTGGACCCATTGTCATGTAGACACCTGCTGGGGAACAATAAATTGTAGCATGCAGTTTCTTTAACAAATCCAAACCCATCAAATTCTCACCACAGTTAGATGTCAGCAAAAATGGTGAATCCACAGTGAAAGGACCGATAGTCAATGCAAGGGGTCTTGAAATGGGGCTTACAACCGGTACACCAGAAAAACCTACCGAAACATTATTATGACCGGACAGAGCTGCCCCAGGGACCATATTTCGAGAAACAGAACTTTTCATCACACCTGTGTCGACCAAAAATTCCTTAGTCGAACCTTGCAGTTCCGCGGTCACATAAGGACCATGCTGGTCCACAGGTATCGGAACTGGTCCCCCACTCTTCCCTGGCTGTCCTAGCTGTTAGACATTCCTGTCACTTAATCCACATCATAATCATCGTGGTAGTACTGTCCATCCCGAGGGTCATCAAAGTAATTATTATCAGAACGACCCTGTGAGGCTGCAGCGTTCTGAGCCCTGCCTGCCCCACCAGCTCCACGACCCCTTCCACGAGAACCTCGTACTCTAGGGACTGCCACCTTCTGTAAAAGCACAGGACACTCGCTACACCAATGTCCCTCCTCTTTACAATACGCACACTGATTCGGACCCAGGGGGGTAGCGTTTGGAAGCCTACTAGTGCGTGGAAGCTATCGGGCCAAACCACCACGTCCTCTACCATTCCCTCGAAAAGCCTGTTGCAACAACACCTTTCTCTTCAAATCCTTATGCTTTTTCTCTGTCCTCTCCTTTTCCTCATTATCCCTATGCCATATTCAAAATAACAGAAGGAGAAGATGTGGACCAGGTGCTTTCGGAAGCCTGCAATCAAGTCTCAATCTCAGGAAGCAAATTAGAAACAAATCTATTAACAAACAACCGAACTCCTCCCTCAATAGACAGATCCTGCCCACTGTAATCCAGAAATATACCTACAAACCAAATGAAAAAATCAGAAACACTCTCATCTTTCTTTTGTCGACAAGCCGTTAACTTGTCCCAATCAACCTTCCTCGGTGGAATAAGAGAATGCATATATGTAATGATATGGCCTGGCAAAGCAAGTATCTCTGCTCTAGACTTATCACCTGGCTTCCGTTCCTGATCCCATACTTTAATTTGGTCCCACGTAACCCCCAACTCTGCAACATGGTCTTGAGTATGCACCTGTCTCCAAATATCAACCGGAACAAGAAGACCAAAAAACATTTCAATATCAGCCAGAGTCATCACATTAGAGGAGGCGGCTTCAGTCAATTCTTTATAATATGCAGTTGGATTCTTCCTAGGATCAGGCAAATGAGTCTTAAGAGTTAAAACTCCACTCCGTTTCCACAGAGTGTAAACCCATTGTTCCTGAAAACGAGCTGCCTGAGCCGCTCGAGTCACATTACCCCGCCCATCCGTTAACTCTGGTATCTCTAGGTGATTAATAGGATGAACCTCCCACATCGGAAACTGAGTCACCGTCTCACGACTGTTCTCATGCAATCTTCCCCTATAGGCTATTATTGTCGTGACATTACTGAAAACTTGTTCTGGGCTCAAGTCACTAACGTACACACAATCTCTAATATCATGTAAAATTTTAGGTGCTTCTGATTCAAAACACTGCTGCCAAAGACCAATCAAAGTCGCCGACATGTGCTTAAGAGCATGCTGCTGTATAAAGGGCTCCAAACCTCGCAAAGTTCCCCAAACATCATCCACACTATAAATGGGATTACGAGTCCACTGGGCAGCCTGATTAGCTATTACCCTTTTCTCTTCATCTCCCACATCAGATCATACTAACGGCCCCATACGTTCCTTAAATTTCATCCAGTCTCTATCCTCAAATCCACGTACTGGTGTCCCACTACTCAGTAATGTCGGGGGATGGACAAACACAGTGGGAGTAGCAACAGAAGTAACAGGCACTAACGTTGCTGCTGGCTGCGTCGCAGGTGTAAGAGCTGGTGAAAGGGATGCTGAAACAATAGGTGTGGCAGGAGTACTAACAGTCATAGTTGCCACAGAAGGCGAGGGCAAAGAAAGGACAGGAGGTGCCGTGGCCAAAGCAGTCTGATCAACAGTAGCAGGAGCAGAAACAGCAGAGACAGAAGAAACGGGTGGCTGGGACTGTGAGGGAATAGCGGGATAGATCCTCTGTGGGGCATATGGAGGTGGGGGTCGAGTATCTAACAATTCTTCTACAAAAGTATGATTTTCTTCTTGGGCCACATAAGATTTATCAATCTGTAATCGAAACCTTCTATCTTCACATTCAAAACCCTTCTCCTGCTTTTCCCTGTCATATGCTACGGCCTTCTGAGTCAACGTCTGCATTCTCCCTTTCCGGGCCTCTTTCTCTGCTTTCATTCGCCTCTGTTTAGCTGCTTTTTTCCACGTTCCAAGGGAATCAAACATAGACTGTCTACTTCTTTTCCTAAACAACTGTTCTTGTAAATACTCGATCTTTTGCTCATCAAAAGTGCCAGTCAAAGGCCACTGCAAATCGGCATTGTCCCTTGTATATTTGTGCCATAGCGTACTAAACATAATAGGGCCACGGCCATGCTTCACATACATATCATAATTCAGAGTGCCTTCTGGAGGCGCCGGCTGACTTTCCTCCAGTCGAGCATCAGCAGAACAACAACAACAGCACAAAGAAACCAGTTTACTTATTCCAGGCATTCTCAAAAGAAAACAAATTCACTACTAATGCCCGGCAAAGTATTTGCAAACACTTTTCACCCAAAATCGGTCCTCAGACCGTACCAAATACAAACCAAAATGGTACCATATCCACAAAGAACCAAAACAAACTCACCTGATGTATGCAGGTCAAACGAATTTATTCTCCACTGCCGACTCTTCAGACCAAACGGTCAAATCCAAGGGTTTTGCCGTTCAGGACTCAAGTCGGGATGACCACTGGGTGAGACACCGTCTGACAGGACAAGAGGGGCAGCTGCGAGTACAGGAACTCTCTTGTGCAGGGATCCTGATCTGTCCGTCTGACCCGACGATGGCCTCGACCTCCCCACCCATCCTCAGGAGGGGATGGGTCACTCATCCGATGGAGTCTCTGTCCGGGCGCCAACTGAAGGAAGTGACCCGATTAGGGTCACCCGGGTCACTCACGACCACCTCTCAGCCTTCCACACAAATGAAGAGTCAGTCAGACAGTAGAGAATACAAACCTATATATTTATTCAAAATACACTCGAGCGGAGCCCAGTCTGCCCAGTCTCTTAGGATTGCTGCAGAGGGACTGAAATCAGCAAACATGGTGATACATTATGTACGATTCAGAACCAATGAAGGCACGCCCACAATGGAATTTTCCAGGCAGATGCAGCTACACAAAGAAGTATAGAAGGATAAGTTTCGATCCTGAGGCCGGGCACACACTATCTCCTACTCAAGGTCGCTCCGTCTGTGCTCACCACTAGACTAGTGGGAGAAGGCCTCTATCTAGTGGGAAAGGTATGCGCTAATAAGAACAGTGTATTCATAGAGAAAAAGCAGGGCCCAACCTTGGAGAAATGAGACTTACCAAAGCTGTTTTTCAGGAAGGGAAAGATTAGTTTCGATCATGGTTCGAAATGGCGGCCAAACATAAAATGATGCCGCAAATGCTAACTTACATAGAACAATACATAATCAACACAGCGAAAACATTTTCATTCTAACAACTGCCCCTGTGCTGTTTGCTGTCTGGGGTTGGCCTGCAGTGGCTACTTGCTGCCAAGGAAAGGAGAAAGGACTTTGCTGCTTGCTTTGTCCCCTTGCTTGAAGAGAAGATCTCCAAAGGCTTGAACTGAGCTTGCCCCCTGTTCTAGAGGTCTCAGGAACAGCAAGGACCTCACCGTGTCTGTGGGCACCGTCTCTGATCATCTCCGCAGAAGAAAAGGATAACTGACTCTGTCATCGAGTCTGTCGCAGGATTCCATGTCCTGAAAGCACCGCCGAGAGCAATGCCTCGCTTCGCAACGCAACCCTGGGCTCATTGACTCCATCAACGAGCCGCTGCTTGCACCGCATCCTGTGGGCACCGCACTTTGCAACGCTTTGCTACACGCTGCAAGGACATCACCGACTCCATTGCTGCCCGACCCGAACATCAACCAGCTCCGTCGCGGCACTGTGACCTGCCAGCAACGCAGCAAGCCCCGTCTCACCCTTCAACGCAAGCCCTGGTCTCACCGACTCCGTCAATGAGCCGCTGCCTGCACCGCATTGTGAGGACACCGCCTGCCACAACGCTCTGCTTCACAACGCGAGCACGACGTTTGCCCCGACCGACTCGCACCAACGTGTTGGTCGCCACAAGAGAGGTACTGTGTCCGAGTCTGTCGATGCTTTGGCTGGCCCGTATCGGCTGGAATTGTTAGACTCTGTCGTATTCAGTATCGCGGTAGCCCCAGGAGGAGCTACCGAGTCAGAAGAACTGTGTTTTATTGATTTTTCTGCAATTTAAAGGTTATTTTGCCCAAGTACTATTTTTCAAGAGTATTGTATGTTGGATTTTTATCGTATTTGGTCTAGATAAAGATTTACTATTTTTCTAAACTGGTGTGGTATCTGAGATAAGCCTGTCTGCTCGTGCCAAGCTACCAAGGGGGTGAGCAGGGGTTATTTTAGAAGTGTATCCCCCTTACCCTGACTAGAAGCAAGGGTCCCTATTTGGACAAAGGTACCTACCTCTGCCAACTAGAGACCCCCAATTCTAACAATATATATATATATATTCCACAGGTACGCTCCTTCCGTTCTCCCTCGCCTGTAGGTAGCTAGTGTGCCAAAGTCGGCGGAGCACACCGGACATTGAGATTCCGTATACACCAAAGTATGCGCACACTCAGGAGATAAATTTACGAACAGTTGTTTTAATCCAGTTATACGTTTCGACTGCAAAGCAGTCTTGATCACACACCGGAAAAAGGGTGGATTGCATAATTCATACAATGTGTAAACATAAACAAAGGACCGAGAAACAATAGATTGTTGTTTCGAAATGTAATCATGGCATCCATTTTGAAATGGCAAACTACTGCCTGGTAAGAATGCAGCGAAAAGGCTAATGGATACCAGTGTTATGCATTGCAAAATAAATTTAGAGACAATACCATGCAATTCAAGTATATGCCTAGTGCATACTCATTGCAAATGTCCATTGTAATTATCATGCTGGTTTATACAGTACAATGTGTAAACATAAACAACGGACCAAGAAACAATAGATTATTGTTTCGAACCGAAATCGTGGTGTACCTTTTGGAAATGGCAACTTTCTGATTGCTGCGATTGCAAGCAAAAGGCTGGTAAATACCAGTGTTGTACAATGCAGAATAAATTCTAAGAAAATAACATATAGTTTAGGTATCTGCCTGGTGCATGCTCATTGCACAATCCCTTGTAATTACCATATAGTTATTACGGTACATCCATTAACAGACATAGTGTCAATAAATTTGTGCCCCCTATATATCTTAGTTCACCTCGCTAGTGGCCCCATGTACTGTTAACATCTGTATATAAAAGTCATGGCAGTTTACAACATTGTATATTCTTCTATGCTAAACAGACTTTGTATTCGCGATCAGCCCTGGTCAGCCTGAATTTCCACTTTTTTATATATATACATTCTAAAACTTTTTAAAACTTTTGTGTGCCAATTTTACCCAAAATAATGTGTTAACCCAAAATTGTACAGATTAGTCCAAAAAGATTCTTATCTGCAGAGTGCCCTTCACCACAATCACATGGTATTGAAGAAAAGGGTGGGGACCCCTATCGACATCTCCATCCAGAGTAGGCCCCTTAGTAAAATATGCTGTTACGGTCTAGGTCTTCTATATAATAACTCTAAATAAATAAACCTAATGCCACCTTGAACCCTGTTTAGACTAAGTAAAGCCAATGACACTGGCTCCTGTGTGCTGATTTCATCCTGGCTGAACAGTTGTCGGACACGGACATTTGGACCATAATCCTCATGATGGTTACACCTTCACAGCACCATCTACAGTTGTAAAAGAATATTAATTCACTTAACCAACGTCCTAATTCATCACATCGCCCTTGGCTTCTCTCAGGATTCACCACTATTACCACTCTTAATTAGAATCTGTATGCAACGCGTGGCACAGGTAATCGCAATAGCAACACAAAAAGATGATGGACGGAATGCTAAATATTGTCAAACATTCACCCCTAGTCACAGATCTGGGTTATAGCCATAGTTTTTTTGCTCACCATGCCATCCCGGTTTGGGCCCAGCCATATGCAAATCAGTCTTGACCCTGCTCCTCATGGGAACAATCCAGCCTGAATTGCCAGGCCAGGTCCTCCCTCGGCCAGAAAACAAGCATCCTGGGTCAAGTTTCAGGGTATCACCCATTCATCAGCCAGACTAGCTTGAAACCAGTGGCATAGGGAGCACAGGACCCCCGTCTGGGCATACCTTTCCCACTTACGGTGAGTATAGCAACACAAAAAGATGATGGACGGAATGCTGAATATTTTCAAACATTCACCCCCAGTCACATATCTGGGTTAAATCCATCATTTTGTTGCTCACCATGCCACACCAGTTTGGACCCAGCCATATGCAAAACAGTCTTGACCCTGCTCCCCCTGGGAACAGTCCAGCCCGAACTGCCAGGCAAAGTCCTCACTGGACCGGAATCCAATACGGTGCATTCCTATCCTTTCCCCCAGCACTGGTGCTGTTTTGTCAGCCTAGCGCCAACACAGGCACCCTTCCACCATAGTTCAAGGGTGCCTGTGTTGTAGGCAGGATTGTTTTTGTGCAGGAAGGGGCACCTTCCAGCACAAAATCAATCCCCTGAGGTATATTCCTCTTTCTATGTGTGCTGCAGAATGCAGCACACATGGAAAGCAGAAGCATACATTTCTCCTTGTTACGCCTCCCCTGGGAAGGCGTAGCATTTTGGCGCATTCCCAGATCTACCAGTAATGGTAAATCTGGGAATGTGTCGAAATTCATAGGAACACCCACGCAACGCCCATGGAACGCCTCCCTGGAGCAGAATAACATAGCGATTTACGCTGTCTTGCATTACTCCTGATTTATTAAGCCACTCAGGGCCACGCAAAGTGTCCTTGCGTGGCTTGATGAATCACATTTTAGGGTTTGTGTCGCACATGCACCATGTTGCGTAGTGCATGCAACGCAAACCCTTGATAAATATGCCCCATAGTATGAGTGAGTGACCTCGATTGAATTTAGAAAATCTACAAGATGCAGGATGTCATTTTTTGTAACACACAACAAAATATAATTACCTGTAAATGAACTGTACACATTTAGTAGTTAGGAGAACAAAAATTAAGCAAATGTTTTTGTAATCCTGAAGTGTGGTGGAAACAAAAAATTAAATAGGATAAAAACAAATCAATACATTTTACTTGGTGATGCACAAATAATAAATATTCACTGAAACACGATTTTCATGCATTATCATTTGTGTGCAATATAGTTTTATAAGTAAAACTGTATGGCTTTGCAAATTTGGTGGCCATTTCAATGCAAAATGTGCTATCTGTAAATGACAGTGTGCTACAGCACAATGCTTTAGTTACATTATAAAATCGCATCTCTAATATCCATTAAAGGCTGATGGGTCGCGAAAGTTTGTAGTTCTAAAAATTGGGTCGTGGTTCTAAAAAGTTTGGAAACCAAAGGCCTAACCAGTTTAGTGCAAACATGAAAGAAGAGAAGGGAAAGGGCAAGGGGAGAAAAATGAGAAGAAAATTATCTTGTTTCACCCATTGGAATGGTGAAAATCGTCCAGAGAGTGATTTGATTTTCACTGTTACAGCAAGAATGCTAGAAGTAAAGGTTGCTATTTGTGATTATGAATATTTGACAACTAATCCACAATTTCAAGTGGTAAGTGCATATGCCTTATTTTAATATTAGTGTGCGGGAACAAATAATGGACGGAATGCTGAATGAATCAAACATTCATCCCCAGTCAAGAGATCTGAGTTAAATGCATTGTTCTTTAGCTCACTACGCCACCCCAGTTTGGTCCCAGCCATGTGCAAATCAGTCTTGACCCTGTTCCTCATGGGAACAGTCCAGCCCAAACTGTGAAGCCGTATCCTCCATGTACCGGAATCAAAGCATCCTGGGACTGGTTTCAGGGTAACACCCCTCATCAGTCAGGCTAGCTTGAATCCAGTAGCACTGCGAGCAAGGGACCCATGTCTGGGCATACCCATCCCACTTAGGGCGAAGAGTGCTGCGGCAACAAGTGATGGACGGAATACTGAATGAATCAAACATTCACCCCCAGTGAAGAGATCTGAGTTAAATCCATTGTTCTTTTGCTCACTATGCCACCTCAGTTTGCACCCAGCCATATGCAAATTAGTCTTGAACCTGCACCTCATGAGAACAGTCCAGCCCGAACTGCCAAGCCGGATCCTCCCTGGACCAGAAACAAGCATCCTGGGACCGGTTTCAGGGTAACACCCCTCATTAGCCAGGCTAGCTTGAATCCAGTGGCAGAGCGAGCAAGGGACCCACGTCTCAGCATAACCATCCCATTTAGGTCGAAAAGTGCTGCGGCAACAAATGATGGATGGAATCCTGAATGAATCAAACATTCACCCCCAGTCAAGAGATCTGAGTTAAATCCATTGTTCGTTTGCTCACTATGCCACCCCAGTTTGGACCCAGCCATATGCAAATCAGTCTTGACTCTGTTCCTCATGGGAACAGTCCAGCCCGAACCGCCAGGCCAGATCCTCCCTGTACCAGAAACAAGCATCCTGGGACCGGTCTCAGGGTAACACCCCTCATCAGTCAGGCTAGCTTGAACCCAGTGGCACAGCGAGCAAGGGACCTACATCTGGGCATACCCAGCCCACTTTAGGCAAAAAGTGCTGCTGCAACTAATGATGGACAGAATGCTTAATGAATCAAAAATTCACCCCCAGTCAAGAGATCTGAGTTAAATCCATCATTCTTTTGCTCACCACGCCACCCCAGTTTGGACCCATACATATGCAAATCAGTCTTGACCCTGTTCTTCATGGGAATAGTCCAACCCGATCTGCCAAGCAGGATCCTCCCTGGACTGGAAACAAGCATCCTGGGACCAGTTTCAGAGTAACACATCTCATCAGCCAGGCTAGCTTGAATCCAGGGGCACAGCGAGCAAGGGACCCACGTCTGGCAATACACATCCCACTTGGGGCGAAAAATGCTGCAGCTACAACTGATGGATAGAATGCTGAATGAATCAAACATTCACCCCCAGTCAAGAGATCTGAGTTAAATCCACCATTCTTTTACTCACTATGCCACCCCAGTTTGGACCCAGCCATATGCAAATCAATCTTGACCCTGTTCCTCATGGGAACAGTCCAGCCCGAACTGCCAAGCCGGATCCTCCCTGGACCGGAAACAAGCATCCTGAGACAGGTTGCAGGGTAACACCCCTCATCAGCCAGGCTAGCTTGAATCCAGTGGCACAGCGAGCAAGGAGCCCACGTCTGGGCATACCCATCCCACTTAGGGCGAAAAGTTATTAATATTATTATTTTAATATTATGTACTAGTCCACTAAATACCCATCAAGTTACACTTACTGTGTCTTTGCAACAGTGGATGAACAGGCTGGTTAGATACTGAATTCCACATTACATGTTGGAAGTCAAAAAATCTAGATCCAAGAGCAAAAGAAAATGGCATCCTCAATGCTTGTTCAAGCTTTCTTTTGATACTGTTTGTCAGACAGACACCGGGCAGCTTGAGCTTTTTCTTGTTTTGCATTAAACCAGCTGACAATGGGCATGAAATTCATAGTTTTTTCAAACGGGGAACCCAAAATATATCTTGCGCAGAGCTTCAAACATCCTTCAGATGTCACTGGTTATTTTTGCTACACTAGTTCTTTCATTCAAAGCCTTGGATTACCCTTGGGGCTCGCTGCCCACTAAGTTACACAAACAATATTTGATACTAGATTCTAATTATCCCTGTGTAACCTCCTTGTTAAAGAAGCCCTCTCTCTACACAGACAATCTGCAAACTACTGGCCCATCACCTATTTGCTCTACTTGCCGAATCTATTAGAGAAGGATGTCTTCCACCAACTATCTGATTCTTTTTAAGCTAATTGGCTTCTTTTAGATCTTTCGTCAGATTTTGACACATTTAGCCACCCCATTCTTCTGTCTAGGCTCTCTGACATAGGGGTAAAATATCTTACCATAGCTTTGTTTTCCGATTTTTTTATCCAACAAATCTTCTTGGATCTTACTTCCACCTTTTGAATCCTCTTGTAGACCATGCACTTACAGTGATCCCCAAGGTTCCATCTTTTCTCTGTTGTTGTTCGACCTATATATGATCCCACTAGCTTTCTTGATTTAATCTTTTGGATACAGTCTGTTTCTTTATGTGGGTGATACCTACATCATTGTAAAGCTAACCAGTGATCTTCAGTCAATAGCGGATCAATTATATGATTATCTCTTCAAGGTTGAGCAGTCGATGAGTGCAAATCATTTAGAGCTTAATAGGGATAAGACAGAAATCCTTTGCCCTAATAAACTTTCAGTATTTTGGGAACTACTATTTTGGATCTCTACCTTGGGCCCTGTGGCCAGCCCCATGGTGACTGTGACTGAGAAAGATGTAGGTGTGAAGGTAGATTTGTCTCTTACTTTGATAGATAACTTTTCTTGAGTTGTGAAATCTTGGTTTTCCAACGGTATTTGCCAAAACATGTTTTTCTCCTTCCTTCACATGATTCAAATTCTGAATGCTTTTGTGTCAGCTCACTTGGATTATTGCATCTCAGCTTATCTTGACCTTCCAGTATTTGTGGTCCAAAAGTTGGAACAAATCTTATGTTGTGAGACTGGAACTGGTTCTTCGTCAAAGGGACCATATCTCAAAGATGGACAGGAACAGCAGACAAGAGGGATAGGAGGGCAGTCAAGCTGCAGAGCAGTGACGCTCTACCACTGGACCACCAGGGATGAGGTGTAGCCAGGAGACTGCGGGTGGAGGAGGGACTCAAACACCTGACCTCCAGGTCAGAGGAACTAGCAGCAGCAGATGGGGACAGCAGCAGCAGCAACCAGACGGCGCAGCGCTGTGGGAAGAGGAAGTCCACTAAGGGATAGTCCCCTGTACACCCAAAAGAAAACTAACAAGGGAAAGGAAAGGCAGAACCACCCGGTTGCCTCTTCCGATCTAAAATTAGCGACCGGATTCCGTGTTCCCCAGTTCCCCAGTGAGTAACGGAGAATCAATCTGCATACCCAAGGGCCTGGGCCCAAACCGGCCCCAGTGCCCCTGCCACCCACTGCCACCAATGGTCGATCTCAGCGACATGAGACAGTTAGTAGAGTCCCCCATTAGTCTTGTGCAGGGCCCTCGGTGATGTAGGTCAGCCGCAGCGCACGGATTGCTCAGGGCATGGTGTGTGTCACCCACAGGCACTAGGCCTAGGCCCGACTCGACCCCCAGGCCTCCTCCGCTACGCGTCCCACCTTCTCCTCACCTGGACATTGGCACCGGGGCTCAATGCGCTGCACTCTCTCCAAATCTGTGACTCAGCTAGCAGGAGCCTCAGCCAGGTGGGATTTCACAAGCCTGGTTACAGCAGTCGCTGCCAAGTCCACTGGGGAACCTCTCGATGCAGGTGATGCGACAAGGTCCCCTTAGGAGTAAAGTTGCAGCGCTCCCTCCACACAAGTTCAGCGCAGCTCAGGGGCCTCACCCTCCACTGCGTCTGGCCAGCATAGCATCTCCCGGCCTGTGATGCAGAGAGGCGCGGCCCACCATTGGTAATCTCCTCCGTGCACCCTGGTGTAGTGGTGGTGCGTGGTATGCGATGCAGACCTCCCTACGTTGCTGCGCAGGAGCACCTCTACAATTCACAGCTCCAAGTGCTGCCAGGCGGTCTTCTCACACAGGTCAGCAAAGTGTCTCCATGCGACCTGCCAGACTTCACCACCAGGTAAGGGCGACCGCCAACACCTCAATGTCTACCGCCACGGCCCAGCAACTCCACAGCACCTCTGCCTCACACTCCAAGTCACAGACGCAGGCCCAGCGAGGCCTCCGGGCCCCGGGGACTGGCTGCGCTTTCAAGGTTTTGGCTGCTATGGTGTTGCAAGGAGATAAAAAGTGATGCATCACTGGTTTTTCCCAGCGATGCCCCTCTTTTCATAAATGTAGCCATGAATCTGCATTTCCTCTTCCCCTGGGACTCTGGCTGGTCATCCTGGCTGTTGGGGAGTTGGGGTGGGTTGTTGATCTCTGCTGCACTTGGCCCTGGCTGCTCCATTCTGCATTCCGTTGTTTTTATTTTATTTTTTTCATTGGAGGTGGTCTTATAGGCTATTTTTGCATCTAGAGGCAAAAAAAGTGACGTTGGGCTGACTAACGCGCGTTTTTGTGCCGCTAATTGGCCTTTCGTCACTTTTCTCTCACTAACGTCAAAATTTTTATCATCTTGACGCTAGTGTTAGTGGCAGTTTTCACTGCGGCTGGCTGATACTATCGCCATGTAGCGACGTATTGTAAATAGATCGCTAACAGGGCGATAGTTTTCGGCGATAGGCCACGTTAAGAAAACTGCAGCTAACTAACGCTAACGCTAGTCAGCAGCAGTTCTTGTAAATATACCCCCAGATCTGAGAATGAGTGTCCTTGAGATCTAGGGGCATATTTACAAGAAAGTGACAAAGCGTGTCGTTAAGCCAAGAAGGCTAACAACACGCTTCGTCACTTCAGAAACGCAGGGCTGCATCATATTTACTAGGAAATGGTGCCCCCCTGCATTTCCCCCTGTGCTGGCGCTAAATTAAGCTGCCTAGCGCCAACGAAGGCACCCTTGCTTAATGCAGCACACATAGAAGTTGCAAAACGGCATTTTTTTTAAATAATTGTTTATGTGCAGGAAGGGGGACCTTCCTGCACATAAACAATCATTGGTGTTTTGCTGTTTCTGTATGTGCTGCCCAAGGCAGCACACATGGAAACAGCAAAAACGAGGAGAAATAAAGCATTTCTCCTGGTTTCGCCTGTTTAAGACCAGGTTTTCCCTGGTCCTCATTTTGCCACTGCCTCCTATTTAGGCTGCTCTTGTGAATAGGGAGCAGCGTCAAAATCAATGGGTGTTGCGGTGGAACGCCCACCACAACACCCATTGCCCGCCCCTTTCACGCTAAGTGTAGCGTGAAATGGGGCCTTATTTACAAGGCAGCGTTAAGCCACGTTAAGTGGCTTAACGCTGCCTTGTAAATAAGGCAAAGCTCCAATCGCCATCGGAAGGTCACTAAAAGTGACGTTGTGGTGGCCATAGGGGCTTGTAAATATGCCCCGTAGTCTCCCTATCAGATCCCCTTCTAAATATTTATCACTGAAAGGACACTGATTTGGAGGTATGAAGGCTACACTTATGTGGCAATACCTTAATATTCCTTGATTATGTTTTATCACTGAATGCTAGGTATATCCACGTTCAAGAGCTTTGAAGTTTTGATGTACCCTGAAAATGTATTCCATATTGTAGTACATTAATTGATAATTATAACTGTTAGAAAACAATTTTTCCTCCACCCCTGCATGGATCGCAGAATACCTTAATTTCACATGAATAAAAAATATTATAGCCCCGATTACGAGTCAAATGGGACTGGGGTAAGCCTACCCCAGTACCATCCATTTATTAGTTAATTCGCAAGGAATTGGTAACTACTGTGTGGGATGGATTTTTCCGGTTATAAAACTGTGGAATCTTGGCCATGTTCCATCTTAGTATTCCACATGAAGATGGAACACGGGGAACTTTGAGTAGTGCAGTGGTTGGAAAGCGCTGATCCGATCCCTCTGCTGCTGAGCGCCGTTTCTCAGTTCCATGAGGTTTCATGCATACATTTACTACCGGCTCTGAACAGATGGCAAACCTATGCTGGGGAGTCTTGATGGGGTGAGGGGATAGACAGGGGGTTTGTGGAGCAAGAGGGAGAAGGAGAAGGTTAGTTGAAGTTCTCGCATAAGGGGCATTGTATGGTCTCCGAAAGAGAAAAACAGGGAAAAAGCCTTAGCTGTTGCTGCAGCCTAAGCCTTGTGTGATTTTACCATGCTGAGTTACCACATAGTACATTTTGGTCTCAGGAAAACCGTGTGAGGCATCACCGACCCTGTCATCATCATGCGGAGTGGAATTCCATGTGGTAATTCTGCTCTGCCTGACTCCTAATCCAGGCCTAAGTGTGCATCTGTAGACAACCATGCCAGAGCTTATCTGAGGCTAAATATTCCTTAATTTTGTAAGTGTTTGGACTCCACTGAAATGAATAATACTGCACAAGCAACATTGTAGCAAAACCCTAACATTGATGCCTAGGAAAATAAGAGAAATTTAAGGAAATACAGCCATATATGCAGCACTAAAAACCAGACAGAAAATGCACATGTGCCTTTATGGATCAAGCTGCTTTCATACTCCAGCATGCCTTGTAAGGCAGATGCCTTACAGAGCGAATTCTTTTTCTCCAGCTTCACTGAGAGGATCCCTGAACACCGATGGCGGTTTTATAACCCTCTTTTTCAGAGAATGTTCTCTCGGATTTTTATTTTTTCTAGTTTCACTTGTCATCATAGTTTTAAATCTGATTTTCTCATCTTTTCAGGTGCTTTTTTTTCCAGGAACATATGTCTTCACTATTTGTGAGGGGTGCCCCTCCTGTGGGAGAAAGGAGGCAGTAAATGACACACACTCAGTCTGTGCGGTCTGATCCATCTTCACATTCAACTAATGCACGTGAATTTTGTAAAAATATGTCCAAGAGGACCCTCAAGGACAGAGAAGGCATTTGCCTATGAGGAAACTTGGAAGGCCTCAAGAGCAAGAAGGAGCAAAGGAAGGGTGACTGGGAGGTGAAAGAGGGTACTCCTTCTACTGCGTCCTTACCTCTTCCCCCAAAAGACTTTTACTGAGGGAGATCATGAGAGAGTGAGCGACAAAGAAGCCACCAACATTCCCACCATTCCTGACTTTTCGGACTGGCATACAGGCACTAAGAAGAAAACCACAAATGGGTCATCATTTATGATATCCAGTGAGGCATCTTCCCAGCATGGGGTTTTCCTCAGTAGACCTATTTGCCAGAGCTTTAAATGCGAAATACCCAGACTTCGCATCCAGATCCCCAAAACCAAGCTGTCTGGGCCTTGCCTGATGAACTCATGAACTGAGATTTGTACACTTGCAAAGATCTTTGAAGCCTGCATGTACTTTGCAAATTGCAATCTTGCTAATAGACCTAATTAGGGGGCAATATATATTAAATAAATCGTGTGAGGGATTGTTCATGCATGGACTGGGGTGGTGTTACCCCAAAACTCCACCCCACTATAGCTACTAAAGTTGGGGGTTCACAATCGCCCAGGATCCATCCTTTCACTCTTCCATCCATTCGTCCTTTCACTAAATCTACCCACCCTTTCTCTCCATCCATCCACCCTTTCACTCCACCCATCTGTACATCCATCCACCCTTTCACTCAGCCATCCATACTTTTGCTCACTCATCATCTATCCTTTCTCTCATCATCCTTACACCCTTTCACTCATCCATCCACTCTGTCATCCATCCATCCACCCTCCATTTCACTCACCCATCTGTTCTTTCACACATCCATCCTTTCACTCATTCTTCCATTCATCTACCCATCCACCTTTTCACTCATCCATCCATCCTTTCACTCACTCACTCACCCACCCTTTCTAGTTATTTATGAGCCTGTGTCTGCTGAGTTGCAGACAGAAGAGGCCCATCAAGAACTCCACCCTTGCTGTAGCTGCTAAAGCAGGGGGTTCACGATGTTCCTGGCTGGACAGTACCACATCTTCCACATCAGAGTATTTACAACACAAGTGTGGACCCAAACATAAAGACAGGACTTCTGCGTTAACCACTTGTTTTTTTTTGTACTATGATTTAGGAAATCCCAAAAATAGTTTCTTCTCCTTTCCTGCATGATTCCTATTACGGAGCACTGTGTGTTGATGTAATGCATGTACATATTTACGACCCATTTACGGTGGGCCAAAGGTGACATGTTGTTATGCTATGTGTATTTGTATAGCGCACAATTCACTCAGGAGGGTATCCTGGCACTGAGGCAGGTGCAGTATAAGCCAAGCCACTGTCTGGGCTAGATGTAGAGCCAGTGCTCCAGTTTCCGGCAGAATACAAGAGCTGAGGAGGAGGCTTTTACGTGCAGGGCAGGCCGCTCAAGGCTTTAGGAGCAAGATAGAAGAAGGCATGACCACCGGATCTGGTTCTGCATAATGGCAGGGTTTGCGGGAGCAGGAGTGCGGCTGAGCAGAGGTGTATGGTAGGTTTGTGGAAGATTATGCAATTGTTGGGGTACGTGGTGCCAATCTTGTGTAAGACATAGTGTGCATGATGAATTTCAAGAGTGCTCACTTGTGGATTGGGAGCTTGTGGAGTTCTCTGAGGCGCAGGATGATCTGATTGCAGGGCAGGGTGGAGGGGCGTTAAGGATGAGCCTGGCCGCTGAGTTTTGTATGCAACAAGCTCTTGGAATTCTTCTGCAACAAAATCACATCCACATACGGCAACTTCAACCCTCGACCGGACTCCGTCACCATCACAACTCAACTTCCCATTAGGGCCAAAGAACGAATGCTGATCTTGTGTCATCATCTTCGAAACCACCAGTACCATGAAGACCATCCAATCAGGGCCCCTATCTGACTGTTGTCCCCACCATGCTTCACCAAAGGTCTTCTGCCGATCAGCAAAGCACCAACACCCATCCTTAAAGCCTCCATCGATCCAGACACATTACCGGACACCTAGAAACGTGCCACTGTCACAACCCTGCTCAAGAAACCACGCGCTGACCCAACTCCCATCTCCTTAATTCCAAACCTGGCCAAGGTCTTCAAGAATCTTATCGACCGACACCTCATCAACCACCAGCTCCACGGAGCCTAGATTCAGGCCTAAGCACAGTACAAAAACAGCACTCATCGCCGCCACAAATGACATCTGCCTGATCCTTCAATGTACAAAAACCCTAGACACCTAAAATACTGTGAATCACAAACATTAATTTATTAAACAGATTCTACAAGAACAAAGGACACATTAAATAATTACATACAAGGTGTGTCAAATATAATACTTTTTATTATTTAATTTGAATTCTTTACTAAGCAGTGAATAGAAAATATTTTGATGCTATCGTATCCTCATTCACTCAATCAAACACACCCACTCCTAGGGCAGCAGAGTACATCAATGATATTTAATGATGGTTATATCTAAATAACAGAAGATGATTTAGTAATAAAAAAAGACAGTACAATGGATAAACATAATCCATCTTCTTGTGGATTTTGTTCAATGTCTCTATGCGTGTTTCGGTACAGTGCCTTCTTCAGGCAGCCACATGATGCTTACTAACAGAGGTACCCGCAGTAAGGTGATGTTTACGCTTTGGCAAATATGCACAATGCAGAGGGGAGCTGACCTGTTGCTGCCGAGACCTTTGGAGGTGCGGGGGCTACAGCATTACATTTCGAGTCTTGTTCTGGCCGATAAACTCTGTTGGATGGCTGCCAGCAGCCCGCTCCATGTTGGATTTACTACATAGAGCGATCATTGGTTCCAGGTTGCCATTGGTGAATAGGTGCCTTGTAGCCCGTTTTGAAGTTGCACTTGTAAAAAACATAATATTGTTGGAAGCTGTGAAGGCCTCATCATTACTGACCTCATCGGGTCCTGGTTCCGGCCATTAATTCATTTGCCCTGAGTATTCGCGGCCCCCTTCCTGATTATCGACATTTTCGCACGTGAAAAGGATCTAGTTCAGAGGCATTGTGCATCTTTGCCAAAGCGTAAAACATCACTTTACTGCTGGTACCTCTGTTAGTAAGCATCACGTGGCTTCCTGAAGAAGGCGCTGTGCCCGGGTCAGCATCCGTGCCTCGGCCTCCCCCTGGGAGGTCCCCACCGTGTCCATCGAGGTAGGGAATGAGGCCTCCAGTCAGTCCCAAGCCTCTGAGGGTTCTAGGAAGAAATAGGGCTTATTGTTCTGGATCACATTCAATTTGGAGGGAGAAAGGAGGGCATACTTCAAGCTCAGGTCTCTCATCTTGCACTTGACCCGCCAGGAAGCAGGTCCATTTCTGCTGAATCATCAGGGTGAAGTGCACAAACACAAATATACAATGGTTTTCCCGCAAGATGGGAGAGGCCTGGCACACTGCCCTGAGGATAGCTTCACGGTCTTTAAAATGTAAGAGTTTGGCAACAATAGGCCTTGGAGGAGCCCCCGGTGGGAGGCACCTTGCGGGAACACGATGAGCCCTTTCGATGGAGATGAATAGGATAAGGTCAGCAGCTGGCACCAGATCTTTGAACCATTGCTCCAGGTGGTATATGATGTCCAGGCCCTCGTAGCCTTCTGATAGGCCAATTATCCGTATGTTACTAGCCCTCGACGTCCTCCATTCGTGCTTCCGGGAACTGTATATGCTCCGTCAGGCCCCACATTTGCTTCTATAGATCAGACTCCTGGGGCTGAAGTCAGTTAGGCAGTGTTCTGCTTGGGTGACTCGCTCCTTCAGTTTCCGCCGATCCTGAAGGAGAAGGTTGAAGTACTCCTGCATCCAGACGTGACCGGCATTAATCGCGGGTGGGTGGGCGGGGGGTAACACGGGGAGGGGGGTGTGGGTAAATGTAATAATTAATAAAAAAACGTACCTGTCAGCCGGCTGGGTCCCACTTTTTCTCTGCTCTGGCTCCTGCTCCTGCTCTCCTGCTCTCCTGCCTCCGGCAGGAACAGGAAGCAGGCAGCCTCCCTCCCCCAAGCCAATCACAACGCTGCAATGGCAGCGTTGTGATTGGTGGGGACGCCGCTCAGCCAGGCCATTTTCTCCATGTGGGCTGCATTGCAGCCTGCATGGAGAAAGGGCAGAGTGTGTATGACTGGTTTGGGCGACCCCAGGGGGCACACCATTCCTCCCCTGCCCAGCACTGCTTGCAGAGCAGCCCCGATCAACCAAACCCTTCTGCTTTCTTGCAGTGCGAGAAAGCATTTTATGTTAGTGAGATGATGCTCCTCCGCCCTAGTGGAGGAGCCACCCCTGCCTGCGTCCACCTTTGCTTCTAAGCGGGTTCACAAGGTCTCAATTGCCGCCAGGATAGCATCCAACTTGTCTAGCCCAGTGGGGTCCCACTCACCTCCGAAATCGACATTAAGGGGTTCGTCAGAGGAAGAGTCACCATGGTCGGCTTTGTGCAGCTCATATCTCCTGGAGAAGACATGGAGAACCATCACCTGGCCATCTTTCCCTCCCTCTGTCTGTGGAGGGGAGGGGGCAGCATGAGCAGCCCATCTAGACATGAGGGCTCACGAAGAGCAGGCGGTTCTGATCCCTGAGGGGGCACTTACCCCACCGTCCGCCAGCACAAACAAGGTGGGGCTGCACAAGAAGCTCTCCGGTGGCACTGATCAGGTGGCCAGGGAACGATGGACAACCATTGATGGGGAACCTGGTAGGCCTTCAGACCATACAGTCTCCAGTCTGCTGCAGCTTCTCCTATAGCTGCCCTCAGAGACGAGCCACTAAGAGCGGCTGGGGGCCCCTCTCAAGGGACCACGATGGGGACCCAACTCGCACCTCACCTCCAGAGACAGCAGAGGGTCCCCACGCATGAAGCTGAGGGTCAGAAAGCCCAGGGTTGAAGTCAGCTTGTCCTCCGGGGCGCAAAGTCAGGCAGCAAGCAGTCCAGGCCCACCAGGCGGGCTCTGAACACCTAGGAGCACGGCTCTAGCCGCCCAGGCCTGCAAAGCAGAAACCCAGCTCCTGCACACACCCCAGGCACCGTGCACAATCTCCGTTGCTATGGGCCACCCATCACTCTGCTGGGGCCCCTGGATTACGCGGCATGGGAGACCCCCTCACTCACCTCCAGGAGGGGGTCTCGGACTCCAAAAGCATCAGCGAGAGCAAATGCGGGCCTGCCACAGCAGGGCTCTGATGGCCCAACCCAGCAAGCCCGTAAAGCCAGTAATGTGCCGCTCCACTATCCAAGGTAAGTGTCCAGAGCCCCCACAGTATCCTCAGCAGTGGCCCCTGAGAGCCGGGGTCAGCACACCTTAGCAAATGGATGCAGATCTCAGGACCAGAGCCGGGAGCTTGCAGTCAAGCGGCTGCCATATTGGATTGTCCAAATCAAGCCCCCAATAAATGACGAATACTGTTGGTATTCAGAGCACCCAGATGCCCCTCACAGCTCCAAAGACAACCTCAAAATGTAATGTTCTGATCATAAGCCCCTGTTATAGCTATCACTGCCCTTGAGAGGCCTTCCGTTAGCACTTTGATTCACTCTTATGCCATGCTCACATTTGTTCTAGTGGCCTCTGCCCTCAGAGCACCCTGTCGCTCCAGCTGAGTCCCCACACCATCTTTACTGCCCTCTGATCCCCTCTTTCAGGCCCCTCTTGCCCCAGCCTTCAAACACACCTGCTGCCCCTTGGAGAATGTGTACCCTTCAGTTAGCTCTCAAACTCACTCTGCTAACCTCAACCCCTCTACAGACCTCTGCCTAACTTCAGCCCTACATGGCCCCTCTACTGTCCCTCAAAACCACTGTGCAAGTCCTTGAAAGCCCCTTGTAAAATCTCCCACTGGCCCTCAGTCACCCTTCTGCAAACCATCAGTAATGCCTCCCTAAGCCTTACCATCACCCACTACTAAAGTTTGAAGCCTCACAACTAAAATTCAGACCCACTCAGTTAGTCCTCTGAGTCTCTCATGTGGCCTTCAACCAACCCTCACACACTTTCCATTGTCTGTCAGAGCCCCTCAACCAACTCTCAAGTTGATACAGCTGGCCCACAACCAGATATCCTTGATGGAAACAACTTTCTTAGATACATGAACAGCCCTCTACCGGCCCTCAGAGAACCACTGCTCTCAATGCCAGCCCTCCGGAACCTTCATCCTGCCCTTTCAGATAGATACTCAGATCACCTACAGTGTCCCTTTGATGCCCAACATTAAAGGCACTAAGCTAGCCTTTACAACCTGTGAGACAGCCCTCAGAATACTGCAGATGACTCTCAGAGACCCACAGACAGTCTTCAGAGACTCTCATGTAAACCTTAGAAACCATTAACTAGTCATCTGAGACCTTCAAATCACATACCACTGACTTGCAGACTCCCACTGCTGACATTCTAAAGTTCCCCCGTGTCTTCAGTTGCCTTGGAGCCAACTCTTAGAGCCCCACCGCTGACAATCAGAACCACTCTGCATGCCATAAGCCATTCCCAAGAGCCAGTCACTGCATCTGACATGCCATCAGAGACTCTCAAGCTACCCTAAGAGTTCCTCAGTGGCTCTCAGAACTCTCTGCTGGACCTCAGCACATTTTACCCAGCTCCTAGACCTACATATTGGACTCACAAACATGTTATGTTAGCCCATAGATATCTGCTTGAGCCTTGCAAGACCATCAGTCCCTTCCTCCGCCTGCCCTTATGAGTCCTTTTCTATAGGCAATTAGATCCAACCCTTCTGCTGAACCTCAAGAGCAACTTTCTGCCATCCTCCAAAAGTACTACTACTTGCCCTCAAGTCCTCTCTAGTAATTCAAAGAGCTCTAAAAATGACACCTAGCATCCTTCAAAAAGCCTCAGCCAACCGTCTAACTGCTTCTATTGAATATCGGCCTAAATGGGCCTTCACCCATCTCCATTCCCATTCAGCATGACCCCAGAGCCACAAAAAACAGTTCTCCAGCTGATTCCATTAATGCTCAGACCCTCATCATAGACCAAGGAAACACTCAGATCCCCTGTGTTGATTTGTAGCCCCCTAGCTGCCAGATCTCAAGAGCATCACTGCTGGCCTTCAGAGATGCAGAACACACATGCATTAGCTCACAGAGCCTCTAAATCTCTAAAACAGCCCTCGGAGACTCTCAGACCTCTCTGCTAGGCTTCGTGTGACCCTTAGCTGACTCTCAGACACACAAGTCAACCCTCAACACTCAGTTCCAACTTCTTTATTTATTCAAACATCCTTCTTTAACTCTCAGACTAGACTCAGCCAAAATAGTAATTTCACAGGTGAACTGTGTGAAATTCCTTCATTTCGCATTACACAAAATTCAAGAAATTTCTCAAAATATTGCATTATGCCAGTTAACGTACTTTTTGCCTGTAAGTGCCGGGTTCACACATTTTCCTCTCAAACAAGTCTCTTTCCTGTATGTTGTGTCACTTAGTGTGGTATGCTCTCGCCACCATAAGCTGGGTCTGGTGGCTTGGTAACAATAAACATCTGTTATTCAGAGCCAAGATACCCTTCTGGGTGAACGTGCGATTTACAAATGCACATTTTGTGTTATGTTATAAGTCACTGAAGATACAAGCAAAACACATTTCATGCTCAATGTACAATTTTGCATGATAATTTTAGAAATTTCGTACACCAGATAAGGCTCGTCCACTGGTTCTCAGGAGCAACCCTTGGATACCATCACCCATAACTCTGTATCTGCATATTTAGTTACCATTTTGCCACCAAAAATACTGGGGCAATCATCCGACACCCTCAAAACTCTTTTATCAACCTTCGACAAGCCCTGTGATCAACTCTGCTGATCATTTAAAGACCTTCAGCAAATTTCAGACCCTACTGCTGGCCATCATTTACCTGAGGCCCTCCTATCTTCATATCAGACCCCCACTTGATCCTTAAAAGAACCTACTTGAGTACTGCCTCAAATGGTCCTAACAGGCCCCTAATCTCCCCTAGCATATCCTCTTAGCCCCTCAGCAAAGTTGACAAGTTTCCTATTTGCATGTGAATAGATTATCCACTCAGTTAGTTCTTTGCATTTTCATAATTATAGTCCTGCTTTTAATCCAGGACCACAAGGCCAGAATGTTAAGAAAAACCTGGACAAAATGTACTACTCTTAAAGGAATCTGGAAGTTTGGGAGCTCTGCATTTGCTGATTTCATGCCTCCTTTATGCTCATTGTCAGTCAGCCCTGTGGTGATCTGTGTGGGGTGGTCTGTGAGGATGTCAGGCGATGAGCAGGAAATAATACTTTCAGCATTAATGGGCTGGGACTGAGCCAGAAGTGGTTACTGGCTCATTTACTTATATCCTTGGCTGCTCCCCGGACTCTGGGTGCATCAGGGTACTCTGGGTTCCTGGTAATGGCCAAGTGGCTCACTACATACCATCCCACTTTACATTACAACTGGACCCATTGGGATCAGCTTTAATATGCATTGGATATGCATTGGCTACCAAACAGTCTTGAGTGGGCAGGGATTTGGATGTAAGCTATACCACAAGCTCCAGTATGGGGTATTATCTCGGAATGAGGTACTGATTCTGGGCATGCCAGAGATCAGGGTGTTATGGGTCACTTAGATCTTTTTAAGCATAGAGATTTTCCAAGTGATGGTCTTTGTTCCTTTCTGAGCCACTATCTTTGTCCCCATCACAGCAATCAAATGCCATAGCTCATTTTTATAGGGCGTGCAACCCTTCACCCTGAGTGGCAATTCTTGATTAGGAAATTGTCTCCTACTTCTATGTTTGGCAGCTGTGCCCATCTTCGCCTACTTCCTCAGTCATTGTTGTTCTCCTTTCATTTTTGGCATAATTTGTTGCCTAGTGGGATGGTGTTCTTTCATGCCGCTGGAATGATGTCTTTCAGGGGCCTCTCGAACAGCAATGGGGCAGGTGCATACTGTGTGGTGCAGTGCGGGGTGTTCTGATTCATCCTCAACAAGGTGTGGAAGGACCATTCCAAGTCTTCATTCTGCTCTACTTCAATTATTAGTGCTTTGTTTAGGGTTTGCATGAACTGCCCCACTTTCCCATTGGCTTGGACCCAAGAGGGTGTGATCTTGTGATGATGTGTCCTTATGTTTTGACAGAAGCTTGAAAATTCAGTTCCTTGGAATGGCGGACCATTGTCTGTTTCCATCTCTTGCAGTATCCTATGTGTGGCAATAATCTTTAATAGCCGCTGACTTACATGTTCAAAGACTGTTGACACCACAATTCCCTCCACCCGGCTGTTTGAAAGCTCGTGGAAGCTAGCCAGTATGAGCATGGCATTCAACTTCATGGCTGGTTCTTGTCAAATTAATCTCCATAGTAACAAGGATCAGCATCCCTGAATTACCTTCACTCTGACCTCATCGCTGGGTCGTTTATACAGTTGCAGGCTAGTTCGGGTAGCTGCACATAAAATACATTAATTGACTCTCCTTCACATTACCATGCTTGTTGAGCTTGAACCTCTCATAGACAGGGTTTAGTTGGGGGTCAAAGTGTGCATTGAGATTGGTTATGGCAGCATTGTAGTGATGGTCTACTTCCATGTTGGGCAGATTTTTGAAGTTTTTACACTTCTTCTCATGCAAAGTGAAACAGCAGCAATCGATTGGCAGTGTGCTCCATATAAAGGGAAGCTCAGAAGTAGTTCTTTAAACTGCCCACCTGTGCCTTGCACAAGGTTGCTGCCATGGCACAGTCTGTCAGTGATGAAAGAGAGGTAGGGGGTTCACTGATCTACAATGGTTGCCAGCTGATGAAGTCTGTGGATGTAGTGCCCGTCCTCATTGCCACTGTGGTGCTTGGTGTAGGAAAGCCTGTGAGGATGTCGGGCAGCGAGGGCTGTACAGGCAATAACAATATTGTCTAATGCTTGTATCACCCATAAAGCCGTTCACACTTCCACCCCTTGCAACCTAACAAACAAACTCAAGATATCAGGTGGCACTAGACCTTCACAAAATATTGAAAATCTGCTGCTCGAACCTACATCCTTCAAAGGGGAAAGGCTTATGGCACAATCTTTCTCAGATGATGCGACTAGAATTTGGAACTCGCTACCTCCGAACCTCCGCAACACCATCTCTTTCCGGCTCTTCAAAACGGACTTTAAAACTTTTCTCTTTCAAAGACCTTTTTCTCAATAATCACTCCTTGCCAAGGTCTCCACCAGGCATGTGCCCTCACATTTAATGCTGTGATCCTCACTGTTACATGACACTCACGAGAGGTATAACGACCTTTCTCCTTAACTCTGTAAATATGTAATATGTATTTGTGTCACCTAAATCACTTTACCTTTTCTAAATATGTAATCTGTAATGAATATGTAATTTGTAAATATGTAACTCTCAACATGAGTAACCGTAGAAGCTAGAGGTATTGTTACCTATTACCCTGAATTTCTCATGTAACGTTCAACGCTCTATTGTAAAGCGCTCTGACACCTCTCGGTAATGTCCGCGCTATATAAAAACGCATAAATAAATAATTAACGAAATAAATACATTTCAGCATTACTAGCCTAGGACTGAACCACAAGAGGCCACTACCCTGTCTTTTCATAGTCTTGGTGAGCCCGACCTCTGGGTGAGTGCACTGTACTCTAAGCGCCTGGTAGTGGCTGAGTGGCTCACTGTAACACTTCTGCTCGTCACTGGACCCAGCCTTGCGGCTCTTGAACTGGCTGTTCTGCCAGACCTCTTAAAATGTCTCTTCTTCTTCTTCCTGAAAAGTCCCTTCTGCTCATTCTTAGGAGTATGCACTGCTGTTATAGTACACCGCAACTCCTTTGAAACTCTTGGACCTATTTCCAGGGGGCCAGTTGTATTTCTACTGCTTGTAAGTCCTGATGGTGGCACCTGGGCTAAGGGTTTTCCTCTAAGGTGAGCTGCAAGTCTAATATATGACGCTCCCGTCAGACGTTAAATGAGTGTGTAGGTGTGCGATGGCCGGGTGAATAGACACTTCCTTTGTACAAAAGTTAGATTATTTCAAAAAGGTATGAAAAGAAACGCAACCATTGTGATTTCTTTGCTTGAATAAGAAGGACTGCTCTCTAACTGCATATTTCCAACATAAACAAGCCTTTTAAAGTTGAGTTTTTCTTTTACTTCAGCCCAGCTAATTGAAAAAACAGTCGCTTTATGTTGTGCGGGATTAGGGAGGATACGATTTGTTTTGCAGAGGGAGGAAGTGTGTCTGCCAATGCCTGTGAATTTCATATCATATTTGCAGAACATTAATTGGGGGGAGGGTGGGTCGAGTAGGGGCAGTGACTCGTGCTTCCTTCTTTTGATGAGTTCAGCGCCAATAATTCCCCATGGTTAAGCAATAATAATCGACAGAGGGGGATTTCCTGTCTACTAATAGCCGGTTCAGAGAGCTTGTCTTGAGCCCCAAACCCAGCTCGTGATTAATAGGAAGGAAATGCCCTGTCCGGAGGTCATTACACGGAAGGGGGCTGCTCTTGCTTTTAATAAAAGTAAATATAGCAGAAATCTATATTTTTCAATGCGTTTTGTTTGCAAGAGCAACCATTTCTGTTAATGAAAGCGTGCTTTGATAAAGTGCAATTACTCTGTCATTAGCATGGCAGCATAATGGGCGTGGAGGATGCTGATCAGACCTCTAATGCAGGCTTTTATTACTTGAGCATGACTCCTGTGGCTCTGGGAAGGAAGGGTGTCTCGAGATATTGGCAGAAGCATTCATCACTTTTTAGTTACAGGTACATGATTCAAGTTTAGTCTCCCTAAACTAGTCATAGGAAACTGACATAGATATGTAAAAGTGTGAGAATAAATAAACACATAAAGAAGTACTTGTATAATACAGTAGCACGTTTTCACAGGACAAAACTCTTGGAGTCTTTGAGCCCCAGGCGAGCACGGGATTGCTGTCATCTCAGCTCAGACAAGTCTGCGAATTCATAGATTCATATGTTGGTAACGTTTTGATGGAGTATCCCGTTTGCCAAGCTCTAATTAAAGTCCTTAGGAGTTGATTTAGAGTTTTGTGAACAGGGTATTCCGTTGCTGTGATATGGGGAGGTAAACTAAAAGTTTTCTGACTGCAAGGCTTTTGGCTTTTGTAGTAGCGTAAACATGAAATTCTTTATTTAAAGAATTTCAGTGTCTTATAACAAGAAACTTAGGGTGTTCTTCCGTTTCTTTTCCCAGTGTGTTCCTCTTCTGTCCTTTTCTGGTGATACAGTGTTTTGTTCTCTTGCAGAGGCTTTCTTCTGGAGGACCAGATACCTCGGACAAGAACACAGAGAAGCAACTGGTAAGTAGATATGCTTAGTGTATTTCTGGCTCTTTTCCTTTCTTTTCTTCTTTTTATTTCATCACTGTCTTTTCTCTTTACCTTACTCTTTCTCTAATTCTCTTATCCTACTCATATTCAGCCTTTGTCTGTACTTTTTATGTGCTCAAGTGGGAGTCCCGCGGGATCGCTGCAATGTTTTTTGTTTGGCCTGGGGGGCCTAGTGGTTGAGGGTATCCCTACCCTGCCCCCTTATATATAATATATAATATATATATATATATATATTTTTATACATGTTGAGGACATGGGAATAAGTGCCCGAGTCCTGTAATGCTGCCAGCAAACTTTTTCTCATGTTGCTGGCAGCCAATCAGACTCTTGTGGCAGCGAGATGTCCCAAGGGAAAAAAAAGCTCCCTGGGCAATCAGAATGATCTATTTTTAAATAGGTGCTCCCGCAAGAGTCACTCGAGCCTCTTGTGGACCCAACTGTCAATATATCTATATATTGTTAACCTTAATTTCACAAAAACTACTGTGTGGAGTTACACCAAATCAGAAACAGCACAATCTGCATACAAGATCTAGATTGCAGCCAAATTTGGTGTACTTCTGTTCTGCAGTTTTTGCTGCAGCCCTTCTTAAAATAGTCTATGAAAAATGCATTGGGATTTTGCGTTTTGGGAACCACCTTTTTTGGGCCCCCGCATGACAGATCACCCAACATGTTCCATGCAAAAACTAGTCAAAAAGTAGTACCTTTTTGGAAAGTTTTAGTGAGATTCGTCAAACAGTGCCAAAGTTATTAGCAGGCTTCTCCAACAAGTAGCTTGTGAGCTACTGGTAGCTCTCCAGCTACCTGTAAGTAGATCTCCGTGTGCAACCCAGCTCCTAAATTAGAACCTTTTGCTTGGTTGAATTAATATACATATACCACAATTGAGATTGTATATTCAATAGGAAAATGTGTTTATTTTCAGAACTCATAAGCTGATATTTGTAGAAAAATAGATGAATTTCCAAACTCTATTTAAAGATGATATTTGAGTGATAATTCATGTGGCATTGCAGAGATGTTTTCCAAATGTTATTACCTCAGTGCCAGAGGCATTGTAGCTATGGCTGTTATGTATTACCATGTAGATGCATCCCATATTGACAAAGCCTTTTTTACATTTCTGCTGGCAACCATTTCTGATGCACTAAGGTGATCACTGCTAGTAATCTTACATATGGTGGCCACTAATTTAATCTTGTCGTATGTGGTCCCTTTTACAACACTAATAATAAAAGCAGCTCTCGAGAAGTTTTATTGGACATAAGTAGTTCTTATTACAGAAAGGGGTGGAGACCCCTGTATTAGCAACAAAAAAACACTTTTCCTATAGAACAGTTGACCTAACTATAACTACCCAGCGTCAACTGCCACTGGGGGAGATATATATATATATCACTTTCTTTCCGTCATCAGGTGGATGGCTCCAAGAACGGACACGGACCCAAGATAAGGAGACAGAGCGGGGGTATTGTTAAGCACAGGGTATACAGTGGCGCTAGCCCAATAACGTGAGATTCACAGATGGAAGTAATCAGTGCGGTGCAACCGGTTGAGGGAAACCCTAAGCCCTCAATAATGGACAAGGGTCCGTATTACACAAATGACAACAAGTCCTGTGCACACGCTAGTAAGTATTAACAACATGCAAAATATTCGTTGTTTAACAGAAGACGACAATAGATTCTTTTCTTCAAGTGTTGATTTAATGTTGTGTTGCTTCACAGGCCAGCCAACACGTGTTTCGTCACTGGGTGTATAACCCTTGACTTCTTCAGGGCTGGAATTGAGTAAAATCGGCTTGTGTCACAATACATTAGAGAAATTATTACAAGGTATGTGTCTCACAAGAGTACGGCACATAGATCAGAAGTGGTGATTCATGTTAAAACCAATTACAGTCCAGGTGGGAATAGTGGCCAAAAGGGGGGGTTCGCCATTTATAAAAAGATGTAACAGTCATAGTTGTAGACATCTAAATAAGGGACTATGCATGGAGTGAAGTTCAAAGCAAATACTCAAATGGTTGCATGCCGACCGCTCGGTGTACAGTGTATATGTCTATCAAGTTTAGACCTTGGTAAAGGGTCAAAAGTGAGTGATGGTGAAATGTGTCCAAAAAAGCTGCTATTTTAGGGTGTGGGAAGGGGAGGAACGGAAATGTTGCATGGTCAGTGTGTTCATTACTGTAATTTCACCTGGCACTCGTGCCTAGTACCTGTGAGTTATGAACAAATCTATCCCTCTATTGTACATGGTATTTAAAATTGTGCATACCTTACGTATATGGTAGTCACATATCAGACCTGTAACACATAAGCGAGTAATCAAATCAGATTACTAGTTAACTTCATATCCGCATGACGCATAACTTATAATACCACAGATAAAACTCAAAATTGAGGCTCACCTTTCAACTGGTGATAATTCCGACCCAGCAGGTCCTACAAAGCCGCTTCTATATTAGCACGTCTTAGTCAAGAATCTGTATAATAATAAATACCATCAGTATGGTGTCCTTGAGTATTCACAAGATTAGTAAAGTTATGTAACTGAGGCAGTCATTGATTGTCTTTCAGTTAAGTGCTAAACCAACATACGTTTCTTACCTGTAGTAACAGGTAAGCTCAGGCCAAGTCAAAGTTTCTTTATTAAATCAGGCTGGATAAGCCAAGGCAAAGATATATCAACGGTGTCTATATTTATGTCCCAATATTGCCAAGAAGAAAATGCGGCGCCATCCACCGCAGACCAGCTGAAATTAAAACCATAATGGATACGTTCAAACAGACATTTCAACTCCCTTCCAGATGCTAGTTAACGTCAATGTGAAAATGTCCATCTTCCTAGCTCCTAAGCATAGCGCTTACCTAAGGCGAGTACGCCCCGTGGCTCCTCTCTCCGGCACCGTGTGAACCAGAGTAGACAGCGTACTGTTACCCGGAAGTGTTTTTCACTCACCGCGTTCCAAAAAAAGCTAGAGCGCAAACCTCGTTTCCTAACTCGCTCACGTGATCGATTACGTAGTGAAAGCCGGAGACATGCAGTCAGTGCAGTTCAATCAATAAAGTTAGAAGCGCCTTAGGTGTGATGGCGAGAGCAATAAAGTTCAAAGCGGCTTAAATGGTGACTTATAGAATTACAGCCTTACCATGTTAGTAGTGTTCCATAGAGCAAAAGGATAAAGAAAGGAGAGAATGAAGGGGGGGCCGGGGGTGGCCCCAGGGGGTTATTTTTTGGTACTAGTGATGAGTCATTCCCATTACGGAATACAGTTACAGATAAAGACATTAGTCAGTTTTTTTACATATAAGATACGTAACACATATGCATCAAACCCAGGGGTTTTTTTTTCTACTATTAGGGGAAGAGTATTCATATTGTGAGATATATTTACAAACAAAGGCATTAAACAATTCGGGGCAGAGTCTTCACGTTACGTAATGCAATACATTTGAGAAAAGGGCATCAATCTATTGAGAAATAATCCACATACCGGTTCAAACTGTGTGACCAGATTGTGTCGTGTGGTGCCATGGGCACCGGTTACGCGAGGGGCTTCCCATTGCCCAATAAAGAGAGACATGTTAGAAAACTGTATAGATTAAAAAAGAGAAACTCCTCAGTTCATTAAACATGCTAAAATCAAAAGAAAATTAACAGTAAATTCAAAGGATAGCTTAGCGAAATACAGACATATTATTTACATTGCAATATACAGTTCCTAATCGCCCAAAAAATAGTGCATTTCCCGATCGCTATTAAAACCCTGTTCAAAGGATTTAAGACGCATAATCCAAAGGGCTTCAGAGCGTCTCAGTCGTAACTCCCTGTTGCCTCCCCTCGGACTAGGTGTGGTGATGTCAATCCCATAGAAAAAGAACCTTTTGTGTACACCTTGAGAGGGACACTCCCATATGTGTGTGGCCATGGGGTATCTGGAGTCTTGCTGTTTCAGTGTTAGGAGCGAAGTACAAACGCCGTTTGAATACAGCTGGCTCCACTCCTCGCGCACACTCCTCCGCCCCAGAATACCCAAGTATCCTATCTGTATCTGTTCTGTCTCACCCATGTCCTCCGACGCGGCTTAGACAGAGTTTCACAGGTTGTCGACGTAATGCCGGGTTCTGGGGGGGCAAACGCACAGTTTCCTTGTCGGATTGCAATACTTCCAGGATAACCCGGATTGTGTGTTCCACTTCGTGCGTCGTCCTGCTGGAGGAGGGATTCGTGTATGACCAAGCGGAACTGAACGGTCAATCACATCACTTTCTTTCCGTCATCAGGTGGATGGCTCCAAGAACGGACACGGACCCAAGATAAGTGCAAAAAAGATATTTTTACTCCAAAGTCGTCATAACGCGTTTTGGCTCACGCGAGCCTTGTTCACATGACATGGTGGTTTGGACTTATGGGCATTTTTAAAGTGACAGTGCCATATGGCGTGAACATCACGTGACATTAAAATTCATAGACATCGAAGAAATATTAAATACACTCAATTGTACCGAGGAAATTCATTGTAAAATACATGGATTTAAAAACAAATAAATATATTATTGTTGTTCTCAGGTGTGACATGTATCCATTGCGTTATCATATAATATGTCTAATAAGCAATTAATGTCTAACTCCTACATCCATATTTCTCCAGTATGTACAGGTTGAATCCAGATACAAATTCAATGTATCAAACATGCCTATGATCACTATGCTCTGCACAGACTCTTGTAGCAATGTTGCTCTGTGATACTAGGATGAATCCTCTCTGACCTTCTGTGCTGAGCATATATTCGTCTTTACAGAATGATCATTGGATCTATTTAATATGATGTGCTAAAGTGCTATTGTGACGTGAATATAAAAAAGTTAAACATAAAACAATTGTGATCTGCAAGCAAAAACAATATTCCTTGAGATAGGGAAAAAGAATGAATTATACTCCGTGGATCAACATCTATCTATATAAAATATTATTGCAATATAGGAACTGTTGCTGGGATGGTAAGTGGTGATTATTATCTTTTATAGTCTATGTGGTTGAAAGGCAAATCCTTCTGAATAATCTGTTTCAATCTCATATTGTCATTCAGCTATGGAGGGTACACAAACGGGATCTTGTCTCATGGGTTATCAAGGTGCTATGCCTAATAATCTCTCCCAAGGGTCAGTGACTAAACAATAGCTGCTGTGTGGAAATGCATATACTATGGTCCACATTAAATGTATGTGGTTCCATATATCAATATATAAATATATAATAAATATACAATAAACATATAAATATAGGTTCCATAAATAAACATATAAATATACTTTGAAGTTGTAGATGTAAATAAGATACATAAATATCACATATATGTTGCATCATAAACCAGTCTCATAAAATCGTCTAAAAGCTGTATATCTAAAATTGAATAGCAGCTGTTGAAAGAAGAAAAACAATTTGCACAACCCATTAAAATACATTAAGATACATTAAAGGCACGTGTATAAATCTTCAGTAACGTTGAGACCTCCCGAGTGTTTAGTATCAAGTTGTAAAATATATCTGGTCTCTAGTCTTCTGAGCTTGTGTTCCCTGTCTCCACCTCTTCTGCTAGGGGGGATAGCGTCAATCACAAAGTAGCTGAGTTCTCTGTTGTTAGATTTATGGAACTCCCTAAAGTGTCGAGTTACTGGATATGTATTATCCTGATTAGTGATTGCGCGTAGATGTTGTAATGCTCTTTGTGAACTTGCAGTTTTGTGCTGCCTATATATTTGAGGCCACAAGGTCACATCAGTACATAAACGGCAAATTCAGTTTTGCATGTTAATAGCTTGTGAATTTTGTATTCCCTATTGCTAAATGGGGTGGAGTACGTGTTTTTGTTGATGCCATGTATGCATGCTTTGCATGTTTTACATTTAAAAAATCCCTTGTGTGTTTGAAGCCAATTAGAATTTTCGATGATCTCAGGGTTAGTCTTTACTAAACTGTCCCTCATAGATGGGGCTTTACTGTAAGTGATGGACACCCTCTGCGGCAGCAGGGGTCCAATCACTGGATCGGTTAGGACCAATGGCCAGCTTGATTGTACTATTTTGTGGATAGATTTATGTTGTCTGCTATATCCCATGATAATTCTGAATTCTTTCATGTCATGGACTGTCTCAGATGTTATCCTGTCCTGAAAGACTTTGTCAAGTTGTCTATCTCTCAAAAGTGCTTCTCTAGTTGAGATCATAGATTTGGATATAGCTCTGTTGATAATTTTGCGAGAATATCCCCTCTCCAAAAATCTAGATTTGCTGTTCTCCTGGGCTATTCTCAAATCTGATTCATTACTGCATATCCGTCTGAGACGAAGCATTTCGCCATACGGTATGCTGTTGATCAGGTGTTTGGGGTGTGAACTACCAGCATGTAAGGTGGAGTTCCCCGCTGACTCCTTTCTGTATAGACAGGTCTGAATTGTGTTATTATATATATAGACCTGTGTCTCCAAAAAATTAACTGCGATCTTACTAATGGTTGCTGTAAAGTGTAAGTTCAACCTGTTGGAATTGATCTTGGTTATGAACTGTTCGGCTTGTTCTTTTGTACCATGCCATATAACAAGGAGATCATCAATATAGCGGAGCCACATTTTTATATTGCTGTCCACAAAATGCCCATGTTCAACCTTGAGGACCAGCTCCTCCCACCAGCCCATGTGAAGGCATGCATAGCTGGGATAGAAGCTGGCCCCCATGGCCACCCCTCTTGTCTGTTGATATAACAAGTTGTTAATCATAAAAATGTTATTGTTTAGACAGAACTTCACCATTTCAACAAGCATGTTGCTATGTTCTTTATATTGTGGAGCTCGTTGTGCCAGATAAAATTGAATAGCTTTCACTCCATCTTCGTGTCGAATGCTGGTGTATAGCGAGGTGACGTCTAAAGCCACCAGCAAATAATCATCCTGCCAAGCAAAGTCCTTGATTTTTCTGATAAAATCGCTGGTATCACGAACATAAGAGGGCAAGGTTTTGACATAGTCCTGTAAAAAGTAGTCGACATACTTGGATGAATTTTCCAGCAATCCTTCTCTAGCTGTAATAATAGGTCGACCCGGAGGTTTGATATTGTCTTTATGTATCTTTGGGATAAAGTATATCGATGGAGTAGTGGGATTGTCTTTCTTGAAAAACATGTATTCTTCTTCACTTATCAGTTTGTTTCTCTTCCAAATCGCCAATTTGTTGTAGTAATCTTGATGTGTGGATTTAGGTGGGCCATATTACTCCGACTGTAACATGATCTGTCGTTCAGTTGGCTAAATGCTTCGCTTTTGTAATCTTCTTGCGACCATATGACTATGTTCCCACCTTTGTCGCTGTTGCGTATAGCAATACTGTTGTCCTTTGTAGTTTGATTATCAAACAGTTATATTGTTGATCTTGTTTATTGAATTTTCTTTTGGACATAAGTACAGTTTTGTTCAATTTTTAATACGTGTAACGACTGACTCCTGGAACACATCAATTGAATCACGAGGGGCGATTGAGCTAAAGGTGGATTTGGGCTTGAACGGTGTAAGCTGAGCTGGAGTGCCATTCCTTAATGTACTGGTAGTGGTCCCACTAATAGTATGATGTCGACTTTCATCTCCATTCCAAAGTTCTTCCATTTCTCGCAAAAGAGGAAGGTCTGATTGAGTAAGGTTAAGGGGCATCGTGGGTTCTGTAGTTACCCCGCTTTGTTGTTTTTGATCACTATTTCCCAATAGCATATGATATTTTTAAGTTTTAATTTTCTGACCCCTTTGTAAAGATCCATCCTCGCTGATGCATAGTTGAAGTCGTTTGCTGGCGAATATGATAAACCTAGACTTAGTATTCTTAGTTCATCTGGTGTTAGTTGTATTTTAGATAAGTTGACTACCGTATTGTTAACTTTTTCAATTTTATTTTCATTTATCTCCTCTGAAAATAACCTTGTCCTCTTTTCTTATTGGCATTTGTAGCGCTTTCTATTGGCTTTGCGCCTCTGCCTTCGCCTGAAGTTTTTGGCTGTTCTGCGTTGTTCCTTGGTAGTCTTGGTCGGAGGGTTTGCCTCCTTTCTAGACATAAAAAATGTAATTCTTCGCCTGGTGATGGTTTCACACGTTGTTGTTCACTTGGGGGATTTCTCATTTCTGACTCAGATTCACTGCCCCCTGCTGAGCTGAGATCCGATTGTGATGTCTCATTCATAGGTCCTGCCCTCTTTGACGTCAAAGTTGTAGGGCACTGTGTCGCTTTGAATTTAGATACCCTTAGAGCATCGTACTTTTTAGCGAAAGTAAAGATTTGCCCTAACTCATAATCATTTTTGTCTCTCAGGAATTTATACGCCTTTCGCTCTTTAATTTTGTCTTCTTCTTTTTTGAGTCTCGTTAGCATTTCTCTATGTAGTTTAGTTATTTCCTCAGTTTCCCCCAATTTATCCAGCTCTTCATTGATATCGTCAATTTCTTTGAGTAGCTGTGCCCGGTCAATATCAGCGTATTTTATTAAAATCAAAGTCAGCTTGCGCGAGGACTCTAGATTACATTCTGCCCATTCGCGCATTAAATCCGGGTTGGGGTCTTCATAGGTGGGGGCAGTGAGCATCCGCAAGCCTCTTGGGATTCTTCCTACGTTGATATATCTTTGAAGTGATCGGGACTCCCACCACTTGCTTAGTTCCATACGCATCTTTTTTTCAAGTATTTTGAATTTGTTTTTTACGGAGTTTGTGTCAATTGTACTTGCAGTATTTCTTACCATGGCACTAGATGTCACCGGGAGGGTATCAGAGAACATCTCCATTGCAGCCGCCTACCTCTCACGCACCATGTCAGCCGACATTGGAGTTTGAATTTGCAATGTTAGGAGCGAAGTACAAACGCCGTTTGAATACAGCTGGCTCCACTCCTCGCGCACACTCCCCCACCCCAGAATACCCAAGTATCCTACCTGTATCTGTTCTGTCTCACCCAAGTCCTCCGACGCAGCTTCGACAGAGTTTCACAGGTTGTCGACGTAATGCCGGGTTCTGGGGGGTCAAACGCACAGTTTCCTTGTCGGATTGCAATACTTCCAGGATAACCTGGATGTTGTGTTCCACTGCGTGTGTCGTCCTGCTGGAGGAGGGATCCGTGTATGACCATGCGGAACTGAACGGTCAATCACATCACTTTCTTTCCGTCATCAGGTGGATGGCTCCAAGAACGGACACGGACCCAAGATAAGTGCAAAAAAGATATTTTTACTCCAAAGTCGTCATAACGCGTTTCGGCTCACGCGAGCCTTGTCCACATGACATGGTGATTTGGACTTATGGGCATTTTTAAAGTGACAGTGCCATATGGCATGAACATCACGTGACATTAAAATTCATAGACATCGAAGAAATATTAAATACACTCAATTGTACCGAGGAAATTCATTGTAATATATATATATATCTCCCCCAGTGCCCAGTGGCGGTTGTCCCTAGGTAGTTATTGTATGTTGATTTCTCAGTACAATGATGTGTACGTACGTATGTATGTATATATATATATATATATATACACATCATTGTACTGAGAAATCAACACACAATAATAATTTGTTCTCGCTTTGTTTCTTTGTATATTTCTTTTATTCCTTCTTTTGATGATTCATTTAATACAGCAATACAGCGAACACATGTTTCGCGCACAATTGCGCGTCTTCAGGGCCCTCAAGTCAATATCTTATGATCTTCCTGGTCATTCTTAATTCCTCAATCTCTGTTAACTTGATTCAGGTCTGCACGATTATCCGTCACTGATCAATTCATTTAGGCGTTGCCTCTTCTCACCTCAATTCAACATGCCACTGGTCATAATGTTTTTTGTAAATGTAAGGTCCCCTTGATATGGGTAGTTTATTTTCTTTAAACCTCCGTCTTCCCATCCGATTCAAAGTGCATTTATTTTTGTTTAATATGTTCATTGAAGTTTCATATATGCGAAATATGATACAGACATATATAATATTAGTCTGTACCAGTTGGCAAGGCAAATTACAAAATTATACATTGCATTATATCGATGCACAGATGGACAATAGCTTATCTCAACCATATCCATACAACATGCCAGTACATTTTAAAATACGATAATTATATAACAACATTCGAGGCCTGCAACTGAGTCGATTTCCAGTCACAGTGCAAGTGTCTATTTCACACCCAAGGTGTTCCATCTGCATATTTCTAGTGACTCCTCCCGGCTATGCTGTGGAGTCATGGCTATTGAGCAAGCTACCAGATCCATAATAATAAAACTACAAACATCCAATCATGGGTGACAACAGGAAGGAACAAGGAAGGCTGGGGAGAGGGGAGAACAAGCCACATCTATAACCGTAGTGCCATTCACACGACCCTAATTGTATCAATCTCAATGTCATATTTCAATATTTCAGCAGACTGTTCCGTTGAATGTTATATATCATATGCAATTCAGATCACATTATTAACAGTGCACCCTAAGTCCCGTGTGTGGACTGGATTAGTTGGTGTCAGGAACAGCCAGATGGTCATCCGGGGTCAATGCTACTTGAAGCGCCGTCAGCATCACTCCCCAGGCTGCTGAAATGGGATACTTACGAAGCCTCAGCGTGTCTTCTCTCAACAATGAGGCCGCCTCAGCCTTGGCCCAATTTAGCATCGAATGAACCCAGGCTGCAAGTGAAGGGGGGTCAGTTGCTTTCCAACAGCGCATGACTAGCCGTTTGACCACTACTAGCCCCAAGTCTAAAAATCGGGAAGAGTCTTTATGTTTCTTATTTCTGGGAAATATTCCTGTTATGCAAGCCGCCCATGTATTCGGCAGTGTCCTATCTGTACTTGTGTTTAGTAATTTAATCATCATATGAAAATAAGGTGTAACCCGACCTTCGCATGCAGTCGATTGTGTGGATCGGCAAAGAGCTGTGGCTTCATCCACTCCCCTCAAGGGAACCTTTGTGACTAAAAGGGAAAAAGAATACGCCAACATGGCGATAGAGGAACCTTACCAGGGCGGCCCCCATAAACAAGAGGTGCTGCCCAAACCCTGACGGAATTGAAAACTGGAGCCAACTGATTCCCTGTATAAGGGAAAACGTAAGGGGTTGGAAGGCCGAGCAGGGCACGCCAATGTATGATCCCCATACATCACAAATCTGTACGTAGGGAGTTACAGCCAGCTGAGATAACCTGTAATAGCCATGTGTTAACCTGTATGCAATGTCAGTTGCGTAAACCCCCATGCCCATCCAAGAATACAAGAGTATCAATACCAAGTGTCACTGGAATGCAGTTCTGCCAATAGTTCGTGGTGCAAGCACCTGGACCCCAGTCATTACACGATACCATCAGAAGTCTGTGGCATGACATCAGGCATACACAGCGATACCACATCCGATAGACCAGCTGCTAACGAGCTCTCGTCCTCCAAAGAGTGAGGTGGAGTTCCCTCCTTACTGACCGTCTCTGCAGTCTCCGCCAACCGCTCTGCTTCACGAACTGCTGCCTGCCTCTCCTGCCTGATTTGATCCTGACCAGGCACTGCTGAGAGGCCGAGGTTCCGCCTCTTGGATCTTCGTCGACGAGTCCTCATTCGGCTCACCTCATTTCTCCAGGTGGCCGTCGTGTCTGTTGGTCTAGGGCCTGAAAACTGGCCTGTGGTTTCTAGCCAGTCCCAGGTGTCTTGCGGGGTGTCGAAGAATCGTGTTTTTCCATCATAGACCACTCGAAGCTTTGATGGATAAAGCAATGAATATACAACATTCAATTGGCGAAGCTTCTGTTTAACTTGGAGGAAAGACCACCGTTGGCACTGGACCCTAAGCGTGTAGTCTGGGAAGAAGAGGACCAGTGATGTCATTTGAGATGTCATCAGTGATGTCATCAGTGATGTCACTGACCATGTCATGAATGATGTAATATGTGACGTCATCAGCAGTGCATTGCGGGGGCGCGAGTTATAGTTAGCTGAACTAACTATAACAGCGGAATTTCTCTGGTTTTGTACGAGTGAAATGTCCAACTAACTATAACGTCCCTGAAACCTATGGTTTTTTCAGTGAATTTCTAAGGTTTTTAAATGCTAATTTCTAACTATAAGGTGCCTGAAACCTATGTTTTTTTCAGTGAATTTCAAAGGTTTTTAAATGCTAATTTCTAACTATAACGTCCCTGAAACCTATGGTTTTTTCAGTGAATTTCAAAGGTTTTTAAATGCTAATTTCTAACTATAACATAGCATTCGCGTTTTCAGAGTGGTGGAGAAAGGTGAGCGTGGCTTCCAAACACCTTTTAGCTATCCCACTGGGTGGGATTTACTGGAGGTAACAGGAGGTAGTTAGCCCCCAACGTCAACCTTGGGGGCCAACTACCCCTTTTATTACCTCCAGTAAGTCCCACACAGCAGGATTGCTAACTTGTTATACCAGGCCCCGCCCCCTCCCTGCACCACTGTGCAAACGCGCCCCCAGGCGCATTGTAAGTTGGGGGATTAAGTCCCCTTGAATCCTGAGGGTCCCTGGGGGCCAACTAGCCCACCAGGTACCTCCAGTAAGCGCCACAGAGCTGCGTTGCAGAGAGGTGTTCCGAGGCCATGCCCCTTTTTACACCACCCTGCAAACGCGGCTTCTGGTGCACTGCTGCTCGGAGGATGAAGTCCACTTGTGTCCTGAGGTCCTCAGGACACAAGAGGACCTCATCGCCCCACCAGCAGTGCACCAGAAGCCGTGTTTGCAGAGTGCTCCGTGCTCCCACCCTGCCATAGCAAACGGCAATGTCCCGGGGGTGGGCACCCCGGGACATTGCAGGAGCCGGCCCTGGGGGGGTGGTGGTCCCCAGGGCCATCGAGGGCTCCAGGAGAGGGGCCGTGCGGCCCTCCTCCCAAGTCTTTAAAGCCCCGGGGAGGTGGTGGTCCCCGGGGCCTGGGGGTCCGCTATGGACCCCCGCATTTTTAATCAGTATGTGCCCTGGGGAGGTGGTGGTCCCTGGGGCGTGTGGGGGCTCTTTCCCCCACACATCATTTTATTTTTAAACAGAGCCCCGGGAGGTGGCGGTCTCGGGGCTGCGGGGGCCGCGTGCCCCGCAGTTCATTATCAAAGCCCCGGGAGGTGGTGGTCCCGGGGCAGCGTGGGGGATTGGGACCCCCACGCATTTTTTTTAAAGCCCCGGGGAGGTGGCAGTCCCCGGGGCTGCGGGGGGCTGCAGTGCCCCCGCATACAATTAAATAAGCCCCGAGGAGGTGGCAGTCCCCGGGGCTGTCGGGGCCCCCGCAAATTAATTGGTGAGTGCCCCCAGGACCTGGCCCACCCGGGGCCTTTCAAAAACGAAGCGCGGGAGCCTGCGCTTTGTTTTTTTTTATTTTCTCGGCCGGATTCGCGGCCCCAGCACGAATTCGGCCGATTGTTTTAAAAAAACATGGGTTTTTTGGCCCTGGGGGTCCTTGTGGGACCCCCAGAGCAGGCCTAGGGGGTCAGGGTGTTTGTACCTGACCCTTTCTTGTTTTTTAACCTCTTTTTCACTGTTTTCTTGTGACTCGGTTCCATCAAGATGGCTGCCAACACTTCCTGGTTTGGAGTGTTGGCAGCCAATCAGAGTGAAGCTTCAGTGCCCGGGAGGAGTCGCGAACCCTCCTCGGTGCTCAGATATCAATATTTTTCTTTTTCTAATTTCTCAGGAACTACTGAATGGATTTACACCATTTAAAGAAAGGGCTCTTTCTGAACCAAGGGCTACCTTTTTGCCAAATTTGGTGTAATTCCGTTCAGCAGTTCGGGCTGTAGCTTTGTCTAAAGTTTCCTATGGAAATTAACATGGGGAAAACACGTTATGGGACCCCCCTTTTTTCTCAACCCCCGCATCACGAATCACCCCGAAACTTTCAAGACAGGAGCTGACCGGAGCGCCCCACTAGTTTTGAAAAATTTCGCGAAGTTCGTCAGACGGCGCCAAAGATATTGGCAAAAGAAAAAACGCTTTTTGAACAGGAACGAGGTCCTAACTATAACTACCTACTGGCGACCGCCAGTAGGTAATATATATATAATTTGTACGACGATGAGTGGCGCTTTCAATGTGGGAGTTTTTTGCATTTGGATATGTAGCGGCCATTCCCAGGTCGCGAAGGCGCCCCGCTGCGAACTATGCGGCTCCAGTGCTCTGTATTTCATGGCACATTTGGAACGTCGTTTTCCGGTTGCTGTGGAAGGATTACACAGAGCGGCAGCCAGGCAAGTTGATAGCAGCCCATTGTGGATTTTAATTTTGATTGATGGAGGACATTGCGGCGTCTACTAAAGATTATTAGCGAACTACTATGACCAAGATGCACTTTTGCTCACGCCCGTGTGGGCGGAGGATATTTAATTAACTGCTGACGCAATATGAATCATTGCTGCTTTCTCCATGTAATGCCAGAACCAGTGAACAAGGGCGAATGAGCGCTCAAACGCGTATGGACTTTTTTTGGTGAATTGTGATGCTTTGACAAGCTTTGTTGCCGCTCTGTTACCCAGCGAGATTAAAGGAATTTGTACGACAATGAGTGGCGCTTTCAATGTGGGAGTTTTTTGCATATGGATATGTAGCGGCCATTCCCAGGTCGCGAAGGCGCCCCGCTGCGAACTATGCAGCTCCAGTGCTCTGTATTTCATGGCACATTTGGAACGTCGTTTTCCGGTTGCTGTGGAAGGATTACACAGAGCGGCAGCCAGGCAAGTTGATAGCAGCCCATTGTGGATTTTAATTTTGATTGATGGAGGACATTGCGGCGTCTACTAAAGATTATTAGCGAACTACTATGACCAAGATGCACTTTTGCTCACGCCCGTGTGGGCGGAGGATATTTAATTAACTGCTGACGCAATATGAATCATTGCTGCTTTCTCCATGTAATGCCAGAACCAGTGAACAAGGGCGAATGAGCGCCCGAAACGCGTATGGACTTTTTTGGCGAATTGTGATGCTTTGACAAGCTTTGTTGCCGCTCTGTTACCCAGCGAGATTAAAGGAATTTGTACGACGATGAGTGGCGCTTTCAATGTGGGAGTTTTTTGCATATGGATATGTAGCGGCCATTCCCAGGTCGCGAAGGCACCCCGCTGCGAACTATGCGGCTCCAGTGCTCTGTATTTCATGGCACATTTGGAACATCGTTTTCCGGTTGCTGTGGAAGGATTACATAGAGCGGCAGCCAGGCAAGTTGATAGCAGCCCATTATGGATTTTAATTTTGATTGATGGAGGACATTGCGGCGTCTACTAAAGATTATTAGCGAACTACTATGACCAAGATGCACTTTTGCTCACGCCCGTGTGGGCGGAGGATATTTAATTAACTGCTGACGCAATATGAATCATTGCTGCTTTCTCCATGTAATGCCAGAACCAGTGAACAAGGGCGAATGAGCGCCCGAAACGCGTATGGACTTTTTTGGCGAATTGTGATGCTTTGACAAGCTTTGTTGCCGCTCTGTTACCCAGCGAGATTAAAGGAATTTGTACGACGATGAGTGGCGCTTTCAATGTGGAAGTTTTTTGCATATGGATATGTAGCGGCCATTCCCAGGTCGCGAAGGCGCCCCGCTGCGAACTATGCGGCTCCAGTGCTCTGTATTTCATGGCACATTTGGAACGTCGTTTTCCAGTTGCTGTGGAAGGATTACACAGAGCGGCAGCCAGGCAAGTTGATAGCAGCCCATTGTGGATTTTAATTTTGATTGATGGAGGACATTGTGGCATCTACTAAAGATTATTAGCGAACTACTATGACCAAGATGCACTTTTGCTCACGCCCGCGTGGGCGGAGGATATTTAATTAACTGCTGACGCAATATGAATCATTGCTGCTTTCTCCATGTAATGCCAGTGAACAAGGGCGAATGAGCGCCCGAAACGCGTATGGACTTTTTTGGCGAATTGTGATGCTTTGACAAGCTTTGTTGCCGCTCTGTTACCCAGCGAGATTAAAGGAATTTGTACGACGATGAGTGGCGCTTTCAATGTGGAAGTTTTTTGCATATGGATATGTAGCGGCCATTCCCAGGTCGCGAAGGCGCCCCGCTGCGAACTATGCGGCTCCAGTGCTCTGTATTTCATGGCACATTTGGAACGTCGTTTTCCAGTTGCTGTGGAAGGATTACACAGAGCGGCAGCCAGGCAAGTTGATAGCAGCCCATTGTGGATTTTAATTTTGATTGATGGAGGACATTGCGGCATCTACTAAAGATTATTAGCGAACTACTATGACCAAGATGCACTTTTGCTCACGCCCGTGTGGGCGGAGGATATTTAATTAACTGCTGACGCAATATGAATCATTGCTGCTTTCTCCATGTAATGCCAGAACCAGTGAACAAGGGCGAATGAGCGCCCGAAACGCGTATGGACTTTTTTGGCGAATTGTGATGCTTTGACAAGCTTTGTTGCCGCTCTGTTACCCAGCGAGATTAAAGGAATTTGTACGACGATGAGTGGCGCTTTCAATGTGGGAGTTTTTTGCATATGGATATATATAGATATATATATAAAAATACCCAGAAAAAGATTTTTTAGATGTGATTCGATTTTCTTAATAGTTTATTATTTCAACTTTTAGTACTGCATTATTTGAATTGGCACTTGGCACCTTATTCTTGCACGGTTTGCACATGGCATATCTTTGCACAGGTTTAACAGTACTGTATTGCGCATTTGCACTATGTTGGTAATCATGAGGTTTTAGTCATGTCTTAGTTGTGTATATGCATATTAATATGGTTCCATGGCAGACGGAATATAAAAAGCTACCTGTGTGATAGGAATTTCATTTTGTATAGAAGTGAGGGATACACAGCGGTTTTAGATATGTATGTTTTAGAAATGTATTTTTAGCATTGCAGCAATTTATTAGTAATATATATAACAGTTGTTGTTAGGTGTGGCATTAATGCACAGAAGTGGGTCAAAGATGGAAATGACTTCATAATGACGACAACCTGTACAGTCTATTACTTTTATATCAGTTTTTGAAACGCGATGCATATAATAGCTAAGAGCTTATACCGCTGTAGCCCCAATACATTGTGATTATAAGTTCCTAAAAATGTAATCGTTTAGTATGGTATGCTTTAAAACGTATTTGCACTAATTATAACTTTAGCTATGCTTTTTATTGACTTTTTTAATAGCCGGATGGCATTAAAAATGTTTCTTGATAATAAGTATAATCACTGCCCTGGATCCATATGCAAGGCACACCGAAATAGACTGTGAGTCTTTTCTTTATGTCTGTTGGGGGTCATGTGACACTTTGAGGTGGTATATATTACGTCTATGTAATGCTGTTTCTACATGTGATCAAGGCCGGTTTTGCTGGTCGAAACGCGTAATGACTTTGTTTGTGAGCAAATAAATATAACTTACGCCAAGTACAAGTGGAGTTCGCGCCTTCTTCATCGCCGTCAGGAGGTTGAGGAAGGGAATCCTTCTTGAATATATATATATACCCTTTCAGGCATAAAGTGACGAGTAAATTATGCAAAAAAGAAGCTGAGAACTCTGGGTAGTTCTCAAGTTTAGGTGGAAAGCACCTCTAGATCTGCTCACCTCAAATGTCTGCTTTTCTATCAAAGTCTTTAAGCATAGGATTAGCACAGTGCCACCCACGTCGAGATAGAAAAGGACAAAATCTTTTGCCATTTCTACAGCAGTCTTTAAGCATGGGACTAGCACAATGCTGTCCATGCCGAGCTGTAAAATGACAAAAACCTTTTACCACTCCAGGCTAAACTTGAGAACTACCCAGAGTTCTCTGCTTCTTTTTTGCCTAATTTAAGCATCACTCTATACGTGAAAGGGTATTTGTTTTGATATATATAAGTCGCTGGTGTTGAGGGTGCTCATATATATATAACCTACTGGCGGTCACCAGTTGGTAGTTATAGTTAGGACCATGTTTCCATAGGAAAAGCGTTTTTTGACTTGCTTATATCTTTGGCCTGGTTGGCAAATCTTCATGAAATTTTCCAAAACAAGTGTCATAGTAAGCCTTGTTGTGCACAGCAAGTTTCGGGGAGCTGAGAAACAGGGGGATCAAAGAAGTGCTTTTCCCCATGTTAATTCCCATAGGATGTGTAGTTGAACCTGCAACCTGAACCGCTAGACGGACTTACACCAAATTTGGCAGAAAGGTAGATTTTGTTATGCAGCTCACACTTTTAGTTATTTGGTTTAAATCCGTTCAGTAGTTGTCGAGAAATTTAAGAGCAAAAGTTAGTGATATCTCTCGCCGCGGTTATTTTGTGACGAATTTGTGATTAATTGCGAAGGTACGTGCTAAGAGAAATGTTGTCATTGGCTGGCCGTGACCTGAACAGAAAGTTACAGCTGCCGTTTTATGAATCGGGAGATGGTCTTCGGGGGCTGAAATTCAAACCTGAAAGAGGTATAAGGGGTGAGGGTAGAGGTACCCTGGCACCATATTACAAATATAAAGGAGTTAATCAGAAAAGCTATGGATCGAAAATCTTTTTTTTTTACAACACGTGATATCCGCTAAGTCGTCATTAATGTCAGCGCGGACCCCTACCGTGTAACGTTGCGATGACTTCACGAATATCGGCGAAACCAAAATGTTTTAGTGTGTTACTCAGACACTAATGCATTCACTCATGCACCCACTTAGTGACCCACAAAGAGACTCAAACACCCAATCAGAGACCCACTCATACACTGATGCACCCACTCGGAGAGTCATTCAAAGACTCAGATACCCACTCACAGGCCCACTCAGACTCTGATGCACTCACTCATATACTCACTGAGAGACTCAGACACCCACTCACAGACCCACTCACAGACTGATGCACCCACTCAGAGACCCACTCAAACACTCAGACACCCACTCACATCCACTCTGACGCTCCCACTCAGAGACTCATGCATCCACTCACAAACCCACTCAAACATTGATGCATCCACTCAGAGAGCTATTCAAAGACTCAAACACCCACTCATAGAAGCATTGAGAGACTCAGACACCCACTCACAGACCCACTCAGACATTGATGCACCCACTCACACACCCACTCAGAGATTCAGACACCTACTCACAGACTTACTCAGAGACTGATGCATCCAGTCAAAGACCCACTCAAAGACTCCGACACCCACCCACACAGGACGTTAAAGTTAGGAAATAGAATTTTAAAAACCTTAGAAATTCACTTAAAAAAACAAAGGTTACAGGAATGTTATAGTTAGGCTTAGATTTCACTCGCACAAAACCATAGAAATTCAGCAGTTATAGTTGCCTGAGCTAACTATAACTTACGCCTCCACAATGCACTGCTTACTCAACTGCAAATCAATATATATATAAAACATATTCACTTTTGCAGGTGTATACACCTTTGATTTTCTTGGTACTCTGTCCTTAGATCTCTATTTCTGACAATCTACTTTCCATTTTTACATGCTTTGTACTTATTACATTTAACAAAACCATTTATCAGTTTTAACTAAGACTTGTTATCTTTGCCTGATCTCACATTACTTCTCACTAGAACATCTCTCATGGGCCTGGATCTTCTGAACGTGATTTGTGGTCTCACGGATATATTACTCACCAATATAGGGTCACTCTTGAGAAGAAGCCAATGTCTTCTCAAAATGGATCTAACTTTGCCATGGCTTGTATTGAAGGTTGTAATAAACCTACAACTATCACCAGAAGATTCTTTTTAATTTTGTTTTTGAAAAGGACATCTTCTCTCTTGAACTTATCAACCTTCAATCAATCAATCAATCACGTGTTTGTTAAGCGCGACTACACACCCGTAAGGGTCTCAAGGCGCTGGGGGGGGTGCAGGTTCCAGTCCATCAAGGAGGGGGTCTGTCGAAGAGCCAAGTTTTGAGGTTTCTCGTGAAGATGGGGAGTGATGTTGTCTGTCTGAGGTGGAGTGGTAGGGCGTTCCAGGCTCTGGCCGCGAGGAAGGAGAAGGAGCGGCCTCCCGATCTGGTCTTTCTGGTGCGGGGGACCACAGCATAGGAGAGCTGGGCTGATCGTAGGGTCCTTTGGGGTGCGTGGAATTTGAGTCGGCTGTTCAGGTATGCTGTTCCGGTGTTGTGGAGGGCCTTGTGTGCGTGGGTGAGAATCTTGAAGGTGATTCTAGCCTCGATGGGGAGCCAGTGGAGTGTGCGCAGGTGCTGGGAGATATGGCAGTGTCTTGGCAGGTTGAGGACCAGTTTTGCGGCGGCGTTCTGGATGTTTTTTAGCTTGCGGTGAGGTTTTTGTTTATTCCGGCGTAGAGTGCGTTGCCATAGTCGAGTCTGCTGGTGACGAGGGTGTGAGTGACGGTCTTTCTGTGCTCGAGGGGGATCCATTTGAAGGTCTTATGTAGGAGGCGGAGGGTGTGGAAGCAGGAGGATGCGACGGAGTTGATCTGGTGGTCCATTTTGAGCTCGGAGTCCAGGATGATTCCAAGGTTGCATGCATGGTCCGTGGGGGTGGGTGGACTTCCGAGGGCGGGGGGCCACCAGGTGTCGTTCCAGGCATCGGGGTTTGGGCCCATGATGAGTACTTCTGTTTTGTCGGTGTCGGTTACTTTTGGATACCTCCAAGGTACACCCATCATAGCCCCTGCATTAAAATCTTTCACTGATCTCTTTTTCTGCCTTACTATATTCTTCATCTGTACTACATATCCTTCTAGGTCTCAAATATTCTCTATAAGGGATGCTCTCCTTGAGAGAAATAGGATGAAAACTGCCTGCATGTAGAGTGCTGTGGTCTGCACTTGGTTTTCTGAATAGGGAAGAGGTCAGCTTCTCTTGCTTTACAATCAATTTGACATCTAAATATTCCACCTCCATTACATCAATGTTACCAGTGAACACCAAATTAAATCATTTTAATTGATTTCAGAAACAAATTCTTGTGCTGAAGCATAATCCCCTCACCAGATTACAAACACATCATCTATGAAGCTGACCCATAAGATTATATTTTCCATCTATTTTTCCAAAGGAGGGCCATTCAGCACCTGCTCCTCTCACCAGCCCACATGCAAATTAGCATAGCCAGGGGCAAAGCAGGTGCCCATCGCTGTCCGTCGCGCACCTGCTCCTCTTATCAGCCCATATGCAAATTAGCATAGCTGGGGCACAGCAGGTACCTATCGCTGTCCCACGCTGCTGCTCAAAGATCTCATTATTGAAAAAGAAAATATGTTTTTTGAGACACCATTTAATCATACACAGTGCTCTAAATGGACAGGTACTCACCGGTACTAAGTACCTGCACTTTTCAATTTTCACCCTTTGAGTACTGGAACTTCTCCTTCACCAAGGAGAGTACTGGTACTCAGAGGAACAGCACAGCAGGATCAGTGACATAAGTGTGTGAGCACGCAACTCTCAAGCCATGCATTAGTGTTGCTCTAAGCTGAGCTGCTGATGCATCTTCAGCAGCTCATTAGCTGTATCAGGGCTGCCCGGGGGTTTGCACAGCTGGCATCATACGGTGATTCACAGCGCGGGGTCCATTGACCCTACCCATTAATCCTATTGTAGGTGTGGAATGCAGGGCCGGCTGCCTGTCCCATGGGGAACAGGAAATTAAATCCAAGTTGTGTAAATTTATTATTATTTTATTTTTAGAAGGTATGCGTGGTTTCGTGCTACAGTGGAGTTTGGAAGGTAAGAGGCAATGTGAAAAAACATTTGAGTTCTGTGTGGACGCAATTTTACAAGGGCAAATAATTAAGCTCCAAGTGTCCTATAAAAGAGGGAGAGAAAGTGGAAAGAGAGAGAAACAAGTGAGAGAGGAGAAAGAGATGGAAAGTGGGAAGAGTGAAGAGGGGGAGCGAGCAAAAGACAGATATAACCGAAAGGGACAAATACCACAGTGATGGAATTTGTAAATACTTAATAAGGTGTGATTCAATCAAACAATCGCTCTCTGTGAAATATCAACTGAGCCCCCTTCCAGCACCCTTTTATTTTTATTTTCAGCAATTTCAAACTTTCTACATGTGATACACTTGCGCCCAAAGTAAGCCACGCTCATGCTTTAAATTGGTTCTGCTGCAGCATGATGCATTTCATTCTGTGTAATTTGTTTGGTCGTGGCAGCACTAGTGTTTTGTTAAAGGATTTTGTGCAATATAGGCAGGGCCACTGGAATTATGCGGCAGGGGAGGAACAAATAATGCGGCAGGGTTAACAAATTATGCAGCAAGAAAAGGCAAATTATGAGGCCTAACGCAGCACATTTTATGAAAGCATTACTTCATTATTTTGTCATTTTTACATATAGTAACACTGTCTTGGAAAATATTTCACCTTATTATTATCAGTTTTATATCCCGATACAGCAATAGAAAACTCAGACATGACCAGCCAACCTTTGAGAAGGGCCTTCCATTGCACAGAAACATTTTTCACCATGTTTTAGTAACTTTTGATCCATTTAAGCTGGAAACAATTATTGTTGGTAAAATCTGCAGATTATGCACCAGATGATGGTTCATGTGGCAAATGTGGCAATTCCATTATTATGTGGAAAATGCCACAGAATCACATAATTCCAGTGGCCCTGAATATAGGGTTGCAAACCAGTGCCCTGAAATGCATGCAGCAGGTGTTTGACCACTGTGACAAGGCTAAATCTGTTTGCCAATGATTCTCTGGCAGATAGCTCTTTCTAGAATATGATCTGTATGAACATCAGTCTGTGAGGGTAACAATCATTGACTGGCGGTCTGGCTGAGTTGTCTAATCCTGAGCTTTGCATGTGCACATCTAGACCATTTGAAAGGATATGGAGATAGAAATGAGAAGAGAGACAATCAGGAGATAGGGTGAAAAGGAGGAATGGGAATAAGGATAAAGGTTGGGGAAAGAGTGAACAGAAGATACTAAAGAAAGAGAAAGAGACACCAAGATGAGAGAGTGATAGAAGAAAGAATGAGGGGTGAAAACAAGAGCAATATTAAGTAGAAGATGGGCGGATTCAGGCAGGGAGCCACAGAGATATAGTTAGAGAAAGGAGAACGGAGGGGGCTGATGGAAAGCATGAGAAAGCAGAAGGATGTATAAGGGAAAAGGAGATGGGAAAAAGCCGTTTTTGATTTAAAAATTAGTTAAAAATGCATCACTTTAAGGGGCGGGTTCCACTTTCCTGAAGAAGTAGCTTAGCTCTAAAATTCATTGAAATACTCTTTTTCCTCATATAAAGTTGCATGCTGAAATGAAGTAAACATGAAACAATAATTATGTATTTTCATGGTAAATATTTAAAAGAGGCTCTTGGGCCCTTTAAATACAAATAAAAACACACAGAAGGAGCTATGAATACAATTTCAACTTTGTCATGAAGTCAGATGGCTTGCAAGAACACAGGATAAATAAATCATCAATGCTTATTTTCTTAGCCATCACATGGAGTTCCACAATCTTCGTTAGGTGAATAAACATTAATACTGAATTCAAGGAATCACAAAAGGTGCATTAAAGGAAGCACCATTGTTGAATAAACAAGAACAATATAGATAATGAGAGGCAAAATCTGTCAACAAGAGCGGGATCGTGGTATGTCCTTGTCTAGGTTTCTTTCTCAGACTGCACACAGTATCCATTAATGTGGATAGGTGAAAATTCAAATGTTGTTCATACACCATAAGCAATCTGCACTCATTTGAAATTTGAAATACATTGCTAAATGTATCCTTTGGCACATGCAAAAATAATAATAATACAGATAGCAAAATGTTGTATCCTCATGCGCAATTGTGCACTGAGAAAGTCTTAATCTTGTTAATAAATGCTTTCCTCGTAGCTCCGCCCCAAACTGCATCCTAAATCCATGGCTCAATTTGATGAGTACCTGCACTTATTTCTTCCCAATTATAGCACTGATCATAAGTAACAGCATAACTGTTTGCTTGTAAAATCTGCTAGGTCTGGCTCTCAAGAAATGGCCAACTGCTCTCAAGCCATCTGCATGGTGAATGTTGGTGTAAAAAGATGTCACATCTAATGTCATCAACAACATCTTTCTCCCACTTTATATTAACAAAAATTTCTAAGTTAATCAGTGGCATCTTGGATATAAGAGGGTAAACTCTGAACTAATGGTCTCGAGAAATAATCAATGTATCTTGAGGTATTTTTAAAAAGCTCTCCTGGGCTCCTGTTATAGGTCTCCCAGGAGGTTTTTCTCTATTTTTATGAATTTTTAGAATTAGATAGAATACTTGCAATTTCAGATGTTCTGTCTTGAGAAATTTGAATTCTTCACTATTGATCAAATCCTCACTTTTACATCTTTCCAAATACTGGAAAAAAACTTTCTTGGTCTGTTCATAGTAGGTGAAACCTACAATGACTCTCATTCAACTGACTGTGGGGTTCTTCTGTATATATTTGCATGGACCACAGAACAATGTTTCCGCCCTTGTCAGAATTTCTCACCACTATATCTTGATTTTTTTTTCAATTTCTCCAGGGCATGTTTGTAACATTTATTGATATCAGCATTTCGCATTTTAATCTTTCCTTTATACATTTATCTTAATCCCTCTATGACCACTTCCAAGAATTGATAAATCAGATCACATGAAAACACTACACAACAGGCCACAGGAGGGTGGAAATTAATTGTAGGTCAGCCCCATGGAAACAGAAGAGCCAAGTATGCACAGACATAGCAATGGGTTACATTTATTATAATAACATATTCATTTAAAACTACTAGCATAGAAATTCTCACAAAAATCACTGTTAGAGATATCTATATGATCTAAACTTGTATCTCTAGAACCATTGTTACTATTTTGTAATTTAATGTCAGATCTAAGAGAAGCATGTCTAACTGAGGTGTAAAGGCTACCTAGGATACCTATTATAGAAATGTATATGAAAATTATGAAAAATGCTTAATGCTAAACAAAAGCTCTGTTTAATTTTAACCATACACCTTCTATCAAAACCTATCAAAAACAAAATAAAAAGCGACTAAATATGGAACAAAAATCAAAAACCTTAAATATTCAAACAATAATATGTCACTAATGATAAGTTCAGTTCAAGAGAAATGTGCATGAGAAACTTACTTTCTTCTACTAGATACCTATGGTACAACATTTGATTGTAAGCAATCCATTTAAGAAAATGTTATAGGAACTTTAACCCCTTCGATGTTCATGACGGCCCCCGGCCGTCATGAGTCACGGTGGGCGTGTGAGCACGACGGCCGTGGGCCGTCCGAACCACGCCCAAGAATGGAATGTCCAGCACTGCGGCGGAATTCGCGCCGCAGCCAAGGTGTTAAAAATGTCTTAAATTCTATGCTTAATTTCAGCATTTCATAAAAACTTTTCAACATTAATTTTCATTTAATTTCACAACAGGTTTGTAGAGGTTCGTCAAGAACAAACTTCTATTCTTTCATGGCAATGTCTCTTTGCCCTGGTTCATCTTTTGTTCGATATGCCCATTCAAGTGCTGCATACTTCCTGTTTGGTGCTCTTGTTCTTGTAGATCTTCTGACAACTGTTTGTTCTGACTCTCTGTCACTCACATCTGTTTCCGTTTATTCTGGCTCTTGCTCTGTCTCTTCTTCAATTGTTTGTAGTCTGCAATCTTCCTTTGACACTCTTTTCCTCCCTCTCAATCTCTCAGGTCATCCATCTTGAATCCAGCTTTTTTTTTATATCACAGTTGTTTATTTGTTTTGAATAGAATTTTCAGATACATACAAAATGTAACAGTGATGCCGAAATAGCAGAGCATATAAGTACAAGACATTGTACAGGCCGGAACACCTGAGAAAGTAGCTAGAACTAGAAAAATAGCATATAACTCTCAATGACAAGGCCCCTCCTAACAGTGACAATGCGCACCAGAAGATCCCCCGTGGCGAAGAGAGGGAGGGGAAGCACGAGAATGAGGGGCAAGGGAAGAATTCAAACAAATCGTGTTGCCTGACCCTCAGGCCACCCCCCATAATGGAACCACCACCTGCCCCGTGATAGTCAAGGGTCGGGTTCATAGCACGGAACCAAGCCAAGTATTGATAAGACCCACAGTTATCCATGTAGCAACGGACCCCAGACCTCCTCAAACGTCTGTAACTGAATATTTATTTATTTATATATAAAGTTTTATATAGCGCAACATGACCCAAGAGGGTATCAGAGCGCTTTACAAGAGGTCAAGAAGGAAAAAACAGTAAAACAGATAACAAAATCTAGAGAGAACGGACGCGTTAAGTCCGGGAATATGGACATGTCATGAAGCAGGACTAGGCGTGCCATCAATCGCGGGGCCAACCCCAGGTGTGCCGTCAAGATGTCCCAAACAGAACCCCAATAGTGTGAAAGCACCATACAATCCTACAGAACATGTACAATATCACAACCTGATGCATCAGACCGCCAGCATTTGGTGTCCTCTGCCATCTGCGCCCCACACAGTCATTCCAGCATCCAATGCCAGAGGTGCAAGACCTTAAAATAGCTGAATTTTAATCTGGCCTCCCGAAGAAAACTGTCATGCTCTTCCAACAGGTCGTGCCAGTCCTCCTCAGTAATGGAGAGGCCCAGCCTCAGTTCCCACCAGCAGCCCAAGTCATGGCTAGTAGGGTATGAGAGGAGGGCATTTGTAAGGGTAATATACAGTCCTGCCATAGTATCCCTGGAACCTTTCCATGTCAGGATGTATTGTAAAAGCAAATCAGGCACTGGGTCGTAAGGTGAAGTCCATACTGTGTGTCGCAGACTATGTGTGAGTTGTCAAAACTGCCAGTGTTGTGACCATAGTCGCGCATAAGATTGGCGAAGGGGACCAATTCACGGTCCCCCACCATGTCAGTCACATAGCCTATCCCCCTTGTCTTTCACTGTGACCAGTCAATCTCCTCTACCTCAATCTTAATGTCTGTTGTGCCAGAGCGGCGCCTTAAGATGGAGCGTCTCCGGGGTGTGACGCAAATGGTGAGCATGATGCCAAATATAGTGCATGGCAGAACCTTCTCCCACCTCGCCGCCAAGACCTGGAACACCCTCCCCACCAACCTCCGACAGACCCAAGACCTACTGGCCTTCAGAAGACTCCTCAAGACCTGGCTCTTCGATCAGTAGCAGCACCACCCCCTCTTCCCCCAGCGCCTTGAGACCCTCGCTGGGTATGTGAGTGCGCTTTATAAGTGGCATGATTGATTGATTGATTGATTAAATCGGGTTACCCAGGCGGCCAGTCTGACTATGACCCGTGTAGCGGGCCATAAGTTCTCTTTTCAATTGGAGCAGCTGGTGCTCCATAAAGACCCATGTGGGCATCTCATTAGCCGGCTTCAGCATCTGCATCACATGGGACAACTGCGAGGCCAACCAGTAAGACTCTGCGTGCTGTAGTCGCAGCCCCCTGCAGCAGTTTCAGCATGCATCTTAGCGGCTTTGAGGCAAATCCTGCGTCCCTCCCACACAAAAGACTGTATCATTTGGTCAATTGCCAAAAGCAGGTTGCGGGGGATCTTCAAGGGAATAATTCTGAATATGTAATTAAACCTCGGCATCACGTTCATCTTTATAATTTGAACACGACCCCACAGAGACAAGTACAACGCTAGCCATGTGGTGAATTTCGTCTATGATGGGTGCGATATTATCATGCACCACCCTGGAGAGATTGCTACTCAAGCACACCCCCAAGTACTTGAGGCGTTCAGTCCACCAGGTGAACGTCCCCCCAAGGAAGCTATCGTAGTCGCCAATGTCACAGGTTGGCCCTCACACTTCGACCAGTTTATACGGTAGCCCAATAAGGTGGACTCGATCACCTGCATAAGGGCTAGGATCGATACACAAGGGTTGGCGAGGACTTCCCGGATATCATCCGCGTAACAAAACCCCTTTCTTCCTCCCATTGGTGGGGCAATTCCATGAATACCAGGCACACTGTGTTTCCTAGCTGCTAAGAGCTCCAATGCCAGCAAAAATAGCAGTGGGGATAGTGGACACCCCTGTCTCGTGCTGCAGCGGACAGCAAAAAAGAGAGATGCAAAGACCCCACGCCACTGATGCTGTAGGCGCATTGTAAAGCTACCAGACTTTGGTAAAGTAAGTCTCCCCTAGACCCCTGGTCTCCATTACTCAGAACAGGTATGCCACTCCCCCGGTCAAACGCCTTCTCCGCATCAAGAGAGACAAGCACCTTCTCATCGTCGTCCTGCGGCACCTGCCACAGCAGATGGGAGAGCCTCCACAGATGATTCGCTGAAGTTCGGCCAGGCACAAATCCCACTTGTGAGGGGTGGATCAGGAGGGGAATATATGTCTGGATTCTGGTGGCCAAGTCCTTTGCCAGAATGTTCATATCTGTGTTGATGAGGCATATTGGGCAATAGCTGGTGCATTGAAGTGTATCCCAGTCAGGCTTGGGGATCAAAGAGATACGCACCCTGTTGAATTCCAGAAGGGTAGCCGTGGCAGTAGTGAGTTTCCTGAACAGTTTGCCCAGCAGAATCAGAGGTATGGTGTTTTCTAGAATTCAATCCTGAGACCGGCATCTCCCGGTGCCTTCAAAGTTGCCATACCATCAATGGCCTGTGTAATTTCATCGTCACTGATGTCAGCACCCAGTAACTAAGTCTGGTGTTGTGACAGGGTCGGGAGGACGACGCACGTCAGGAACGCCTGCTCAACGGCATTTTTGTTTGTAGCTGAAGAGGACTAGAGGGTCTCACAAAAAGTAGCAAACACCAGCAGTATGTCATGTGGATCAGTAAGGAGCATATCACGTGTGTACCGATGGCCTTTCCAGCTGCCCAGAACACCTGCACGGAGGATACAGAACTAGCAATCTCATCCAGATATCGGCTCAGGTATTGGAAACAACCGACGTTTGTCGTCAGGGGATTTATACTGTGTGGTGTTCATGTGCCAACGAGCCTGGAGGGGCCGCAGTAGATGGAGGTCGAGGTCAAGCAACACCAGATCATGGTCAGAAGTACTGTTCAGTAGGATCGAGGTGGCCTCTAAATTGCCCAATAGTCTGACAGACAGCAAAAAGAAGTTGATAGGGGAACGCGTACCATGGACACAGGAGGTGAAAGTGTAGTCCCTGTCCCTCGGATGTGTCAAGCAGCAGGGATCTGTAATGGCATGGTCAGCTATAACATCAGAGAGGATAAACCGGTCTTGTGCTGTCTGGTCGTATGATTCCTAGATTTGTCAAGGTATGGGTCCACGGGCATGTTCCAGTGCCCCTCATAAGCACCCTGTGCATCTCAAAAGAGAGCAGGAGAATGATGCAAGGAAGTCCACCTTATAAGATTTGTCATGGAGCCGGACACTAGAGAAAACATATCTACCGAAGGGGTACATCCGTAGTGTGCAAACAGCAGGGACTTATGAAACAAGATGGCCAGCCCACTCTTCCTGGGGACCCTGGGAGGAGTTGTGTGTAGGGGGGACGTGCCTCCTGATGGAATGTATCACCATACCCACCCATTCCCACCTAAGTTTATCGTGCTCAGTGGGGGACAGGTGCGTTTCCTGGAGTAGAGCCACATCCCGGTGGTGTGTCCAAAGAAAAGAGAGGATTTTTTCCCTCTTAATATAGTAGGATAAGTGGCTGCATCCGCTCCTGCACCTGTGATTCTTTACCCGCCACTGCGGATTGTCCGACTTAGGACAATTTTCTGTGGCGGCTCCCTAGCCTTGGTTGGGCCACAAAGGCTAGTGAGATTGTTGCCCGAATGCCATGGGCACAGTACTTCCACTTGGACTGGCCTTGCTTCTACTCCACGGGGGTGTGATGACTCTCATCTTTGATCAGCGTGCAGTGGCTCTGCCATAGTGCTCTACACCTGCAGTATTCCCCTTTGCCTCCCTCCTGGGGGTGCCGCATGCTGAACTCTGCTCAATGTCTTTGGCGCTCCAGGGACACTACCCGTTGCCTCTGGCTGGGGCCTGTCTGTCGTCATTGTCCAAGTCAAAGCCCACATGCCAATTGCTGTTCTCGGAGGCTGTCTCTAGGGTGAGGCCACCTGACTCATTGGAGGCAGAGGTCATGACGCAGGCGTTGCCGTCTTTGAACTTTCCCATATCAAAGTCTCAATAGGCTCCATTGGTGCCGCTGTCACAAAAAGGCAGACGATCTGCAATTGATTCGCATGGACATTGCTTTCTTTCATCAGTAGCTTGACACCATGGGAACAGAGCCACAAGAAGGAAAAGATAGTAAAAAAAGACTGAAATCAAATTAGAGCATCTAGTCTTTCATAAAAAAATTAACATCATGTAAACTTTCTTCTGCAGGTGTTAGTAGTAATGAAGATCTGTCGTCATCTAAGAAAACATCATATTGTTTTTTTAACAAAACATATTCCCAGAAAAGGAACAGACCAAGCAGACAGATGATTGAAAAAGAAGAAATTCAAAGAACTTCATCAGAGGTTCTTCCGTAGAAGAGTAGTGTCAAATATTATAAGAAGCATGAAGACAGTGAAAAGCTGAAGAGCATTGCAAAAGCAGAAAGTGTTTTTTGAGTGTCTAGTAGGCAAGGTTTTTATCTTGAAGAGAAAGCTATTTATTCTCATTTTGAATGGAATGAGGTGTTTAGATAAACTAGTTAATTCCATGAAAACAAAATGTCATCCAAAGCTTCTAGTTAGTAAAACAAACGTTTGCAGTATTTTCCAGGGAGAGTGGAAACACACTTCCTGTAGTGAAGCATTTTTTAATGAGGAAAGTTATTTAAAGGGAAATTAGTTAGTGTTTGCAAGTGACAAAGATGCTTGTGCATATGAAATCAATGAAGGTACACCAATTGAATAAGAAAAATTAGTGCCTAGAAATGTAACAGAAGAAATAACCAATGCAGTATTAGGTCAACGTCCTCGACAGTTTTTGAGTGGAAGTATAGAAAACTATCCAACATAAGACAGCAGTCTATTGACAAACTTAGGGGCTTATTATGATCTCAGTGGGTCCGACACCGACTCCACATCGGTGTCAGACCCACCGACATCTCACACAGCGGTCCACCCGTCTCATTATGATGCGGCAGAGGGACCGTCCGCGGCACTTCCGACGGGCTCAAGGAGCCCATTGGTGCGTCAGAAACCATCCATAATCCACAATTGCGAGCCGTCTGGATTATGATGGCACTTTCCGACACCAGTTTTATGTCAGCCTTTCCGACATGGAGCTGCTGTTGGAAAGTGTCTTTGGGGGCCCTTGCGGGGCTCCCATCCCTCCACGGCCTCTACTCTGGAGCCTGGGGGCACCTATGGTGCCCCTCTCAACATCCCTGCACCGTGTGGCAGGCGTGCAGGGATGTTTCAAAGCCTCCATTTGTCGATGGAGGCTTGTGCTGTGGGCCTTTTCCGCCCGCCGCACAGACTTCCATTGACAAATGGAGGCTTGCGACAGACCTATGGGCGGTCGCATCGTAATAGTGCACTCAGAACTGCCGACTTAAGATCGGGCGGTTCCTTTTTCGCAATTGTGTCGAGCGGACTTAAGTCCGCCCAACATCGTAATAAGCCCCTTAGAGTCTTCTTAAACAAATTCAGCAGAGGAACTGTGAAACAAAATATTAAACTGCTGCAATGCCTTGGTCCTTGTTGAGTTAGAAGTCTGACAAACCTTCAAGAACATTCATTGACTTGCTTATCACAACAGATTTGTGACACTACTTTCCATCACATACGGATGCTGTCTGTGCACCACACTAAACTGCGTAATCTAGTAAGATTGCATTCTGTGAAAACTCCAGCTTTCCAGCTTCAAAAACTAAATGATATGTTAACAAGAGGTAGTCATTTCGAAGTCAGTCTGTTGAAGATGATACTCAGATAACATACTTTGGGCCTGAAAGGCCAACTGAAGAGAATGAGATGGTTGTGGAGATCAAAACTGAAATTTCTAATGCTAGCAACATTTTAGAGAATTTTAAAAAGGAAATGGATGCATTTGCAACAACTGCAGAAATTCCTGACAAAGTGTGTGTTTGTTGTAGGCAAATTCAACTACAGACCACAAACCAAAAACATTGATATTTGTGAAAAAACAGAAGAGAGTGATTTAGGGCCTGATTACGAGTTTGGCGGTCGACCGCCCGAACATCGCATCAGCGTCCTCTAGGACACCGCTGTGCCAGCGATCTACTGCCCGTCGTATTACCAGTTGTGCTGTCTGAAAAGTCGACTGTGTGTCAGGACTCAGTCCGGGACACTGGCATGTGTCAGGGACTCTGGCAACGACTGGTGCCAGGGAAGACAAAGTAGGCAGAATACTGGGTACAGAGCTGCCCAAGATCATACAACGAGTCAAAAGGAGAAAGGGAATCCTAAGAGGAAGCTCTGTACAAGAGAATAAGAGAGTTAAGTCTCAGAAAGGACAGGCCCTCAGAGGTGATTTAGCATTCAGAAAAACTACACACAGGACGGATATGCAAGACATATATAAAACAACATTAACAATAAAGGGAATGTGGGGTAAAGCACTAGGGGAGCTCCACATGGTAAGACTGAAGCTCAGTAAGTTCCTCACCCACAATTGCTGTACAGATACTGACTGCAAATACCCACATATAGGATATGCATGCAAAGGCAGGGTCTGTGGAGCTGATACCTACGGTGATGTGATAAATGTAACTCAAAGAAAATACTCACAGTGAACAAGAAACACCTCCTAGGTTGTCAGCTGTGCCCACGGATCCTAGCGATCAAACAGGAACATGCAAGGCAGTAACAGCAAGGGGGTAGAACTAAACACAAGCATGATAGACAAGGAGCTAGCAAGGAGGAGTGCTTAATCGGAAAGGAAGGAAATCACAGGACACACTTGGCAGAAAGCAAGTAACAAATATACAAGGTAATTAGAAGCAAGACAACAGGAATAGAAAGAAAGCAAACTAGGAACTGGAACCAAGGAAATGGGAAGAAAGGCAGGGACTGGAAAAGGATATACAGAAGGGGAGGCTACAAGGGTATACTAGAATAGTGCAGGTTCAGGAATCAAGAAAACAAAGTAGCATTGAAGGCAGTGCTGGGGCTGGAACAAGAATTGAGCTAAGGCTCAGGAGTCAAGGTAGCACTGCAGGCAGTGCTATTTCAGGAACAGGGAATTACTAAAGCTCAGGAGTCATGGTAGCACTGCAGGCAGTGCTGGTTCAGGAACAGAGAATTACTAAAGCTTCAGGAGTCAAGGTAGCACTGCAGGCAGTGCTAATTCAGTAGCAGGGAAATTACTAAAGCTCAGGAGTCAAGGTAGCTAGTGCTAATTCAGGAACAAGGATAGTTATAGTTCAGGAATAAAGAAATAACTAAAGCTCAGGAAACACGGGAAACAAGGATATCAAAAGCTCAGGAAACACTGGAAACAAGGGTTTGTCTCACTGGGGCACAGCTACAATGACCAACCTTGGCCTGAAGTGAGCTGGGGCTTAAAAGAGCTCACAGAATCACATGCATCAGGTGTGAGCAGGCTAGCAGCAGCCAGCCACAGGTGAGCTGAATTCCTCCACCCATCCTTGGCCTGAAGGGATGGAGACGAAGCAGTGAGCAGGGAATTCTAGGTAATGGAGTTTCAGGCATGAGCAGGCTGGCTTCCACAAAACCCGGCATGGATTGGGAATGGATGGCAATTTGCAAGTAGCATCCAAGTAACTGGAAGTCAGTATATGCATGAGGGGGAGGGTCTGGAAGTCTATTATAACACTGGAGAGCCCCACAATTCAGCCCCCTGGTGGTGGACACGAAAATGCAGGGAGGGAGTTGTGACACTGTCTGCAATGTTGGTGTTGCATCCACCGACGCTGTAAGGTCTGCAGTCCACCCACTAAGCATATTACTCGGTTGTACTCGCGGTCTTCCTGCGGCCGTTAACAAACGGTGGTTACCCAACGGCAGGAGACCGCCGCGGTATGCATGAAAAATAAGCACCACAACAGTCACCTTTGGATGCATTTAAAAACTACACATTTGTTGTGCCTGCAGTAACCCCTATAATGGTATGAAAAGGTAAAATATAATGATCAATGGTCCTCTGAGAGGATGTTTATGTAATACCAGCGTTTACCCCCAAAAGGAGCAGTGCTGAGCCCAAGTCTTCAGGTAAGTTAGGCTTGTCCCCCTGAGGTTTGTCATGAAGTTTCAACTTGCCGAACTCACAGATGGACTTCGAAATATGCAGGCCAGCTCATACATCAGAGATAGCTGGTTCCCCTGAAGTTCCCGGTTTGCTGATAGCCCCTTTCCCGACCGGGAGCCTCTTCCTCCCCGTTCTTCATGGACTAAGGGAGTGAACGGCTGGATATTTTGCTGATATCCTGGGAAGAATGGGTCGGGTAGCCACTACTGTAGCATAGCTGAAAGCCAAGGTACGCAGCGTTAAGTCCAGATAATTCCCTTTGACAAACCGGGGCTGCAGTAAAGAGTCTGAGGAATGGATTCGCTGACACAATGTGGCAGCAAGCTGTCCAATGTTCTCTATGGAAACAATGTATCGAGCAGAGGCAGCGGGAGGAAGAGGTTCTTTCAGAGCAGCGAGAGGTTAAGTAAACCACTTGCCGATCCGAGGCAGCCCCCGGCTGTGCTGACACTTCCAGACAGATCGACCACTGGGCCTTCCTCCTCGGCCAGGGAATCATAAAATTGTTACAAACAATCCACACAAAAAAATCAGAAAAAAACAAACAAAAAAGGGCTCTTTTAAGAGCCACCTATTTTATTAAAAAGAAAGACAAACATTTACATTTTTGTTGTCAGGTTGATAAGGTCCTTGAGCTCCTGCGGGACTCTTACAGGACTTTTTTGTTTTTAAGAAAGAGGAAGATATAATACAAGTACAGTAGATAATGACAGCATAGGGTTTCTCTGAGAACAGCCTTTTTAATTTTTTTGTATTTTTGTTATTAAACATAGAAATGAAGAAGGTGGAAAATCATAAAAACTAGGAAGTTATAACTTGGAAGAAAACTATCATTGTGGGCTGAGGAGGACACATGCTCTGCACAAGCTTATCACCAACTGCTCTCCGCTAAGCTCTGACACAAAATGTTTTATTTTTTAAATGAGGCAGTACAGCAATTTATTTAAATAAGCTGTATTGCAGTCTGACTACTGTGACTGCACCTGAGGCTGGCTGAGGTGTTATTCCAGCAGTGGTTGCAGCCTGTGCTCTTTGCACTTCAGCTCTATGTAAGTGGGTGTGATGCATAGAACGCATATGGCGCCACAAGCCAGTGGTCCCATAGCTGTACTAGTTCCACATAAGAATTACTTGTGACATAGTTTACATGTCACAATTTTTACCTGAGCCTTCTGTGGCCCCAGGGACCCCATCTCTCGGAGCCAGCTTACTAGCTATGCCCCGGGGAGATCACCCATGGGACATAGCAGGGAAACCTGAGTTTTGCTTAGTGGGAGCATTTTTTTATCTCCTGACAAGCGGCAGGAAACACAAAGGGCCTGATTTAGATTTTGGTGGATCTGGTCCTGCCATCACTTCTTTGAACGTTTCACTGCCCACCTACTTGGTGGTCCACATGCTCGATTTAGATGTTGCCAGGACTGTGGACGAAAGACTGTCCGAGTGCCGCTGACACTGCCAGGATTTCCCTCCTGCGTTGATGGTGCCACAGGCAAAAAACTGCCGTCGGAGGGAGTCCAGCCAGGATTACCGCCAGCCTAATCACGATGTCCCTTTCTGTCGAGACAACTGTGGTGGGGATACCGTAGTTGAGTTGGTGGAATCGATGGAAATTAGGTAAAAACGTACTATTTTTTCTGTTTCACACTTCCATTTCCATCTTGAACCCCATTGTCCAGGCAAGTCGTTTGCTGCTACAACTTCACCACAACGCTAATCAACTCTGTTGTCACCGGGATCAAAGGTCATTTTTTTACACGTGTCCTACTATGAATCGGGAGTTAACATTTCCTTTGGCCTCGTGTATTTTTACATTGCCCTTACAAATTTGATCTTATGTGCAATGCATTAGTGTTCATTTTTCAACTTATCATTGTAAAATGAACACACCTGTGTTGAAACAGTTAATTTCTTTGTTGTTGTGATGGTTGAGGCTGTTGTGCTTGTGGTGCATGTGGGTGTACATTCAATAGTATGTCTGTTGTATGTGTGCTATGCTTTATGTACAAAAAGGGTATGACACATTACCTACATATATTTTTAAACCACACCAAACCTATATGTGTAGTGACACATTATAAAATCGGTACTTGCCAGTCTCCACTCGACCAGGGACTCACTCCGTCAGAAAACTGCAGCTAGGACAACGCCAGTACAACGTGGAAATCTTAATCGGCTCAGCGCAAACCCGCCCGGCTTGACAGAGTACTGTTTGCCAGCAATGGAGTCTACTGTGTCAACAGAGGTGTGCCGCTTACGTGACGGTAAACCCTCTGTAGATGCGGGCGGCGGTTCAGCCAGCACACATCTAAATACGGAAGGTGAGACTCCGTCAACTCAATGGAGTTCTTGAAACCATCACCACAGAGGGATGCCGGGAGTTCCGCCACGATCTAAATCAGGCCCAAAGTTTGCTCCTGCCGGCTGGGAAAAGACTTTTGATCTGTTGAAACAGATCAAAACATTGCTCCCGCCTGGAGGGAACAGCATTACTAGCTGCTCAATCAGGAAGAGAGTAATGTCAGTTACCAGTGCATGCAGGGAGCCGGCTCAGGCTGCAGGGGCCTTGGAGCCCCCCTTGCGGCCGCCAAAGAGTATATGGTGGGTGCCTTGGGTGGGCACCAGGGCACCCACCTTTCAGTAAAGCGGGCCCAATGGATGGGGCCCCCTGAACCTGATAACGGCACGGGGATGCCCCACCCCTATATTTCAACTAGTGGCCCTAGGGAATGGGGTCCCCATGGCCTAATAAGGCTCGGGGAGGGGGCCACATGGCCCAGTCCCCTTTAAAATAAATGGCCCTGGGGGTGCGGTCACCAGGGCCAAATAACGCTCGGCCATGAGGCCCCCCTACCCTTTAATAAAAAAAGCCCAGGGAGATGAAGTCCCCAAGTGCCTAATAAGGCTCGGGAGGAGGGGCCATGTGACCCCTCTCCCCTTTAAAATAAGTAAGACCATGGGGGATGGGGTCCGCGGGGCCTAATGAGGCTCGGGGAAGGGGGGCACGCCGCCCCCTTTCGCTTTAAAATATATATGGTCCTGGGGGATTGGAGTCTCAAGGGCCATATTAGGCCCAGGAAGGGGAGGGTCAAACGGCCCCCCTCTCCTATTAAAACAATAAAGGCCCTGGGGTCCCCAGGGTCAGGCCCTCTGGCCAACCCCCTGCCGTGAATGGCCAAAGGCCATGTGCAGCATGGGGTAGGCTACCTTTGAGGGGGTTCGCCACAGGGCCTGGCCGCAGGCTAGGTCTTGTGGCCAACCCTCAATGCGCACGGCCGAAGGCCATGCGCAGCGTAGGGTTGGCTGGCTGGCCGCAGGGCCTGCCCATGGGCCAGGTCCTGCAGCCAACCCTACGCTGTGCACGACCGAAGGCCCTGCGCAGTGTGGGGTTGGCTGCCTTTAGGGGCGTTGGCCACAAGGCCTGGCCTATAACTCGTGCCCTAAGGTAACTATAACCCGTGCCCTCACCATGCACTGCTTACTAGCCCACATATTACATCACCCATGACATCTTCTATAACATCATTGATAGCACTCAACATTTGTAGTGAAATTAATGATGAGAAAATTGTGCCTGGCTCAGGTGTAAGTTATAGTTACCTTATGAGCAAGAGTTATAGTTACTTGAGATAACTAGAACTATAACTGGTGAATTTCAGTGGTTTTTAGATTTTAAAAAGTTACATTGTTACTCAACATTTCATCTAACTATAACATTACTTTAACCTTTGTTTTTTAGTGAATTTCTAGTTTTTTTTTTACCATAAAGTAATATTTAATTACAATACGGAAATCCAACCCCCGCTGCGCATGGCCTTTGGCTGTATAAAAATGGATGCACCATAACACTAAAAACATTCAGCTGTTCCCTTTATACAATGGGAAACTGGACTAAATGTTGGCAGTGGACCTCCTCCCTTTTTCTTTGGTGAAAGAAGAGGGGCGTCTGAAATTAGTTAAAGCCTTTTGTCCACAATGGAAGCTTCTAAGCTAGATCTATTTTTCAGTTGTTGCTCTGTCACAGCTGCACCATCAAGTGCTGGAATTGGTTGCTGATGACATGAAGGAAAGTGATATGAGGTCCATCCATATCATAACAAATATGTGGACCAGTTGTTAGACTACAGACAATATTTGCATCTCTGCACACTCAGTTTTTTTAAAGTTATTTAAGAAAAGGATTTGTACTGGTGCCACAAGTGCTGATGGTTTTTGAGGCATTCAAAGGCATTCAACAATTATAGTGTTCTCAATGGAGAAAGCACATGCAGCTGCCAACATCCTGGAAGAATTCAATACCAAAGTTCTTAAATGGCTCCAACCCAGGTGTCTAAGCATTGGACCTGCTGCCAATGACATTGACCACTGCATTTGTACAATAAAGGCATTAAAATAAGGAATATATATATGTTTATTAGATGGGGCAGTCACCACTGGGTATATAGTTAGGATTGTGCTTCCATAATAAACAAATCTTTTGTATTGCTCATAGCTTAGGCCCTGTTTGACGAATCTCCACGAAACTTTGCCAAAAAGTGCAACTTTTTGACTAGTTTGCACATGGGAAGTTTCAGGGTGATATGTCAAGTTGGGGCTGAGAACATCGCTTTTTCACTATTAATTTTTCCATGGGAACTTTAGACAGAGCTGCAGCCTAAACCACTGAACGGATTTACACCAAATTTGAAAGAAAGCTAGATCTTGGTCCAGAAAGAGTGCTTTTAAAGTTTTGGTGTAAATCCGTTCAGTAGGTTTGAAGAAATTAAGGTTAAACAAATTGTATATTTAACGCCACAGACTATCTGCTGAGCCTACAGATCTCAAAGTGAGATCTGATTGGCAGCACCACCTTAACCAGGAAGTGGTGGCAGACATCTTAGGAATCGGGACTCAGTGCAGAGTCCAAAATTTTTTTTAAAAAGAAGGCATAAGGGGGCAGGATACAGATACCCTGACCTCCTAGGCCTGATGGTGGGGTCGGTGCCAAAACATTTTTTTTTTTAAATAAATACATTTGCTGCAAATTCGCAGAGGATCCGCAAATCCTTTGGGGTGGGCCAGGGCCCAGGGGGATGATGGTTATTAGTTTCCGTGGAGGGGCACGCATGGCCCCCTCCCCAGGCCGTTTTCAGCCCTAGGAACTGTATCCCCTTGGGCCCGATGTGCTTTTCAAGGGAAGGAGGGCACGTGACCCCTCCTCCCTGAGATGCTTTCAGCCCTGGGTACACAATACTCCGGAGCTGCTAAACTTTTCAAAAGCAAGGGCGAAAGCAATGCAAAGCCTCGAAAAATATATTTCACCCACAGAGGATCCGCAGAGCTGACAGATCTAAAGGTGAGATCTGATTGGCTGCTACTTCATCAACAACGATGTGGTGACAGCCATCTTAGGGCTCAGGACTCATTCCAGAGTTCTCAAAAAGGTAAAAAAAAGATATAAGGAGGCAGGGTATGGATACCCTGCTCTCCTAGGCCTGGTGGCGAAGAACAAAGACATGTTTTTAAATTTTACAGCAAATTTGCGGTTGATCTGCAAATCCGTGGTAAATAAAAAAAATAAAGCACAATGAAAAAAATAACCCCCTAGAGTGGTCCGGGACCCAGGGGTGGAGCCTTTAAATATTTTGGGGAGAGGGGCTTGTGGTCCCCCCTCCTAGCACCTAGGAGGCCCAAAGACCCCATCACCTCGGGCCCGATGTTAAATTATGGGGCGGGGGTGCGACCCCCTTTCCTGGGCCTCTCTGCGACCTTGAGGACCCCATCCCTGGAGCCTAATGTTTATTAAAGAGGAGGGGGCATGCAGCCACCCTCCGTGAGCCTCCAAAGGCCCTGGGGACCCAAGGCCAAAATGTTTTTACAGGGGGAGGGGCATGCAGCCCCCTTTCCCAAATGTTGAAAGGCTCCAGGGTCCCCATCCCACGGGACATAGATTTCCTGCCCGCAAGAGCGTGGGCAGGGGAAAAAAAGTGGACTCCCATCTGTTGGGAGTTCAAAAATGCTGCCGCCAAGTGGAAGCACACATTTTTCTCCCTGTCTCTCTTGCAGGCAGTGAATCGGAGGTTGGTCCCGCCTGATGGAGGCAGAGACAAAAACCTGCTCCCGCCAGGCTGGAGTGTAGCCGTCTCCTGCTGCACCCAGGATAGATGCATGCAGAGGAGCCACAGGCCCCCTGGAGCTCCTCCATGTCTCTCGAAGCCTGAGCTGTTCTGCCTGGGGGTTTCTTCCCTGCTCTCCCTCTGAATGAACTTCAGGACCACATCCGGAATTGAGCAAGGGTCACAGGAGGGAAACTGATTCTGCCCTTCCTGAAATGAAGGGGGTTGCAACTGGAACTACTACCTGGCTCCCAACAAACACTTAGCAGTTGGAGGCAAACACTGGGCACCACTAATAATACAAGCTCAGGCGCACCTCTAGGGTCCTTTTACTTCTCCTCTTCTTGACCACAGGATGACTGTAATATACAAAGTCGTGAATGGGCGTGGCAGGCCTCTCAAGTGAGCTCATCATACTGTCACTGGCACCCTACTGACGGAAGGTCTAACACTTTCAGTACCGCTCTACATAGCAGTATGGGTAAGCTGAAGAACACAAGTAGACCTTCGAGGGACGAGCAATCGTGACTTTAATTCGACCCCCAAGGGCACATATACCGAACATCCCTACAAGAAAGTAAAGCATGGAATCTGCATCAGGCCCCTCAAAGCCCTCCTGATAAACTCAAAAAGATTCTGCCAGCGATTGCGGACTTACATGCAGCCTTTAAATCTTATTTTGACTCGTTAACGAATGATTTGGCAATCCTCTAGGAAAACCAACTACAAATGTCCAGGCTATTGATCATTTCGTCCGTGCACACGTGATTTCACCAAACAGACGCAATGGATCCTGCAGCGGTTGTGCATTGCTGATACTAAACTGGACGATGCAGAGGGGCACTACAGACGCAACATCGTCCATATTGTGAGCCTGCCCAGGCAGAAGGAGAGGATCCACCTGCTTTTCTGGAAACATGATGGAAACAGGATATTGCCCTTGAAACTGCCTCTCCCTATTTTGTGATTGAACGAACACACAGAGTGCCAGCAAAATGTCCACCTTCAGAAGCGCCACCCAGACCTATGGTAGCAAGGGCCCTGAACTACTGAGACCGGGATGTAATCCTGATAGCAGCCCAGGGAGAGAGATCTATTAGCTACAATAAGGCAAAAGTGATGTTTTTCCTAGACTACACCTTGCTGGTCCAGCAACTGAGAGTCCTTTATTCAAGTTAAAAAGAAGATACGTGACATGGGTCTTAAATATGTCCTCCTGTTTCCTGCAAAGCCATGGATGTCAGGTGGTCAAATCTCACATTTCTTTACCCAGCTGGAGGCAGCTTAGGATTGGATTGAAACCTTTGACCGGGGCACTGTCAATAGCTCACCCTCTCTTTCCACCATTCGGAGCGACCAAGTCTCAGCTAAGGTCCAGACGCTGCGCCGCCGAGAACCAAAACACCATGGCCCCATGCAAGATCAGAGTCAGAGGGAACAACATGAGGAAGTTGCAGCAGTAGCAGGCTCCTTACAGGAACTCTCAGCAATACCACATCTGCTTTCCTCTGATTCCAATGTATCTGTTGATGACCAGATGTCCAAGGAACTTGGCTCCGATTCATTGACACCACTGGAATTTACAACACAATCCATCAAAGATCTTGTGTGATATACTGATTGGGAAACTATGCTTGCTTTAGGCTTTTCCATTATGAGTGGCTTGTAGCCAGTTACATTGGCCTCTTTGGGGTGCTTAACCCCTCCATAATATTTCTGCTTTATACACCGCAGACACCTCATCCGGACACTCCTGAACCATATGGACACCAGTCTGCAGGGTCACAAGTATAGGTATGTACATCTGATGAGCCCAGCTTCCTGTGTTACCCTGGTTCCTCAGCGGGGTTGGGGCTCTTTCTCTTCTATAACATCTCGCCTCCATTTGTTACTTAGTGATGGAGCGTAAAAGTTTAAAGATGATTTCCTCTATCAATTCTCACTACCAAATGACATTTACGATACTAATTTTTTATAAAATATCAAAATAGATGATGACGAAAAACATGAGGGGCCAGATGTACGACAGTTTTTTGCCGTCGCAAAGGGGATTTCGGCCCCTTCGCGACCGCAAAATAGGTCAGCCCAATGTACTAACCATAGTTTGCGAGTCGCTAATCAATTAGCGAATCACAAAATAGGGTTAGCGACTCGCTATTAGGAAGGGGCGTGCCAAGGGCGTCCCTGCCTAATAGTGAAGGGAGGTAAAGCACTCGCAAACGGGAAGGGGTCCCCAGGGGACCCCTTCCCCTTTGGGAATGGATGCGCAAATATTTTTTAAGAGCAGGCAGTGGTCCCTGGGACCACTGCCTGCCCTTAAAAAATGAAACTGAAATGTTTCATTTTTATTTTTTAAATGCATCCCGTTTTCCTTTAAGGAAAACGGGCTGCATTTAAAAAAATAAAACTGCTTTATTGACAAAGCAGTCCCAGACATGGTGGTCTGCTGACCCCAACAGGCCACCATCCCTGGGAGTGCCAGCCATTCTCATGGGGTCGCAAATTGCGACAGCCTCATTAATATTCATGAGGCATGCAATTTGTGCACCCCATTGGGAATCGTAAACAGTGTCTGAGACACTGTTGTACATTGGATTTTGCGACTCGCAAATTGCAACTCGCAATTTGCGAGTAGCAAAATCCAATGGTCGTACATCTGGCCCTCGATCTTTTACTGCATTGTAAAAGCATGCAAAAGTGTTCTGAAAACCTGATAATGTGAAAGACGTAAATAAATAGAGAGAAAAACAGCTATTTGCTTATGCAATGTAAACATGCGTTTAAGAAATCAAATATGGTTAACTCAGAAAATGTGCTGCTGATTACCTAACGTGATAAATTAAAAGAATGCTTACATAATGAAACACTTGAAAACGATTGAAATGTTTTGTTTAAAGATGCTTGACAGTACAAGATTAGCTGTTTTATTCTAGTAATACGTGAAAATAAACATGAATAACAAAATTGACGCATAGTAATCTGTTTGAAAAATAAAAATGTGTGACATGTTCTTTTTAGTACCTAATATTGACATGAAACTTTTGGAGAAAAGAATAATGAGTGAATTTAATGAGAAAGCTGAATTATTCATATTAACGTGTGTTTTGTATTAATCATAACGTGATAATGATTTAACAAGTTTCATGTAGGCCTCAAATGCCTACATGAACAATAGGCCCTTTTCTGATTCAGTAACACTTTTGACAGAAATGTATCAATACAATTGCAAACCGAGAGAGAGCGTCTGGGAACGGACAGACAGTGAACAAATGAATTTTCTTACTTCCGGGTAAAGGATGGAAATTATAAAGTTGTTGAAATTGATGATTTGGCAAAAAGATTACTTAACGCTTCTGGAATTCTTAGTCAGGTTTTGATCACACATTGAGCAGCCCACTGTGGACAACCAATAGAAACCATAACGTACAATGAAACTGATACTTTGTGGGCGTAAACTGAGAACTTTTGGAAGTATAATTGCCCCCTTTAGAGGAGGAGTCGGGGCTGGTTATCATTTTCCATTTCCTTGCCTGGCATGCTGTCGGACTGAACTCTGATGCTTGTTCCTATGCCAAAACCATTCAAACTGAATTTTCTGAATTGACTCAACCTGTGCTTAGCCGGCTGGTAAAGTGAGCAGGTATAAATCTTTGGCTGGAGAGTTTATGAACTCATTCCTGTGACTCCTTACGCTTCAACTCTGCATATTTGGTTTGTATAACCTAAATGCTGAACTTGACTTTTCCATATGTCTCTCTCTCTCTCTCTTTCTTATCCCCTAGGTGATCAGCATATGTCTAATTCCTAAATCTGTATGACATTGTGTGACTAATTGTTCTAAATGATTTTCTATAAACAAAAGCTTAAATGTGATTTGTGTTTCTTGACCATTCAAATTGAGGCTTAGATAAACTATTTACATGAGTAATTTTATCGTATTTGTGTCATTCTTGGTGTGGAAACTTCGTGTAGTAAGTTTTATCATTTAACGTCTATTGAAAGGTTGTTTATTGTCAGCACGAATTTGGCATCTTCTTATTCCAGGTCCTCATAAGGATTTGCCACATGTTCTCTTAACATCCAAGTCCCTGTTAGCTCACATAAAAGATACATTGGAGGATCTATGGGTGTTAAGTGTTTGATATGGGCCCAGAGAGGAAACAGTCAGAGTATGTATGAAAGGATGTAAGTATATGAAACTCGTTTTGCACAGCTTCCGCTGGATCATTAGCATTTATGCTTGGAGTTTCTAAATTGTTATTGTTTTGTTCACCTGTTTCTCTTTCCCAGGTGGGGGTGTATTTTCTTCTTTTTGGTCTTTTGGATGACATGTTGTGATCGGGCTTTGGGATCCTAGACGCTTCCATACAGTTAATTATTACAGGATATCTCTGCCTACCACACTACTTTTCAATCCCCACCTAATGGTATCCACAGTCACCAGTCCTCATTCTTACCACGCTCCTTAGCTGTCCTGACCAGGTACACAATTTGTTTAGTACACTGCATCTTGTCATCATAGTTTGATTACATGGAATTTCAGGGGCTTGAATTCACTACAAAAACATTACAAAGTCCATGCAGCATTGACTCGTAGGCAGGCCCAGATAGTCTTTTTACCAGAGACCTATTTGACGGCGATGGAGGTCTCCAAAATACGGACCAAATGGTGGGGTCAGCTCTATTGCACAGTCTTTTCCGTCTTTGCTAGAGGGGGTAGCACTGTAGAATCACAGCGGGAGTTCCTTTTATGTTGGAAGAGGTGAAAGCAGACAATGAGGGCCATTTTGTACAGGTGAGAAGCTACCTCTATGGCATACCTCTGAATCTAGGGGTGGTCACCCACTCCATACGTCAACCAGATAACCTTTTGGACCCGTCTATCGACCCTGCTGGTGGACTGGCCCAACGCCCCTTGGAATATTGGGAGGATTTCAAAAGTCTCCTCGATGTTTACATGGATAGATCAACACTGCCACTCTCACAATCACTCAGGTTTCTCAATGCATCCCAACTCCAGCAATGGTTGGCGCAATGCGACCTGGATGAGACATGGTTCCTGAAATACCCGACTCTTGGCAAATTTTCCTTTTATTGAGCAGTGCACAAAATTTACTCACAGTTGAACAGGTTCATATGTTCTTCAACCCTCCAACAACAGGTTACTTCTATATATCCTACAAACCCAGGGCAATATCTAACCATAACCCGTTGCCTATGGTCGTAGATTGGGGTTAGATCCCATTCCCAATCCCCAACTGGAGACTTGCAGTCTCTATGTTGCATGATGTAGTATTTTGACAAGAGATACTCAACCACATAGATACATTCTTTCAAGCGAATACATGGTCTTCCTCCTCCCGTAAGATAGAATAGGAAACATTTAAAGCGGTGACAAGGGGACTATGTATTAATACTAAGGTGGGTGTTCAGTGGGCCTGTTAGATTTGGGGGTCTCTAGTTGGCAGAGGTATGTACCTTAGTCCAAATAGGGACCCTTGAGTCTAGTCAGGGAAAGTAGGTACACTCCCGAAATAACCCCTGCTCACCCTCTTGGTAGCTTGGCACGAGCAGACAGGCTTAGTTCAGAGGCAGTGTGTAAAGCATTTGTGAACACATACAGTAATCAAGTGACAACACTACAAATGGACACCACACAGGTTATATATTTATAAAAATAGGTATACTTTATATAGATTTATCACAAGACCATAAACGACAAAAATAATCCACAATACTGTTAAGAATACTTAGTTCTGATCAAAAAGGCTTAATTCAAGGTTCTGTGCGAGTCGGTAGCCTCCTCCGGCTACGGCGATGTCGAGAACAAACAGAGTCTAACAAATCCAGCTGACCGCGTCGAGACGGGCCAACACAGCGTAGACAGACTCGGTCACAGTACCTTTACTTGAAGCGGCAGGCACGGGCGTGCGAGCCGGATGGCTGTTCGTCGCGGTCGCGATGCAAAAATGGAAGCGTTGCAGGACGCGTTGTCCCTCGATGCGGTGCAGGCAGCGGCTCGTTGACGTCGTCGAGACGGAGTCGGTGAGACCAGGGCCGTGCGTTGCAGGGCGAGACGGTGCTTCGATGCGGTGCTGGCAGGTTGCGGTGCGGCGACGGAGCCGGATTCAGGAGCTGGCGTCGATCAGTCCGGACAGCGGTGCGAGTCGGGCGGTGCGTCGCAAAGCGTGCGAGCGGTGCCCAACTCCGGTGCGGTCACAGGACTCGAACTCAGCAGCAGTGACCGTGTCGGTCGGACCAGTTCGATTCGGCGTAGCGAAGCGTTGCAGGACGCGTTGTCCCTCGATGCGGTGCAGGCAGCGGCTCGTTGACGGAGTCGGTGAGACCAGGGCCGTGCGTTGCAGGGCGAGACGGTGCTTCGATGCGGTGCTTGCAGGACACCGAGTCGGTCGTGAGAGTCGGTCACAGCTCCCTACCTCTGTAGCCACTGAAACAGAGTTTCCAGCAGCAATTCACAAAGGGGGTGAAGTCCAATGGTCCTGGGACTTCGGTCAGGGGGCAAGCTCTCTTCCAAGCCCTTGGAGATCCTTCACAAGTTGATGAAAGTCACAGCAAAGCAAAAGTTCCTTTCTCCTCTCTTTGGCAGTCAGGCAAACCACTGCAGGCCAATCCCCCAAGCAGCACTTCAGGCTTAGGGATAGTTTCTCCTCAGTTTCTTCTTGGTTCCGCTCCTCAGTAAAGGTTTCTTCTTGTTCCCAAAGTGATCTAATTTTCCTGGGGTCTGGGTGCCCCTCTTATACCCTGATTCTCTTTGTTCTCTGGAGGCAGAGAGGCCTCTGCCTAGTCCAAAACCAGTTCTGGTCAGTCCTGGAGCACTTTGTTTTTCTGACCCCTTCTTTCCTTTCAGAATGTGGGGCAGAGTGCTCAGCCGCCCGGCAGGAGGTGGAGCCAGCATTGTGGAAGGCAGGCACAGCCCTATTCAGACCCAGGTGCAACTCCTCCCTCCACTCTGGCTGCAGATCTTTCTATTCAGCCCTGCGCTGACTCACCCTGTCTCCGGTAGCCACCCCCAGCCCCTGTCACTCAATCTCCAGACAAGGAATACACAACCTAGCAGAGGCAGGCTTGGATAGTTAGGCAAGAAAATACCCACTTTCTAAAGTGGTATTTTCGAACACAGAATGTTAAAACCAACTTCACTAAAAGATGTATTTTATCATCCTGAGTTCAGGCATACTAAATTCGTTTTTCTACCATGTTCCCTGGGTCAGTTCTGACTATAAGGTGTAATAGTCAGTCTGCCCATTCTGGCCTATGGGGAGCAGGTAGCCTTGCAATAGTGAAAAACGAAAATGGCTGTAATTCACTATTAGGACATGCCACACACACCAGGGCATGTCCTACCTTATACTTACAATGCACCCTGCCCTAGGGCCTACTTTAGGGGTGACCAACATGCAGTAAAGGGAAGGTTTAGGGACTGGTAAGTGGGTGTACTCACCAAGTCGACATGGCAGCCCTAGGCTGCACACAGGCTCTGCGATGGCAGGCCTGAGACACATTTTACCAGCCGCTTCTGTGGGTGGCACAACCAGTGCTGCAAGCCCACCAGCGGCATTGGATTTACAAGCCCTGGGCACACTGAGTGCACTGTACTAGGGACTGACAAGTAAACCAATCATCCAATCATGGAGTCACTAATACATGTATCAATTAACGATAGGGAGCACTTGCACTTTGGCACTGATTAGCAGCGGCAAAGTGCCCATGAGCATCTAGTCCAGCAAAAACATATCGGCAACAGTGGAGGCATTATGAAAAAATGGAAGGGAGACCCACGCCAAGGATGCCAGGTCTAACACGTGTCCCCTCCAGCTGAAATGTGGGGAGAACTATCCTACCCCTAGGGAGTTCTCATCGCTAAGGCGGAAAAATCTGGACAGTCCATCAGCATTGGCGTGTTCTGTACCAGGGCGGTGTTCCACCGTAAAGTCCATCCCCTGTAGGGAAATGGACCACCTCAACAGCTTTGGATTCTCACCCCTCATCTGCATCAACCATCTGAGGGGCCTGTGGTCTGTCTGAACCCGGAAGTGAGTCCCAAACAGGTATGGTCTCAGCTTCTTCAGTGCCCAGACCACAGCAAATGCCTCACGCTCAATAGCACTCCATCTCTGTTCCCGGGGAAGTAACCTCCTACTGATGAAGGCTACAGGTTGGTCTAGGCCCTCCTCATTGATCTGTGATAGAACAGCCCCTACACCATGCTCTGAAGCGTCGGTCTGAACAATGAACTCATTGGAGAAGTTGGGTGCCTGGAGCACAGGCGCCGTGCACATGGCAGTCTTCAAGGTGTCAAAAGCTTTTTGACAGGCGTCAGTCCAAATCACTTTCCTGGGCTGCTTCTTGGAAGTCAGCTCGGTCAAGGGGGCAACAATGCTGCCATACCCCTTGACGAATCTCCGGTAATACCCGGTGAGTCCTAGGAAGGCTCTCACCTCTGTCTGGGTCTTGGGGGCTCCCAAGCCAGAATGGTATCAATTTTCGGTTGGAGGGCGCCACCTGGCCGCTCCCAACCTGGTGTCCCAAGTACACCACAGAACCCTGCCCAATCTGGCACTTACTCGCCTTGATTGTGAGGCCTGCCCTCCGCAGCGCCATCAACACTTCCCAGAGGTGGCGCAGATGCTCTTCCCAACGGGCACTGAACACTGCGATGTCATCCAGGTAGGCGGCACTGAAATCCTCCAGTCCAACCAACACCTGGTTGACCAACCTCTGAAAGGTGGCAGGGGCATTCTTCATCCCAAAGGGCATCACCCGGAACTGGTAGTGCCCATCTGGTGTGGAGAATGCTGACCTCTCTTTTGCCCCATCAGTCAAGGCGATCTGCCAGTATCCAGACGTTAAGTCAAACGTGCTGAGGTACCGCGCAGCCCCTAACCGATCTATGAGCTCATCAGCTCTGGGGATGGGGTGGGCGTCAGTCCTGGTGACGGAATTGAGTCCCCTGTAGTCCACACAGAACCGGAGTTCTGGTGTGGCACCAGGCGCGGCAGCTTTTGGAACCAAGACCACGGGGCTGGCCCAAGGGCTGTTAGAGGACTCAATCACCCCTAGCGCAAACATCTTGGAGACCTCCTCCTTGATGCAGGCTCTGACCCTGTCAGTCACCCTGTAAGCCTTGTGCTTCACAGGAAGACTGTCCCCAGTGTCCACATCATGGACGCACCAATGGGTGACACTGGGAACCAGGGAGAACAGGTCAGGGAACTGTCCCAACAGTTGGCGACAGTCACCCTGCTGCTCAGGTGTCAGGGAGGTAGAGAGGTTTACTCCCTCCACTGATCCATCTTGCTCTCGGGCTGACAGGAGGTCAGGAAGAGGCTCGGTCTCCTCCTCCATTCCATCATCTGTAGCTAAGAGCATGCCCACTTGGGACCTCTCCAAGTGGGGCTTCAGGCGGTTCACATGCAGGACCCGCAAGGGGTTCCTGGGAGACTGCAAGTCCACCAAATAGGTAACTGGACTCTTGCGCTCCACCACCGTAAAAGGGCCGGTCCACCTGTCCTGGAGCGCACAGGGCTCCACAGGGGCCATGACCCACACTTTCTGACCAGGCTGAAGCTCTACCAGAGTGGCATTCTGGTCGTACCACCGCTTCATCTCCTCCTGGCTGGCTTCCAGATTTGCCTCAGCAAGCTCTCTGAAACGCCTAGTCTGGTTCCTGAAGGCCAGCATGTAACTGTATACATCCTGGGGAGGTTTCCTGGGAGATTGCTCCCAGCCTTCCTTGACCAAACTCAGAGGTCCTCGCACCGGGTGTCCATAGAGGAGCTCAAAGGGACTGAACCCTAGAGACTTCTGTGGCACCTCCCGGTATGCAAACAACAGGCATGGTAAGAGGACGTCCCATTTACGCCTCATGGGTTCTTCCAGACCCATAATCATGCCCTTGAGGGTCCGGTTGAATCTCTCAACCAGACCATTTCCTTGAGGGTGGTAAGGAGTGGTGAACTTGTAAGTTACACCGCACTCCTGCCACAGGGACTTCATGTACTTGGACACGAAGTTGGTACCTCTGTCAGACACCACCTCTTGAGGGAATCCCACACGTGAGAAAATTCCCATCAGTGCCCGTCCCACCACGGGGGCCGTCACTGTCCTCAGAGGGATGGCTTCAGGGTACCGGGTGGCATGGTCCACCAAGACCAGGATAAACCTGTTGCCCATGGCTGTCTTGGGGTCCAGTGGCCCCACAATGTCAATACCCACCCGTTCAAAGGGGTGCTGACCACAGGGAATGGCTGGAGAGGAGCCTTGTGCTTCCTCCCACTTTTTCCACTTGCCTGGCAAGTCTGGCATGTCCTGCAGTGAGTGGCGGCACTCCTGCGCATCTGGGGCCAATAGAAATGGGTAACAAGCCTGTCAAAGGTCTTGTCCTGCCCCAGATGTCCCGCTAACGGTACATCATGAGCCAACCCCAGTAGGAAGGCTCTGAAGCGCTGGGGTACCACCAGCACACGGGCTGACCCAGGCTCAGCAACCTTAGGCTCTGAATACAGGAGACCATTCTCCCAGTAAACCCAATGTGATCCAGACTGATCACCTGCTGCCTGGTCTGTGGCCTGTTGCCTCAGACCCACGAGAGAAGGGCATGTGTTCTGCTCCTTGCAGAACTCTTCCCTGGAGGGTCCTCCTTCTTGCTGCCAATGGGTCAGCTCAGGTAGGTCCCCCAGTTCAGCTACCTGTTCCCCTGTAGGTTCCAGGGCATCCCCCTCAGGGTCTGCCTCCTCCTGGACCGTGGGAACCTCGGGGGCCGGTTTCCCGCGCCCCCTGCCTCCTCTCTCTCCGGCAGGCACCTGGGCCTCCCTCTCAGGCTCCAGGTCCTCTTGAACACCTTTAGCTGCCATTGACCGGGTGGTCACACATGCCCAATCAGGCAAGCCCAACATTTCTAAATGCGCACTCCGCTCCACCTTAGCCCAAGGTGAGCTCTCCAAATCGTTCCCTAACAAACAGTCAACAGGCATGGCTGGCCTCACAGCTACTTGAAGAGTACCCGAGACCCCCCACTCAAAGGGAACCTGAGCCACCTTGCAGTGACTCTCTGTGTTGTCAGCGGCAACAACCGGATAGAATGCATCAGGGATAACCTGCTCTTTAGACACCAGGTGACACTTGACAGCTGTCACACTGGCTCCTGTGTCTCTCAGAGCCTCCACCCTATGGCCATTGATGGTCACCCACTGCCTGTATTTCTTAGTGTTCTCAGGCAGCGGGGTCCTAGGGACCATCTCAGAGTCTCCTAATGAGACAAGGGAAAACACTGTGGGATCCCCCACCTTGGGCACCCAACTCCTCCCCCAGGGCTACACTAGCCAACTGCCGGGGGACTGCACTGGTGGGTGCTGGTTTTCCATGCAAAGGGCAACGAGGATCGTTTGCCTTGTGGCCAGGGGCGCCACACTTGTAACATACCAGTGGTCCCTGGTGAACAGGGGGCCTGTCAGGGCCACTGGCTTCTTCTCAGGGGAGGCTGGGAACCTTTCCCTTGGTTCCCTTGGGGTCTACTTTGGGGCCCTTTATGGAACTCCTTCTGTTTACCCTTGTCCCCCCACTCTTCTGCTGGGGACCCTGCCCACCCTTGGCGGAGTCTCCCACGTGACCCTTGTGGACCCGGGTACTCACCCAGCGGTCCGCCTCCTCAGCAAGCTGCCTAGGGTTAGTCAGCTTACTATCAATCAGGTGCTGGCGTAGCTCAGGAAAACAATTACCGGACAAGTGCTCCCAGGCAATCAAATCAAAGAGCGCCTGAAAATCAGTCGCTTTGCTACCCTTTACCCAACCATCCAAGGCTCTGCAAAAGAAGGTCACATATTCAACCCAGGTACTGCTTTCAATCTTACTACAGTTCCTGAACCTTTGCCTATAAAGCTCAGGGGTCAAACCATATCTAGTCATTAAGGCATCCTTCATGTGGCTGTACGAATTATAGACTTCAGAGGGCAAATCCAACAAGGTATCCCGCCCTTCACTGAGGAACCGTCCCCACAACCCCGCTCCCCAATCCTTCTCAGGGACCCGGTGGGAAGACATGGCTACCTCATAGGCTTTGAACCACTGCCCTATGTCGTCATTTTTAAAAAACTCCTTCACCACATCTTTGGGAATATACACCCTAGCTTCAACAGGCACAGGCGGTACACTGCCACCAGAGGGAGTAATCTCTAAGCTCTTGGCCTTCAATTCCAACTCCCTCAAAACTTTCTCATGTTCAAACTGCATTTTCTTTTCCTCTAGGGCTAATTTCCTTGTTTGCATTTCGAATTCTAACTGCTTATTCAGCTTGAGTTTGGTCAGCTCTATTTCGTGCATCCTACTCTCTTTCCTGTCCTCCAACTCCTCTGGAGACAGTCCTCTGGCAGAAACACTGCTACCTACTGGGGAAGGTGGTCTTCTAGCCCCTAGACCCAATAGCCCCTCCAGCTGCCCTTCTGCATTCTCAGCCCCCTCCACAGGGGCACTCCTTGATTCGACCCAGGCCCTCAGCGCCTTTTGGAGGTCCTCCTTCCTGGAGATCCCGGTCATGGACACTTTAAACTTTTTGCAGAATTGCTTGAGCTGCTTAAGGGTGTAGCATTCTAGCCTCTCTTCTTCCCAATCACATTCAACAGAGGCTACTGATGCTGGTTTCTCCATAGTGACTGAACTTGGCATTTGCAAAAATAGGAAATCCCAGAAAAAATGCTATTAAAGTATGTGGTTGCGTTTTGGTCTGCACTCACTAAGTAGTGTTCACCAATCACTGTACATGAGTCACAAATGCAAGTCCAGAATCCTCACCGCTGACCACCAATGTTAGATTTGGGGGTCTCTAGTTGGCAGAGGTATGTACCTTAGTCCAAATAGGGACCCTTGAGTCTAGTCAGGGAAAGTAGGTACACTCCCGAAATAACCCCTGCTCACCCTCTTGGTAGCTTGGCACGAGCAGACAGGCTTAGTTCAGAGGCAGTGTGTAAAGCATTTGTGAACACATACAGTAATCAAGTGACAACACTACAAATGGACACCACACAGGTTATATATTTATAAAAATAGGTATACTTTATATAGATTTATCACAAGACCATAAACGACAAAAATAATCCACAATACTGTTAAGAATACTTAGTTCTGATCAAAAAGGCTTAATTCAAGGTTCTGTGCGAGTCGGTAGCCTCCTCCGGCTACGGCGATGTCGAGAACAAACAGAGTCTAACAAATCCAGCTGACCGCGTCGAGACGGGCCAACACAGCGTAGACAGACTCGGTCACAGTACCTTTTACTTGAAGCGGCAGGCACGGGCGTGCGAGCCGGATGGCTGTTCGTCGCGGTCGCGATGCAAAAATGGAAGCGTTGCAGGACGCGTTGTCCCTCGATGCGGTGCAGGCAGCGGCTCGTTGACGTCGTCGAGACGGAGTCGGTGAGACCAGGGCCGTGCGTTGCAGGGCGAGACGGTGCTTCGATGCGGTGCTGGCAGGTTGCGGTGCGGCGACGGAGCCGGATTCAGGAGCTGGCGTCGATCAGTCCGGACAGCGGTGCGAGTCGGGCGGTGCGTCGCAAAGCGTGCGAGCGGTGCCCAACTCCGGTGCGGTCACAGGACTCGAACTCAGCAGCAGTGACCGTGTCGGTCGGACCAGTTCGATTCGGCGTAGCGAAGCGTTGCAGGACGCGTTGTCCCTCGATGCGGTGCAGGCAGCGGCTCGTTGACGGAGTCGGTGAGACCAGGGCCGTGCGTTGCAGGGCGAGACGGTGCTTCGATGCGGTGCTTGCAGGACACCGAGTCGGTCGTGAGAGTCGGTCACAGCTCCCTACCTCTGTAGCCACTGAAACAGAGTTTCCAGCAGCAATTCACAAAGGGGTGAAGTCCAATGGTCCTGGGACTTCGGTCAGGGGGCAAGCTCTCTTCCAAGCCCTTGGAGATCCTTCACAAGTTGATGAAAGTCACAGCAAAGCAAAAGTTCCTTTCTCCTCTCTTTGGCAGTCAGGCAAACCACTGCAGGCCAATCCCCCAAGCAGCACTTCAGGCTTAGGGATAGTTTCTCCTCAGTTTCTTCTTGGTTCCGCTCCTCAGTAAAGGTTTCTTCTTGTTCCCAAAAGTGATCTAATTTTCCTGGGGTCTGGGTGCCCCTCTTATACCCTGATTCTCTTTGTTCTCTGGAGGCAGAGAGGCCTCTGCCTAGTCCAAAACCAGTTCTGGTCAGTCCTGGAGCACTTTGTTTTTCTGACCCCTTCTTTCCTTTCAGAATGTGGGGCAGAGTGCTCAGCCGCCCGGCAGGAGGTGGAGCCAGCATTGTGGAAGGCAGGCACAGCCCTATTCAGACCCAGGTGCAACTCCTCCCTCCACTCTGGCTGCAGATCTTTCTATTCAGCCCTGCGCTGACTCACCCTGTCTCCGGTAGCCACCCCCAGCCCCTGTCACTCAATCTCCAGACAAGGAATACACAACCTAGCAGAGGCAGGCTTGGATAGTTAGGCAAGAAAATACCCACTTTCTAAAAGTGGTATTTTCGAACACAGAATGTTAAAACCAACTTCACTAAAAGATGTATTTTATCATCCTGAGTTCAGGCATACTAAATTCGTTTTTCTACCATGTTCCCTGGGTCAGTTCTGACTATAAGGTGTAATAGTCAGTCTGCCCATTCTGGCCTATGGGGAGCAGGTAGCCTTGCAATAGTGAAAAACGAAAATGGCTGTAATTCACTATTAGGACATGCCACACACACCAGGGCATGTCCTACCTTATACTTACAATGCACCCTGCCCTAGGGCCTACTTTAGGGGTGACCAACATGCAGTAAAGGGAAGGTTTAGGGACTGGTAAGTGGGTGTACTCACCAAGTCGACATGGCAGCCCTAGGCTGCACACAGGCTCTGCGATGGCAGGCCTGAGACACATTTTACCAGCCGCTTCTGTGGGTGGCACAACCAGTGCTGCAAGCCCACCAGCGGCATTGGATTTACAAGCCCTGGGCACACTGAGTGCACTGTACTAGGGACTGACAAGTAAACCAATCATCCAATCATGGAGTCACTAATACATGTATCAATTAACGATAGGGAGCACTTGCACTTTGGCACTGATTAGCAGCGGCAAAGTGCCCATGAACATCTAGTCCAGCAAAAACATATCGGCAACAGTGGAGGCATTATGAAAAAAATGGAAGGGAGACCCACGCCAAGGATGCCAGGTCTAACAGGGCCCTTCTAGGGGATTTGGCAAAGGCAGAATTCTCTCTCCTCGATCTGGAACGGGCTGTGTCATCCTCACCGGATAAGGTTGATGACTTACATAGGGCCAGAGCCACTTACTTTGATAAAAATAGAATCACCTTGATGCCATGACTACTCTGTCTATCAAGTGAGAACCCACAATGAAGGCAACAAGCCTAATCGCCTGTAGGCGCAACTGGTCACCAAGTGCCATGCAGGCTCTACCCCACTCTCAATTTGACATCAAGGGTAACAGCCCACACTCAGTCGGCCATTAACAGCGCCTTCCACGATTATTATAGTGCTCTTTATAGAGCTCTAAAGCTGACCCCTGAGTCTGCTATAGAAATCTTTTTCACCCCAATAAGACTAGCTTGTGTATCCCCCGAGACCCAGCTTTCCCTAGATATCTCAAAATCGCGACAAGAGATTACATCAATACTAAGCGACCTACCCTAAGGGAAAACCCAAGGATCATATGGCTCACCGGCCAAATTCTATACCCCGTTTGCTCAACTGGTAGCGCCCAGGCTGGCAATGCTATATGAGGCCATCTTCACCTCCAGCTCTCTAACCCCTCCCTTCATGAGGCTCTTATCACTACACAGCCGAAACTGCACAAAGTTGTTCTTATATGACTTGTAATCACTCATTATCCATTTTTAACACTGACTATAAAATCTTAACTCACCTTCCAGTGTGCAGGTTAAGGCCAGAACTTCTGATAATAATTCATGAAGACCAATTGGGGTTTGTCCTGGATTGTAACACTTCCCTCAACCTCCGCAGGCTAAGGCAAATTAAACAGAATGATTCAACAGATATGTTTCCAGCAGCAGCATGCATTGCGCTTGATTTAGAGAAAGCATTTGGTTCCTTACACTGAGAATTATGCATATGGTAGTGCAACTTGTTGGGGTGGGCCTCTATTGACAAAGATGGATACAAATTCTTTACTCAAACCCCTCCACCTGGGTAAAAACAGGGACATGTATCTCAGTCTCGTGGCCAGTGGGAAAAGGTACTCGGCAGGGCTGCCCCCTTTCACCCTTAGTATTCGCTATGTGATGAAACCCTTAGAGGCCTGCCTACGTCTCCTTGGAGTTCATTGGGGTATACTGATTTGCGGCACTTCCCATGCCGTATATCACTAGGCCATTGATATCGTGTTATATATAAAGGATGCAAGTGCCGATTTATCCCCTATTACTCACTTGTTGATTTTGCAGTCGTCTCAGATCTTTAGTTTAATTGGGACGAATGCTGTATATTGTTGTATTCCGCTTTAGGTGTCCGTATATAGGTTTTCCTGAAACATGTCCTTATATAGGCACAATTCGCATTGCCCTTATATAGGCATAAGATCCCAGTCCTTATTTAGGCATTAGCCATGCTATCCAAATACAGGCATGGTCACTTACATCCGTCCACCCTAACGTCACAACGAGTTCTTAGAAACCAGACCCTTAAGCTCTTGGGAGTTCCCCTCGCACAGGAATATTGATTTCTCCAAGAACTCATTTATTATGCATGAACTGCTATACCTTAAGGGTTCATTCCTGACGTCTTCCTCTGCCCGACTTTACGTCAATACTAACATTCCAAGGCACCTACCAGGTATAAATATACCTTCCCTTGCCCAAGCAAGTAGGAGGAGACCTCAACTTTAGAGGAGCCCGTGTCCCAGCCTGACGCACTGACAAGAGACGCTGTCATCCCTGCTCGCAGAGAATCCAGCTCCCAGTGTTCTGACTCCTTCGCGGGGTGTTAGAGTTCGAGACCCGGAAGGGAGATTCCCACCTCTCTCATTCTCAAGGTATGGAGCTGACTAGAACCTAGAGGGACTCTTGGCATACTAGACTTGGCATACTAGACTATAGCATACCATACTATAGAATACATCACCTTCTTCCTACCTTGCACTACACTTAGGTTAGGTACACTGGGGTAGAACTAGTTAGAGAAGCATCTTATCAGTACTCGCATTTTTAGCTTATGTTATTTATGTATATGAATATATGTGTCATAGCTAAAAGATAATGCTAGCGCAGTATTATTTCTTTCTACTGCTTACGCTGTACATTATATATCTTGCATACTGTCTTGTGATCATAACAGCTCATATCTCTTACACGAGAAACAAGACTGTTCAATAAATACTTTTATTGAAACGCCCATCTATTCTTTCTGTGTAACTCTGAAGAAACTAAGCATGCACGATTAGCTGAGTGAAACTGTTATCTATTGTTTCCACGATTCTGAGAGTGTTCCGATTCTAAAGGGAAACAAAGTTGTCATGTTTATGCGGTTGCCAGAAACTACTCCCTTCTTGTTTACAAGGAGTTTCTAGTGGCCTCTGAGTTAGCTGGCACAAAGTAATAAAGTTTAATATACTCTATAGGGACATACTGACCTCAGTCCTATGTCGAATCTATAGGGTATATTATTCCAATGCGCAGAGCCTATTAGGGAAATAGGAACTACACTTCATGGCGCCCAACGGTTTGGTAAGGCACTAATTTAACGTTAGATACTGAGTAACTCAGTCGGGCTTTTCTCTCAGAGACCCCTACTCACATACTCCATAAGACGTCTGGAGTGGGTAGGGTTAAATATCCGCCAAAGCTAAATAGGAAAAAAAAAAACCTATAGATTAGCTATTTGGTTTGTTCAACGTTGAAGGATACAGTGTTCCAAAATATTGTGCACCTTATCTTTTGTTTCCTTGAAACTTGTTCTACATTTTTCAAAAAACAAATGTCCAGACACGGTGATAATGACACCGAGAACGGTGTAGCTGCGGCTGACCCAGTCGTAACAGCTTTTAACTTTACCGGTTTAAATGAAACCGATGAGGGTGTTATAAACATCCCTCCAAACTTAAGGAGAGCCATCACTCTAAAACGTATAAAACACAGCCTACCACCAAGAGGTGGTAGAGCAGTTTTCGTGATAGAGGCACACGAATCCTTTCAGACAGAGGTATTCTATTCATGGATAGTGTTATAGGGATTCTGCACACACAGAGCTATGCACAGGATAATAGGACCTAGGAATATAGTGGTGAGCCAACCATAAACCTTACCACCTAAAACCCCAACCCGACTAGCCTTAGCGTCCCATTAGTAACAAAGTTACCAATGCTTAGACAACCCAGAACACGGTATCTCTCTTTCAGGACTCGCAGTAGCAAGAACACCCTTTCATCACTCACTCATACCTGTCCACAACGTGCGTAAGAAGAGACACAGTATAGGTTAAAATGTTTATTTCAACTTACGTGCTCTAAGATACAGTACACGTGTCAGTACTATCAGCATAATGCATAAGAATAATATAATCAGCATAGTTACAACTCCATAGAATACAAACACGCTGTATATCACCTTCGATTTGAATAAGAATATTATATAGTCTGTTAGGGGGTGCCACTCTGGTGTCTGCTGTCTCCACAGTAATGAATGTTTCAGTTGCTGTCGCCTCCATATGAGGACGTAGCGCCTCCCGCACTATGGTAACTTCCGCGGCGCTGTCTAGGAGGGTCACTGCCCACGTCCAATTCAAGAGTCTCGTTCTCACCGTCTGTGGCATATCTCGCTGTTACAGCGGCAACTTTCTTCTTCTGAAATTGTGGGCGAGAACGCTGAAATTCTTCTGCTTTCCCTCTGACCTGTTGTCGAGGTTGGTCTCATCCCTGGGGAGCCTCTCGACCCCTTCCTCTATCCTGGCGCTCTCCTCCACCGGCCTGCAAAGTTGTCTGTGCCTGTGAAGAACGAGGAGAACGCGTATCAGGGATCTGAAACCTATCCGGCGATTTAATTCTTGCCCTATCGCGCAAATCATAAGTGCGTTCAGAAGAGACGGAAACCGGGGATGCGCCTCTCGACCCCCGCCTCTTTTGTTGCTTACCCTGTTTTTTCAACCTCCAGCTCTTTTTAGTAAAGACTGGTTTCTCATCTTTCTCTGATTGGGTTTTTGGTTGTTGTGGTTGCGATTGTGTTTGCGCTTTGGCAAAAGGCTTAACTCCCAGGCTATTTCTTCCAATAGTTTTGTAAGCCTGGGCTATAATTTTCGGTAATTCGCGCGGCTTGTCCAGTTCTGGGACTAAAGCCAAAGCATTTGCTACTTGAAAGTTCACTGCATCGCCCTTGACATTCGCAAGTATCAACTCAGCTACTACGTCGAACACTCCCACCAGTCTCATCCCTAATTCCACAGCCGCTTCAGGGCCATGTTCATCCTGCACGCGTTTAATTACAGAGAGGAGAACCGTCATGGAAGGAGTGCCGAAACACTTCGCATATACTGCTGCGAATACCTTACCCCAGTTGTTGCATGCTGCCAACTCGGGGATTAAGTCTTTTGGCAAACTAATCGTCAGAATTCTATGTTTTTCCACCGGTGTTGTGTTTGGAAAAACCGCCTCCAGCTGGTCAAATTTCTCTGCAAGCCAATAAGGAAAATCATCCTTATTTTGTGGGCGCTTGCCCATCACTGAATTCACCATGACAGGACTTATGGTCACTCCGCCTGCTCCAGCTGGATGGGCTGCAACTCCAGGTGGGGCTCCCTGGATGTTGCCTGTAACATACTGCACTAAGGCTCGATGCACTCGCACTAAAGCCGAATACATGTTGCGCAGTTCCTCGACTGTTACCATCATATATTGCGGATGTGGGGTGTACCCGGCCAAGACAAGCCAAGTGGCCCCATCAATGGATAAGGGGCCTAAACGAACCGCGGTAACCGGTTGGGGGAGGGCGCCATCAAACCACACACGGTGTTGCCAAGCCGTGAGCGGTACTTCAATATTCCTGTACGGTCTATAGATCATAGGAACTGCGGTGGCTTCATATTCATGGAACAAATTATCGTTCGCATCCACCGCCGGAAAGGTGACCCAAGAGTAGAACACCTCAAAGTGGAAAGCCGGATCGGCTTGTACCACAAAGATCAGATCGACACCCGCGTCAGGCACTCCATACACTGTTAAGTGAGCCCGGAGCGCTGCACGGCTATGTGCCGCGATTTGTACAGCCATTGTAGGCTAGAAGCAGTCGACAATCTAAAATGAGGCAGCACAATAGAGGGTATTCTTTAAAAAACCTTTTAACAACTTCAAGCCTGAAAGAACTTATAAAAACGTCAATATAGGAGGTAGGTATCACCGTCACACACGCTTCCGGAAGCGTCTGTGAGGGGAGTTGTGGACAAGCACAAGCACTACTCAAGCGTCTCGCAGATAAGCAGCCCACTCGTTGGTCGCGCCATGTTATAGGGATTCTGCACACACAGAGCTATGCACAGGATAATAGGACCTAGGAATATAGTGGTGAGCCAACCATAAACCTTACCACCTAAAACCCCAACCTGACTAGCCTTAGCGTCCCATTAGTAACAAAGTTACCAATGCTTAGACAACTCAGAACACGGTATCTCTCTCTCAGGACTCGCAGTAGCAAGAACACCCTTTCATCACTCACTCATACCTGTCCACAACATGCGTAAGATGAGACACAGTATAGGTTAAAATGTTTATTTCAACTTACGTGCTCTAAGATACAGTACACGTGTCAGTACTATCAGCATAATGCATAAGAATAATATAATCAGCATAGTTACAACTCCATAGAATACAAACGGGGAAAGCATTTCATAAAGCAGTGGATATAGGGCAGAATGACCTTACCACCCTCCCCGTGCTAGTAGCTATTGTATTATAAAAATAGAAGACCTCTGAGCATTGTCTAGCGAACCCCCATACCTCAGTCTCTAGATGCAAAGACTACATCAGCAGACAATCACAGCTCTTCTCCCTGGAAAGGTTTTTCTCCAAGTGTCTCCTAAGCGGGAAAACCGCAATATTAAAAGCACACGAATTTCTCCATGGCAGCTGTACATAATGTTATGTCTAGGTGCGAGGGACTGGCCAGATCAGCAAGAACAAGGGACGTTGTTTTTCGACCTTGTACATGTCGTGCAGAGTGAGCCCAAAGGGAACAGGAGAAAAGGTGAGAGACAGAAAATGCAGACAGTTCTAAAATAACTTGGCAGGAGCAGAGGTCGGCAGAACAACGGCTCAGAGTAACGTGCGCAAAGAAAGGCATCATGGCAGCCAGGCCCAAGACAACGTAGCAATGCAGGCCAGGAGGCCACAAACCACAAGACAATAGTATTCCCAGAATCAAATCCAATAACAAAACTATTTCACTTCTTTAAAGAAGATGAACCACCAGAGGAATATATTCCTTTCGAGGATATTGAAATTCCACTCACATACCAGGAGCATAATCTCTGGTTTAAAGGTGCCCTAAAACATCACAAAAACATTACCAGGCTCGATCCACTAGGTAGACCAGGAGCAACATGGCCGATTCTAGCCGGCTACACACCTCATCCTGACATCGATGTAATGTCAGACGAGGAATTACTTACTCAAATACAAGAGTTAATAAAAATTTACAGACAATTAGTCCAATATGTCATGCGGAATTTCACAGTCCAACCACCAATGACCATTCCAAATCAAACCCCTCAACAGGGGAATACACTAAAAATTACTCCACAGACTTTACATGCAGTCATGGGTAAAATGCCCACAAAACATGAGCAAATTCCATTCTGGATAGCTCAAAAATTACTCAAATCGAAGCAGTATTTCCAAATACTAGCCCTTATGAGAAACACAGAATCCTAACAATCTGTTTACCAATGGGGATCACACCACAACTGGAAGATTGCACCACTTGGGCGCAGTCTTTGCTGCCATTATACTAAAACACATGGTGTTCCGTCAATTGCATTAATACCAGATGTCCTGAAACAAATTCAAAACGAATACGGGGCATAACCTGCTCTGAATTTAGGTATGAAATTACTGAAAAACTTCGACCAGGTCTCAACAATAATATTATCTAATATTAAAGGGGAGGCAGCATCAGTGGCGATCCGCCAACGCTTAAGGGAATTTGATGTTACAGAACATCAACATGAACTACCCAGAATAATAGAACAATCTTATGCAGAATTAGGCAGAGATAGTTTGGGTGGAAAACCTTTGAAGCCAAAACTATCTGAAAGTCCTGAGAAGGACTCTATTAAACAAAATCCTACATCTTCTAAAAGGAAGTGGGAAACTAATAAACAAAATTCAAAAGAGAGACGTTCTCAATCCCGAGGTAGGTCTCCTCAAAAGGAGCCCTCTGAAAGGAGGTATAATCTCAGGAATAGGGATAATTTAAGAAAACCTGACAGGTATCAAGATACTGATACACGTTCCTCTCGTACCTTTCAGATATCGTCACACACATCAGAAAGAAGAAGACGGTCAGAACACAGAGAAGAACGCGTGAAATCCAAAGACGATAAACACGTTCAGAAAAATAAATCAAAACCTCAATTCACAAAAAAGAAGGTAGGAGGTCTGAAGATCAGACATGCCGAGAATACTGAGAACACAGCTCAAGAACAGAGAATGGGATCAGACAATGCTGGACAGTGCAGCAGAAGTAACAATAGCTCACCAGAACCTGAAGGAACTTCTGGAGATAGTGGACTTGAATGAGTACATCACAGTAGAGACTGTAGACACCAGAGTTAGTGCTCCACAAAACTTATATGAAATAACATTCCGAATGGAGGGAGACATACCAAGAAAAGTGAAAATACTCTTTTGGGAGAAATGTTCAAGGGGTTATGATATACTTCTAGCAGAAAAGGACTGGCCACCAAACTTTGTCAGGGAGTGCCCACATGGTGAGGACATCATTATGCCTGCCTTCTCCAACCATATTCCAATTCACCTAAAATATACTTATGCCAGGAAATGGGCAGTTGCCCAGGCCCCAGCATTATACAAAAATCATGTAGGATGGGATGAGGACTCACCTCACCACAAAATACATCTAAAAATGAACCTACTGCACAAAGGCAGTACCCAATAAAGCAAGAAGCTAAAAAACAGGTCAGGGAGATCTTAGATCAACTTGAATACCAAGGGGTGATTGAAACATGCACCTCCTCAATGAACAATCCTTTGTTTCCTGTATCCAAACCAGACAATACATATCGTCTAGTTTTGGATTACAGACACTTGAACACTTGTTCAAAAACATTTGCAGTGCAAAATGCACATAGTACAGCATTAATGACTAACATGGTGCGTAAAAATATAAAACCACATTGGACATTTCAAATGGTTTCTTTTGTCAAAACATAGCACCTGAAAGCAGGTACTTAACAGCTTTTTCAATAATGGGGACCCAGCGTCAATTTTGAGGACTCCCACAAGGGTTCAAAAACAGCCCGGGGTTATTCTCAGCAAGAGTAACAGAGTTACTACAAATTTATGATAATGAGGCATTGTCATATGTCGATGACATCTATCTGACAGACGATGACCTGGATTGGCACTTGAACAGGGTGAGTACCATTATATTGGGCTTCGCCTCTGAAGGCTATAAATTCAACTTTAAAAAATCCAGAATTGCCCATCTTAATGTCCTTTTTCTAGGATATGAGCTTTCAAGTGAAGGCAAGAGCCTGGCAGCTAACTTTTTAGAAAAGTGTGAGCTGCTCCAACCTCCAAAAACGCTGAAAAACTTACAATCCATCTTGGGTTTCCTAAATTTTGGAAGAACTTACATTCTAAATTACGCAGAAAAGGTTAAACCTCTCTACGAATTAATCAAACCTGATTTTTCAACAAAACATTGGACACAGGAACACACAGAAATCCTGCGTTCACTCCAAGCTAACATGTTAGCAACAAATCACTTACAAACACGCGTAAATACACGCAATTTAGTGATCCAAATAATTTCGGGACAATGCGGATTCACCTATTTAACATTTAATGAGGGTGAAAAAGTACCAATAGCATACAAATCAAATTTGTATACACAAGCAGACATGCGCTTCACTTCAACAGAAAAAATACTGACAGAAGTTCAAACCGCTGTAGCAAAAGAGAGAGCTCTAGCCCAAGGGAAACGCATTATTGTCGTAACTCCAGTACCAGCCTTAGAGGCGGTCACAAAAACGAGCATTCCAAATGCAAAAGCTTTACATCCTAGATGGATACAATGGGTTAATTCTCTTGCTGCAACAGATGTTGAATATGTTTTTGATCCTGATTTAAAAACACAAGCGTTCCTGCAATATGAACATGAATGTCCTCTGCCCACTGAAATTCTGCCTCTAGATCAGTATGAATTTATAATTTACACTGACGGATCCGCACAACCCGCTACAGGGAGTAAGCAAACTTACAGTGCAGCGTGCGCAATCATTAAAGGTCGCATGCAAGATGGTAACTTCAGACCAATGGTCACTAAAACTCAATCTCTAGGAGATTGTACAGCTCAGCGAGCTGAACTACAAGCATTCAAACTGGCACTTGAAAATACAGATCGCGAATTCCCCACACTCATAGTGTGCGATTCTTTTTACTGTGTTCAGTCGTATAATGAATATATACAGAATTGGCTTGAAAACGGGTTCAAAGATGCAAAAGGTGGCACAATAAAGCATAAAATGCTTTGGGAACAAGTAGTTCAGTTAAGAAACGAACTACCAAAAGCTCACGTGATACACACGCTGAGTCATCAACGTGATGGCGTTCACGTTGCAGGAATTCATTGGCTGATGAAGCCGCAAAGGGGGCTGTTCAGAAGGCTTCCGTAGCTGCGATCACTTGTTCAAAAACGAGAATAGACAGTGAGATATTGTTGGCTGTCAATGCTTCAAGCAAAGGCAGTGGTGCAGCGTTACCAAAGAAATTTCCACTCAAGTACTCTTATGTAATTGATGCGAACAACGTTCCTTTTGCTCGAATCCCTGGAGTGGGGGATAGGGTGATACCAAACATGGAACGTAGAGCAGCTTTGATTTATGAAGCACATCTGGGGGAGGGTCTGTCACATCAAGGGATCTCTAAAACAATATTAACATTAGAAGAGATGTACTGGTGGCCTGGAATGAATACACAGATTCACATCTTCATCAATGACTGCAGAGACTGCAATAGACAGACTAGTGCAGAATGCCATCAGACACCAGACTACGAAGTAGCCTGCCCAGTACAGACACCATTGTTAGACAGCATTAGACTATCTACGCGCAGGCGTCCTTTTGGACAAATGCAATCCCACAAATACTAAGTCAAGGTTCCTATGGATATGGCCTCAGCGCTCGGCTGACGCTCAAACTGTTATAAAAGATTTGCGAGTCCTTATCGGCACATACGCAATTGGCACACTACATTCTGACCAGGGCCCTGCGTTTAGCTCTCGGACTTACAAAGAATCCATGGCCAGTTTGGGCGTAGCATTGCGGTACTCCTCTCCATTTCATCCTGAGGGAAATTCTGTTGTGGAAAGGAAAACCGGGACATAAAGCAGTCTATAACAGCTAGAGTATTAGGTTCGGGTGATGGGTGGGTCAAACATCTTTATGGGGTCCAACGCTCATTAAATAATTTGCCAAGAAGTTCTCTAGGGGGGTCACTCCATATGAGGTCCTATTTGGTACAAGAATGTGGGTTCCTGATCTCGAATGTAAAGGCACAGTGGTGGAAAATAAACCCTTTGATATCAAAGATCGTTTGGCTGTTTTACAGGATCTAAATGAACTAAGATCGAAACAAAGCAACGTGTTCCTGAAGCCAACTATCACTGGGGAAACACCGGCAGTCCCAGCAAGGCCTGACTGGATCCCAAAAGTTGGGGATCTAGTCAGAGAGAAGATTGCGGACAAGAAGGAATTTGGACCTTCTTACAGACAACCAGTACCTGTCCTAGCCGTCCACGGAACAAGAACAGTACTTCTGCCGCCCCTTGCTGGAAAAAAGGAGAAAAGATTTGTGTCAATCGACCTCATCAAACCACAGTATGTGGCCAATACTAAATAGTAGGCCTCGTGGACTCCGACCTAGTAGCAGACGGACTCCTCTCGCTACTATCCAAGAGGTTCAGACTGAAAGACTCATAACCATCAAGAATTCAGCAGTAACAGATGAAGAACTAAGCAACAATGCTATGGAACTCATCCCTCTTGAAACTCAAGTAACAGTTCGTCCAGATACACCTGTCTACACCAACGTAACAAGTGATCAACTGGTTCGAGCGATTTCAACAAATCCTGATGCAATTCCAACAATTGACCGAACTGCTTCTGGCTATTTCATTAACTTTGATACGTTTTCTGAGGATCCGAGTGAACCTGAAACGACGCCAGCCCTAAAAACTTTCAAACAACAAGTACAAGACCTTTTTCATTTCCTGAAAGAGACTTATCTGGTTTCACCATGGATTGAACTATGGATTATTTCTGGAATATTTTTCTTTCTGCTTTGGCTAGCTTTGGTTCTGACTATCAGCGTGCTTATAAATGGCAGATACATCCATATGGACACTGAAAGTAAAAATGTGAACTTACTTTTGAAACCACACAAATCATCCCATCGTGAAGCAAGAGACTTGTCAGCAGTGAACATCACAGCCGTCCCTATACAGGATGGTATAGTGTGGGACAAAATCGATTTCGATATATTCGGCCCAACAGTACTTTTGAACATTCCACATTTATTTAAAATTTCATTAAGTGATTTTATTACCTCCAGTACCTATTCTGATGATTGGGACTTTGTGACTGTAAATGACATGATGTCTGATCTAGAAAGGTCTGCTGCATTCTCTAACAATGAATACTTAGAGGGTTCATCAGACTACGAACAGCTTTATTGTTACAACCACTATGGTCATCATTTCTTGCATTTCACCTTAGGGAATTCTTGCTAGGACCAAGAAAACCGCGTCAAAAACGTTTCATATATGCCGGCATTTATGCTGCTTATAATGAAGTATGGAAGATTTCACAGGCAGAGGCCGCAGAACGAATACTTGAGCTTGATCGTATTAACTTAGAGAAATCTCTCTCTGTGGTCGACAATGGGTTAACAACTTTGTCATCCAGAATTTATTCATTGGACAACATTGTATCATCTGCTATTGACATACTGGAACAAGATTTAGCCATGTTACAACAAGGCCAATCTCAGTTACGTTCTATTATGTTATTAGGCTGGAAGCTGCAATCTTTGCGTGCGGGCTATGTGCCTTGGCGTTTTATCAACACGTCGTCTCTGTTTGCAGAATACAATCTAACGGATAAACAGATCGAACTGGCACAAAGGGGAGCAAAGTATACAGTGCTGAGCATTGAAAAACTGGAGAAATTACCATTTACGGTAGCAGAAAAACCAGCTACAGAATGGCTTATCCATGGCAAAATAACTCTGCCTGTCACTACTTTTCAGTTTCAGTATTGTCTCAAACAAATGCAAGCAGGCAAATATGAAAGGTTGGGTGAAGAATACATTAAGACATCCTGGGATTTACCTTACGAATACAGATGTTGGAGTGGGGATCGTGAAGTGTTTCTAAGCGGTACACACTGTGAAAATGCACTAAGCGGTTCACTCATATGTCAGGACATTTCTTTACACGGGGCTTGTAATGGTTCTGTGGCACATTTGTCCTGCCACCAGCAGGGTACACCAGCTACTGTGATTAATCCAACGTTTGGCCAACTTTTTAACGGGAGTTACCTCATGTTGAATGATCAGAGTTGCTGTGGCATGTTGCCAGGCATCCCATATCTGGTAACGGTCGACTCCAGGGTTACTTGTTGTATGCAAGTATTGTTCCCCCAATAGACACAGTCAGGGAGTCGCCTCTATGGCCTTCATTGAATGTTTCTTTTATACGTTTTGATACTTTAAGCAGAATGAAAGCCATGCTTTTGCAACAGACCGTGCCTTTGACCTCGGCCAATGAAATCTATGATTTACAAATTGCAAGGACTTTGGCTGAGATACAGGCTTTAATTCGTACAAACTGCCCTATACATTTCGTAGAAATGATGGGACGTATCTTAAACATGTCTGATACGAGCGGGATTGTACATGTATTTAAGACCATCTGTTCAGGACTGTTAACACCTTTCCAGGCAGTCCTCGGAATCATTCCAAACTTCGCACATTCGGTGTTTGGTGGTGTGCCATTAATTCTAGCACTGGTTGCGGGAATCCTGTTTTTATTCCTACTACTACGCTATGGCAAGCCTATCAACCAGCGTCACTCCCAGCAATTTGGAGAAAGCTCTCCTAGAACGGAAGTGCCGTGAGCGCATAGTGCAACTTTTGGGCATACCTCGTCTACGGGAACTTAATACAACATAGTTTCTGTCATTTAGACCAATCTGGCAAGATTGCATCTTACCTGTTCTATGCTGCCTGCTTTGCGGTGAAGAATGTGTGCTAGACACCTGTCTAACACTCCCATCAGTCATGCCAACGGATATCGATACTCTGCTGGACCCGATAACGGCCCATGCTCTGTGTTGTCCCCAGAGGCTACCAATCCTGATGACGGCAATCCTTGAGATCTCACAGACGCTTCCTGCTGCTGCTGAGGTACGAGATGGATCAACAGGCACACAGGTAACAACTGACGCGAACATTGCTGCGGCATCCTATGCTGATGGCGATGCTTCACATCTCTGTGCAGTCAACCTTCTAAACGAGGTATTCCAACTGTCACCGACATCGGTAGACGATCTTTTGTCTACAGAAATAAATGATTTCATGTTTACACCAGACCCATACACTGACTTTGATTCGGCTCACAGTGTACCAGGGAAGCAATGAATTTGGCCTCCATATTTTCAAAACAGAACAAAACTTGGAACTCTTCCTAAAAATTGATTTTTTTCTTTTTCTCTATTTTTTGAAAATACATGGCAATTCAATCTGCTTACAGTAGAACTATTCATATAAAACGGACTTCTTTGAATACTTCCAGGGACACATTGTCAACTTACTTACCACAATTTCATTTAGTACCATGATATACAATGGCTTTGATTTTTGAAAACTTGTCAACCATTTTCATCATATGTATATATTTCTGTTTATTCATTCATGTTGCATTTATTTCCAATATATGCTTAGAATGAAAAAATGCTTTAAAATGTACAGTACCTATTGCATTACATGTTTTAGCAACAGTTCTTTTAAAACTTCTTTTAATATGCTTTTAGAAATGTTTTAAGCAACATGTGGTACTCAGTTTAATGTTTAGCATTTCATGTTTAGCATTTAGTACTATCGTTCATTCGAAAGTGGAGTGGGTGTTGTATTCCGCTTTAGGTGTCCGTATATAGGTTTTCCTGGAACATGTCCTTATATAGGCACAATTCGCATTGCCCTTATATAGGCATAAGATCCCACTCCTTATTTAGGCATTAGCCATGCTATCCAAATACAGGCATGGTCACTTACATCCGTCCACCCTAACGTCACCACGAGTTCTTAGAAACCAGACCCTTAAGCTCTTGGGAGTTCCCCTAACACAGGATTATTAATTTCTCCAAGAACTCATTTATTATGCATGAACCGCTATACCTTAAGGGTTCATTCCTGACGTCTTCCTCTGCCCGACTTTACGTCAATACTAACATTCCAAGGCACCTACCAGGTATAAATATACCTTCCCTTGCCCAAGCAAGTAGGAGGAGACCTCGACTTTAGAGGAGCCCGTGTCCCAGCCTGACGCACTGACAAGAGACGCTGTCATCCCTGCTCGCAGAGAATCCAGCTCCCAGTGTTCTGGCTCCCTTCGCGGGGTGTTAGAGTTCGAGATCCGGAAGGAGATTCCCACCTCTCTCATTCTCAAGGTATGGAGCTGACTAGAACCTAGAGGGACTCTTGGCATACTAGACTTGGCATACTAGACTATAGCATACCATACTATAGAATACATCACCTACTTCTTACCTTGCACTACACTTAGGTTAGGTACACTGGGGTAGAACTAGTTAGAGAAGCATCTTATGAGTACTCGTATTTTTAGCTTATGTCATTTATGTATATGAATATATGTGTCATAGCTAAAAGATAATGCTAGCGCAGTATTATTTCTTTCTACTGCTTACGCTGTACATTATATATCTCGCATACTGTCTTGTGATCATAACAGCTCATATCTCTTACACGAGAAACAAGACTGTTCAATAAATACTTTTATTGAAACGCCTGTCTATTCTTTCTGTGTAACTCTGAAGAAACTAAGCATGCACGATTAGCTGAGTGAAACTGTTATCTATTGTTTCCACGATTCTGAGAGTGTTCCGATTCTAAAGGGAAACAAAGTTGTCATGTTTATGCGGTTGCCAGAAACTACTCCCTTCTTGTTTACAAGGAGTTTCTAGTGGCCTCTGAGTTAGCTGGCACAAAGTAATTAAGTTTAATATACTCGATAGGGACATACTGACCTCAGTCCTATGTCGAATCTATAGGGTATATTATTCCAAAGCGCAGACCCTATTAGGGAAATAGGAACTACACTACAATATTTCCTCTACACCCGGGCATTGAGCTTTCCCTTCGGATGCACTTAGATCCCAGGTTAAAAAAACACAAGAAACAGTTACGCTTAGATATCTGGGCCTGAATATTTATCACTCCTTCGCTGATCTGCAGGATGGAAATTTGGGCAGAGTGGTCTGAGCTATCAGAGACCATATTACATTCTGGCCTTCCTTCCCACTACCGGTGATGGGCTGAGTAGCATTGATAAAGATGGTGGCACTGCCTCACTTATTGCATTACTTTGTTAATTTGTCACTGCTGATTCCTCTGTCCTTTTCTGACAGTTGGACACGTTCCTTATCACATTCATTTGGGGGGGTGGAAAGAGGCTGGGTAGCCCTTACTACACTGAATAGCCCCTTGGCCCTCATGGGCTAGCTCTCCCTGACTTCGAACACTATTGCTTGGCTTCACAGCTTCAATAGCTGCCTCGCTGGCTCTCTGGGCACTCCCTACATGAAAAGGGGTTTACTAATAGTGACATTAAGAAGTGATTGCTGTATTTTTCATTATTTCCTACTATCCACACAGCTTTCTATAGGGTTGCTTCAAACAGCCTTATCTTGCCTGGCCAGAACCCGCAAACTGACTAAGGTGGCAACACTCTATGTGCCCATACTATTTCCCTGGTGGGCCTCCCTACTAACACAGGTCAGCTGTGCCGGAACAGCGCACGTATGGACGTCTGCTGGCCTACTTACAATAGGTGATCTATTTCTCAACTGTGAGCTACTGGACTTCCAGACATTTATGCCAGATTACAACTTTCCCCCTGCCCAATTTCTTACCTATGAACATACTAGGCAATCTTTCAACACCCTCTTCCGCACTCATCATTTGACACCACCCTCACACGAAGTATACCAGGAGCTCTACACAGCAGGAACAAGCAGCAAACTAATCAAATGGTTCTATAAGGCTTTCCTACAATAGGAAGGTGGATCCAGGGCTTCTCTTAGGACTGTATAAGCTAAACCACTCCATGACTCCGACTGGGCTAAGGAATTCGAGTATCCTAACAAAGTGTCTTGTGGATCCCGCTTCAAATATATTCAGTTTAATATCTATCCTGAACCAGAACTATCTCACACCAGCTCGGATTAATACAATGTTTCCAGGTGCTGCGGATACCTACCCCCCGCTGCTTACCTCTAAATATGGATCTTCTCTATATGCTCTGGGCTTGCCCGTCACTCCACTCCTACTGGCTGGACATACTCGAAAGACTAGCTATTACAACAGGCGGAACGCTGAGTAATTCCCCCACGATGGTGCTGATGGGCTTATTCCCTCGCCCCAAACTTGAAAGACCAACCACTAAATTCTTCGATCTGGGCCTGCTTATAGAAAAGCGCTACATCACGCTGCATTGGAAAAGATCCACTTCCCCAACCATTCCCTCCTGGGCCAGGTCCTTGCTCTATTGGTTTCACTCTGAAAGCACCTTGCTGCATAGGGAGGAACGAGCTGGGCTGAGGAAGTTTTTTATTGCCGTGGCATGGGATATGCTAGTGGAAGAATTTAAAAGGGCTACCAAAGAGGACACCCTACTGCCTTGAATCATCCCTGTCATAGATATGCATTACTTTACTGATTTATGAATGGTATAGAAAAAAAAAGAATAATCATATAGCCGGAGATATTGGATTCCAGATATACATAGTGGAATCTCTTATATAGTTAGCATTTAATGTCGGATACTGTCATCTGGGCCGGTAGGACATATATATATATATATGATATATATATATATAAAGATAGAGAGAAAGATATGTATGTATATATATATAGATATATATAGATAGAGATAAAGATATGTATATATATATATATATATATATATATATATATATATATATATATATATATATATATATATCAATCCAACAGCTGTCATTCCATACAAAGAGGCAGCTATGGACACAATCCTTCTTGAAAGCGGTTATTTTATTCTTCTCTCGGCAACTCTACACGTTTCGAGGCCACACGCCTCTTGCACACTCGTGAGCAAGAGGCGTGTGGCCTCGAAACGCGTAGAGTTGCCGAGAGAAGAATAAAATAACCACTTTCAAGAAGGATTGTGTCCGTGGCTTGCTGTCTTTGTATGGAATAACAACTATTGAATTGAGAAATAGGGGTTTGCTACCCCGCCGCAGAACGCCGTCACCAGAGGATCGGGTAAGGAGAATGCGCTTTGCTTGCTGTGGATATATATATATATATATATATATATATATATATATATATATATATATATATACACATTAAATTCTGTGTGCGTACTATCTTGGAATCTGTGCAACATATTTTGCCGTCTTGCTCTGCCGGCATTACGCACCACCTGCCTTGGGCCGAGGAATCCGGAAGGAGCATTCTGTGTGGTATATATATATATATATATATATATATATATATATATATAAATATATATATATTATCTACTGGCGGTCACCAGTAGATAGTTATAGTTAGGACCTATTTTCCATAGGAAATCCGCAACATTCTATTTGAAATAACTCTTGCGTCGGTTGACGAATCTTCGCGAAATTTTCAAACTTTATGGCCCGCTCCGGTCCGCTCCTACCCTGAAAACTTCGGGGTGATTCGTCAAGCGGGGGCTGAGAAAAAAGGTGGGTCCCAAAACCTGTTTTCCCCATTCATTTTCCCATAGGAAACTTTAGCCACGGCTACAGCCCGAACTGCTGAACGGAATTACACCAAATTTGGCAAAGAGGTAGTTCTTGGTTCAAAAAGAACGCTTTTTGTTAAATGGTGTAAATCCGTTCAGTAGTTGCTGAGAAAATCAAAAGTAAAATCACATATATATCTATGGCCGCGTAGGGGCCGCGTACCCTCCCGATCACGAGCTGCATGCTAATTGGCTGTCAACACTCCAAATCAGGAAGTGTTGGCAGCCATTTTGTCCCTCGGTAGAACCGAGGCAGAGAAACAAGTGTGCAAACGCACAAAGGGGCAGGGTAGAAACACCCTGACCCCTAGGTCTGCTCAGGGGGTCCCACAAGGACCCCTGGGCAGAAAAAGCATTTTTTTTTAAATCGGCGGGATGCGCTTAGGTTGCGCGGATCCCGCCGTAAAAAAAAAAATCGAAGCGCGGTCTCCCGCGCTTCAATGCTATTTTGCCCCCGGGTGGGCCAAGTCCGGGGGCATGCGGGGGGTGGGTTTATAGTTAATGGGGGGCCTCTAAGGCCCCCCAAGTCCCAGGGACCGCCACCCCCCGGGGCTTTCTAATAAAAATGGTGCGGGAGGGCACTGTGCCCTCCCGCAGCCCGGGGACCGCCACCCCCGGGGCTTCTTTTTTAAATGTTAAATACCTGTGTGGGGGCCCCAACTCCCCCACACGCCCGAGGACCGCCACCTCCCGGGGCACTAAAAATTTAAATGGGGGTCCGTTTCGGACCCCGAAGCCCGGGGACCACCACCTCCCGGGGCTTTGCAGAAGTGGGGAGGGGGGCCGCGCGGCCCCCTCCTGGAGCCTGTGGTGGCCCTGGGGACTGCCACCCCCAGGCCGCTCCTGCAGTGTCCCGGGGTGCCTACCCCCGGACACTGCTGTTTGCAATGGCAGGACGGGAGCCTCGCGGCTCCCGTCCTGTCATTGCAAACTAGCTTGCTTCATTGAAGCGAGAGCAGGAAACCTGCTCTCGCTTCAATGAAGCAAAGCAGATTGCTTTCCATAAGGGGAGCTGCATGTCAGCAGCTCCCTTATGGAAAGCAATGCCGGCTCCGCAGGATGCGGGGAGCCGGCGGGACCGTGCGGGGATTGGGGACCCCCACGGTCCCCAAGCGTGGCCAGGCCCGGGGGATGGGGTCCCGGGGCCATTAGTGGCCCGGGAGGGGGCCATGCAGCCCCCTCCCAAAAAAAAGGAATTTTAAAAAAAGGACGCAAAGGCCGGCCCCGAGGATGGGGTCCCGGGGCCTTTAATGGCCTGAGGAGGTGAGCCACGCAGCCCCCTCCAAATATATATATATTTTTTTAAAAGAGGGCATGCCCGGGGGATGGGGTCCCGGGGCAAATACAGGCCCAGGGAAGGGGGCCACGCGGCCCCTTCCCGTTTTAAAAAATAAAAAATAAAAAAGAACAGCCTCAGGCCCGGGGGATGGGGTCCCCGGGGACAAAAGTGGACGAGGGAAGGGGGCCACGCAGCCCCCTCCCATAAAAAAAAGGAAGCAAAAAAAAACTGCATCGTGCCGGAGGCCCCGCCCCCTGCAGCACTCTGCATGCACTCTGCACGTTGTAAGAAGGAAGTAATTCCCCTTGAATACTGGGGGTCCCTGGGGGCCAACTAGCCCACCGGGAATCTCCAGTATGCGCCAGGAGGCTGCGTTGCAGAGAGGTGTACAGAGGCCACGCCCCTTTTACACCTCTGTGCAACGCAGCTTGGCTTTGGAGCTACATGGTGCGCTAGTTGGACTCCAGGGACCCTCAGGATTCAAGGGGACTTAATCCCCCAACTTAAAACGCGCCACAGGGCACGTTTGCACAGTGGTGAAGGGAGGCGGGGCTTCAGGTGACATTTGTGCAAACAGGCCCGTGGCGCGTTTTAAGATGGGGAATTAAATCCCCTTCAATCCTGAGGGTCCCTGAGGCCAACTAGCCCACCAGGTACCTCCAGTGAGCACCACGGAGCTGCGTTGCAGAGTGTTGTAAAAGGGGCGTGGCCTCTGAACACCTCTCTGCAAAGCAGCTCTCTGGCGCATACTGGAGGTATCTGGTGGGCTAGTTGGCCCCTAGGGACCCTCGGGATTGAGGAGGAATTAATTCTCCAACTTAAAACGCGCCACAGGGCGTGTTTGCAGACATGTCACCTCAGGCCCCACCCCTTCCTTCACCATTGTGCAAATATTCCTCTAAAATCAGCCGAACTACGAATTCCTATTTACTCACCTGTTATCAGGAGAGACCTCAGTGCTGCATCTTTGAGCCCAGTACTGATCCTGAAAAGTAATTTTAACCGTACTTACCAGTAACTTGAATTTCCTTCCATAGGCTAACATTGACTGGTTTCACTTGGAAATTCTTCTAAGTGTGGAGTTTTGGAACTTTATAATATTCCTCTAAAATCAGCCGAAATACGAATTCCGATTTACTCACCTGTTATCAGGAGAGACCTCAGTGCTGCATCTTTGAGCCCAGTACTGATCCTGAAAAGTAATTTTAACCGTACTTACCAGTAACTTGAATTTCCTTCCATAGGATATCATTGCCTGCTTTTTGCTGAAAAAGTTTCTAAGTGTCAATTTTTGAAACATACAAATTTTCCTCTAAAATCAGCAGAACTACGAATTCCGATTTACTCACCTGTTATCAGGAGAGACCTCAGTGCTGCATCTTTGAGCCCAGTACTGATCCTGAAAAGTAATTTTAACCGTACTTACCAGTAACTTGAATTTCCTTCCATAGGCTAACATTGACTAGTTTCACTTGGAAATTCTTCTAAGTGTGGAGTTTTGGAACTTTATAATATTCCTCTAAAATCAGCCGAACTACGAATTCCAATTTACGCACCTGTTATCAGGAGAGAACCCAGTGCTGCATCTTTTAGCCCAGCACTGACCCTGAAAAGTAATTCTAACCGTACTTACCAGTAACTTGTATTTCCTTCCATAGGAATCCATTGTCTGGTTTTCAGCAGAAAAGTTTCAAAGTGTCGATTTTCACAAACTACAAATATTCCTTAAAAATCGCCTGTATGACTTAAACGCATTCTTTCAACTGTTTACAGGAGATGCACCAGTGCTGGATCCAGGATCCACCACTGAGTAAGAAAAAGTAACGATAACACTACTTACCTGCTAAGTGAATTTCCTCCCATAGGATAACATTGGTGATTCTATGTGAAAAAGTTTCTGTCAACTTTTAAAATACAATAATATTCCTTAAAAATCACTACTGTAACCAAAGCGCTTTTACTCAACTGTTTACAGGAGATGTCCCAGGACTGAATCTAGGATCCAGTCCTGTGGTTAGAAAAGTAATCCATAAAGTAACTAATTGCATTTAACTAGAAATTCACATTGAGCTCAATGTTGTATTGTGTTTGAAATTGTGTTGCCCATTGCAACAACTGTAACTACTGTACTTAAAAGTCTATTGCCTATTTGCAAAGTATTTAAACTAAAGTAATTCATTCTGAGAAAGTATATTTTGTAATGTAATGTATAATGAAATTACAATGTAATTTAAAAAATAAAATATCTAAAAATAAATGGTTTAAAAAAATGTAGTAAATCAGTATCAAAAAAAATAAATATAACAATTAATACATTTAAAAATTGTCATTTACAAAACCTTTGAAATTCACTGAAAAAAACCATAGGTTTCAGACATGTTATAGTTAGGAATTAGCATTTAAAAAACCTTTGAAATTCACTGAAAAAACCATAGGTTTCAGGCACGTTATAGTTAGAAATTAGCATTTAAAAAACCTTTGAAATTCACTGAAAAAACCATAGGTTTCAGGCACGTTATAGTTAGAAATTAGCATTTAAAAAACCTTAGAAATTTACTGAAAAAACCATAGGTTTTAGGGACAGTTATAGTTAGTTGGACATTGCACTCGTACAAAACCCATGAAATTCCCCCGTTATAGTTAGTTCAGCTAACTATAACTCGCGCCCCCGCAATGCACTGCTGATGACGTCACATATTACATCACTCATGACATGGTCAGTGACATCACTGATGACATCACTGATGACATCTCAAATGACATCACTGATGACATCATCCATGACATCATCCATGTGATAATTTCATGCATCTTCTCACACCCTAATATAACTTTTGATACACCCACTCTAAATTACAGACTGCCATTCTCAAAACCATAGACACTCCAACACCAATAACTACATACCCACTCACTGATTCTTAGGTCTACACACACATCCACTCACTCACCTGTACAGTCACTCATACTTACGGTCACTCAGTACAGGACTATCATATGCACTCATACACCTACATAGACACTCACACACCGCCACTCATCCATAGAGGTACTCACACACCTAGTCAGTCATGCAAATAATTAATCACACTGCCATTTACTCACCTATACAGTTATACACACACCAGCTCACTTACTCATACAAATACTAGCACATTCTTACGCTCTTATACAATCACTAATACAAGTACACACTCATCCATACAGCCACTCTCACAATCACACACTCTCACTTATACCCATTTATATACTCCAACACACATATATACTGCCTTTCACATATGTAGTTACTCACACATGTACCACTGAGATATACATTCACTCACTAACACACCCATACACACACTCACCCACCCATACAGTCCATCACAGATGCACTCTTGAAACCATACACCCAGTGAATCACCCACTGATACATCTATGTGCAGTCACACACACCCCATCCACACAAACACTCAGGCACCCATACAGATACTCAGACAACCAATCAATAACTCATATAGACACTCATGTAGCTATTTACAAACCCATGCAGCCACTTACACACCAACAGACAGACGGATAAAGACATTCACACAGTTTAGTCACTAACCCATGCATTTAGTAAGATACGTTTAATCACTCACTTATAGAGTCAGTCACGCACCTACTAAATCATCCATCCAGACACTTATACACCCACTCATTATTCAATACACCTTGGCATATATAGTAAACATATTTAAACTTTATAGAAACACACAGTCACTGCATGATGTCATCAGTGATGTCATTTGAATGTCATCAGTGATGTCATCAGTGATGTCACTGACCATGTCATGAGTGATGTAATATGTGAGCGTCATCAGCAGTGCATTGCGGGGCGCGAGTTATAGATAGCTGAACTAACTATAGCGAGGGAATTTCACGGGTTTTGTACGAGTGCAATGTCCAACTAACTATAACTGTCCCTAAAACCTATGTTTTTTCAGTGAATTTCTAAGGTTTTTTAAATGCTAATTTCTAACTATAACGTGCCTGAAACCTATGGTTTTTCAGTGAATTTCAAAGGTTTTTTAAATGCTAATTTCTAACTATAACGTGCCTGAAACCTATGGTTTTTTCAGTGAATATAAATATATATATATATATATATATATATATATATATAATATATATATATATATATATATAGACATGGGGCATGGGTTAGGGAGGGTTAACTAGGGGAACCTTATTGCTTTGTCAAGCATAACGCATTGCTCACCATCTACTGATGTAACATTATTTAATGTCAAATGACACATTGATTATCCATATTAAACAATAAAAAAAATATTTTTTTTAAATAGAGGGTCTGGCGCTCAAGTCATGTAAGAATAAATTGTAATCACCTTCCTGAGTGTGCCATTCTCTTAATGTGGATGTGAGGCTCTGATTCAAATACAGTTACTGTGGGTCGCCAGATAAGGGCTCCATGTTTTTGCATCAAAGACTAAGTAACTGTGTTCGTCAATGTTGCTGTCCTTGCTTTTTCAGTATCACTCATGGGATCTCTAGCATTTGAATTAGACAGCAGGGATCCCTTCCCGTGCCTTACTTCTGTGACACAACGCATGCAACCATTGCCAGGAGAGCCTTCCCAGTCACAGCCCAGCGGAGGGCCAAGGCAATTTATAGTCCATGAAATGAAACAGGTGTGCAGTTAAGAACCGTAAAACCTGTCAGCATAACAGCCGGTGCACACAAGGAAAAGCCTTGATTTTTATCAGCTGCATAATTAGATCCTGATATGTCCACAGTCAAACAGCGATTATTAAAATAAGTGCAGAACAGTCGTTTTCAATACATCCATTTCACTTTGCACTGTTAAGAAATGTTTCAAGTAAAGAAAAGAGGTGTATACATCAACTTATAGCTATAATAAAGCATACCAACAACTGCACTTGGAGATGTGAATGTTATATCATTTAAACATATTTTATTAGACATGAACAAAGTATGTATATTAACAGTGCAGCTCAATTACTTAGATTCCAGAAACCTGTTGGTCAATAAAATATTTTGCAACTATGTTATGATAATGAAAATGTTGCGGCAACTCTGCATGAATTCATCTGAACTTCTCATTTTGCTTTTTTTAATTCGTACTAATTCAATGCGGGAAAAGTGGGATTCGAGTGGAAGGAGCTTAATCAGAGTGATAATATGCGGAAAAATAAAACATTGGACATCCTAAAATGAATTCCCACTTATTAACTGCTTCCAAGAAGGCCATCCACCTTTAGGTTTCATTGATTATGCCGACCTTGGACTAACCCCATCCCCTTACTAAATTTAAAATTGAACTATTACACACATCAGCACTCTTAGAACTCCCCAGAAGGTTCCCAGGTAAATATAGAGGGGTTTCCTTTCCATACAATGAGTGCCAGCCCCGGCACATCTCAGATGCGATTTACCATGGTGCTCCGGCCTTTAGACTTAGCCATTGATTGTCAAGCCACCACCCCATATCACTAACTGGTTTACCAATCACAAACTGTTTGGGCATATTGCCGTTTACGGCAGGCCCTGAATGTAGTTGTTCTAATTTGTTGACACCGCTCCCCGTCCCCTCAGTCACACACTATGCCTGGGAGGGTGGGCAGGCAGGCGCTTTGCACATCGTGCAAATATGGTCACATGGCACCAGGCTATGGGGGTGGTCCTTGGGAGATCTCCTTTGTGCGTGCCACGCTTCCGCTCCTGTACTAGTTATGGCTCCCCCCAATAACACCAGATTCCTCACCCTAAATGTGCGCGGCATGCGCACGGCAAGGAAGAGATATTCCGTATACTCATATATCAAGTGCCAACAAGCGCACACAGTATTCCTCCAGGAAACACACACCACCGTGTGGGAGCTGGAGCGACTGCCAAAGCAGTGGCGGGGTTCAATACATGCCACTCCTTACTGGGCGTATGCACGGGGCACGATGGCCTGGGTCAGCCCGGGGGTCCCCTTATAGAAACTCGACATCATCATACACAGGGAGGGGAGGTATGTGCTACTCAAGGGGCCTTCAGGACTGGGCCCTCCACTGCGCTTGCTCATAAGACCTGCATGCTCGATCCTCGTTTAGACAGGTCCCACCCTCCACTACCGTGCTGCCCACCCCACATACAATCAGAACACTTTGCGGGTTGGATCCGCCATTGGGCATTGGCAGATGCATGGAGGGCCCTGCACCCTCACTCTAAAATCTATTCCTTCTACTCGGCACCCTAACACCTCTATGTGTGATTACATCACATTCTCTGCTCCTATCTCTTACCTTCCCTCAGCACGCCACGCTGATTATCTCGGCCGTATCATCTCAGACCATGATGCACATTTTATAGACATGGAATGGAATGCCCCACCCACCCCAACCTCTACTTGGCGACTCCCCTGAGATTGTCTGGCAGAGCTAGTCTTCCACAACATGCAGGAAGCCCACATTAAACAATACTTTGCTGAGAATCACAACACTGCCTCTACTAGGACAATCGAATGGGATGTTTTCAAAGTTGTCACGAGGGAACCTGCCTGACCACTTTGTAGTAGTGGGAGCCCGCAGATTGCTAAACTGGGAGATCACAGAGCAGGAGCGGCTGGAAAAAGAAGCAGATCAAGATGCGACAAAAGGCCCACGCTCCTAGAGGCCAAGACACAAAATGCGACTCTCCAGGAGAACCTGCCTCTCTTCAACTTTGCCGCAGATGAAGCCAAAATCCATAAAGAGGGCAACAAATCAGGTCACCTCCTCGCTTGGCTGATTAGACAAGACACTCCCACAAATCCTATTATGGAGATTGTTATGCCCTCAGGTATTACCCTTCAGTCTCAAGGCGACATCCTTCAGGCATTTCATAGCTATTAGTCAACTGTATTTGAGGCTCCTCGGAACACAACTATGGATGAGGTACATGACTTCCTGTCAGGCCTTATCATCCCACACTTCCCCACAGCTGCCAGGGAGTCCTTGGATGTATTAATTTCAGCGGCTGACGTTAAACAGGCCATCTGGGACCTCGTTAGGAACAAAACTCAGGGCCTGGATGGGCTGCCAATAGAATACTACTCTACCTTTTCTAGCTGCCTGGCGCCGTGCCTGGAGGAGATGTTCAATGACGCACTCAGTACTGGAGAACTACCTTGGTCACTCCGGGAACCTCTTGGTCTCCTTACCCAAGCCCAGTAGAGATCCCACCACTCTGGAAGCATATCTGCCTTTCGCTATTCTCAGGATGGATTGCAGATCTTGGGAAAGATTCTCTCCAGTAGATATCCCCAGGCTCTACCCGAGCGCCTTCATCCAGATCAAAATAGTTTTGTACCAGGACGTTGTACCTTGCAAAACATTAGCCATTTATTTCACATCCAGGACCAGGCGCAGACATGTTTCCCACACACAGCCTGTCTCATTTCAGATATTGAGAAGGCGTTTGATTCATTAACATGGGATTACCTCTTTCAGGTCCTTGGCGAATGGGAATAGGCAAGCGCTTACTAGCGTACACAAAGCTCCTATACACCAATCCGTCCTCCCGGGTTCGATTGGGCCATCTTATTTCTTCTCTCTTTCCCCTGGGACGCAGAATCAGGCAGGAGTACCCATTATCCCCACAGCTGTTCACGATTGCCATGGAACCCATTGCTATACAGCTGCAGAAAGAGGGTCAAATTTGGGGTATTCCACTATCCAATAGGATGCCATGGTGTCCCTCTACGACGACGACCTGCTCTTGAATTTGCTGGACATTGCTGCGGATCTCACCTGACTACACGCCATACTAACTGATTTTGCCCAGGTGGCTAGTCTACGGGTCAAATGGGCTAAATGCTCCTTCTATCTGCCTTGGTGATACCCCCCTTAGATGGCAAGAGGCCTCGGTCCTCTACGTTGGAGTTTGCCTCTATCACCCCCCACAGATCTTTATGAGGCCCACCTTCAGGCTGTTCTAGCCACTATAAAAGCCCAGGTGCCCTTCTGAAAGACTCTACCCCTGGACCCTGTTGGTAAGATGACACTGGGTAAGATGACCATCCTTCCCTGACTTCTTTATCATTTTGCTAACCTCGCCATAATCCCGCCTAAAAATGATTTGGGGTGATATAGATACGTTGCTCCCTGACCCCATCTGGGGAAACATACGTCACCGAATCACCCTGAAAACATTGCAGCTGCCAGTTGGTCAGGTGGCCTGGGTGCACCCTCCTTTGAAGCCTACTTCCTGGTGGTGCAGCTACAGTGGGTGGCTCGCTGGATAGCCAGGCGCAACCTGGGAGAGACATGTAAGATACCGGGCCCTCGGTCCTCTGCCTCGATCAGGGGACTTTGCTTCCCAAGGCCGAGCTCCCACCCCCCTAATCCCTGCAAGTGATGGTAGCTCATAGATGCCTGGTCTGAATCCACTGATTCACACACCACATCCCTGTGTACGCTCCGGCGTTCCCTCTGGTAGGCCTCCCCCTCTTCCCTGGCTTCTACACAGCTCGGCAGCTACAAAGCTGGCAGGAGCAGTCGTTAATCACAATAGAATATCTTTTTTTTGATGGGCAACTCCTAACATTTGAGCACCTCATCGCAAACTATGGTATTCCACAAGAACAATTCCTCACTTATGGGCAATTGGGCATAACCTGTCAGACTCTTTGGAACACACAGGCAGCAGAACCCTCCTCTCACCCCATCCTCCAAGCACTACTTACCATGGGGGAGGGCCGTCATTTGATTACTTGGATAAACAGAGCAATCCGGGAGTTTGCGAAGCACCCTGAAATGCCTTATGTAACAAGTGGGAGAACGTCATCGGGAAGGCACTACATGACACTGGGTGAGCGCGGGCCTCAGAAATTCCCCACCTAGTCTCTAGGAACCCCCATTTCAAGAACATACAATTTTTCATGCTTCACCGCGCCTATCTGACCCCTGCACAACTTAATCGCTATTTCCACACGGCCCATCTCTGCTGTCCTCGTTGCCACTTACCAGATGCCAACCTATGCCGTATGCTGTGGTCATGCACATCCCTTCATGATTATTTCAGAACGATACGTGTCACTTTACGAGAGATCACAGAGTTCCCCGACATTCACACATGGGAGGTATGTGCTTTAGGCATTTTTAAGCGTAGGAAACACCAAAAAGGTACGGACGTGCTTTGCAGGGGTTCAGTGACAAAATATTGATGTAAAAAACATAGAAGTAAAAAATATCAATGAAAAAATAAAGAATGCAAAAATATCAACTCCCGATACTTGAACAGGTAAGTACAAAAATATCGAGAAAAAAAATATTGATGTAAAAAATATAGTTGTACAAAATATTGAATTATATATACATATAAAATTCAATAATAAAATTAAATATGTTAAATAATAAAATTAATATAAAAAAATAAAGTGGATTTAATATAAATTTTTAGAAATATAATAAATAAACTTAATTTAAAAAAGTTAAACACACATACATAATAATTCATATATATTTACTTTAAAACAATTAATAAACTATTAATTTTAATTTATTTTATAATTTAAAAATTATAAAAATAATTATATATATATATTTTATATATATATATATTCACTGAAAAAACCATAGGTTTTAGGGACAGTTATAGTTAGTTGGACATTTCACTCGTACAAAACCATAGAAATTCCCCGTTATAGTTAGTTCAGCTAACTATAACTCGCGCCCCCGCAATGCACTGCTGATGACGTCACATATTACATCACTCATGACATGGTCAGTGACATCACTGATGACATCACTGATGACATCTCAAATGACATCACTGATGACATCATCCAGTGACTGTGTGTTTCTGTAAAGTTTAAATATGTTTAATATATATAGGGAAAGGCGTATTGAAGAATGAGTGGGTGTATAAGTGTCTGAATGGATGATTTAGTACGTGAGTGACTGACTCTACAAGTGAGTGATTAAATGTATCTTACTGAATGCATGGGTTAGTGACTAAACTGTGTGAATGTCTGTATCCGTCTGTCTGTTGGTTTGTAAGCGGCTGCATGGCTTTCTGAATAGCTACATGAGTGTCTACATGGGTTATTGATTGATTGTCTGAGTATCTGTATGGGTGCCTGAGTGTTTGTGTGGGTGGGGTGTGTGTGACTCTGTGCATAGATGTGTGAGTTGGTGATTCACTGGGTGCATGGTTTCAAGAGTGCATCTGTGATGGACTGTATGGGTGGGTGAGTGTGTGTATGGGTGTGTTAGTGATTGAATGTATATCTCAGTGGTACATGTGTGAGTAACTACATATGTGAAAGGCAGTATATATGTGTGTTGGAGTATATAAATGGCTATAAGTGAGAATGTGTGATTGTGAGAGTGGCTGTATGGATGAGTGTGTACTTGTATCAGTGATTGTATAAGAGTGTAAGAATGTGCTAGTATTTGTATGAGTAAGTGAGCTGGTGTGTGTATAACTGTATAGGTGAGTAAATGGGTGTGTGATTAAGTTTTTGCATGACTGACTAGGTGTGTGAGGTACCTCTATGGATGAGTGGCGGTGTGTGAGTGTTTATATAGGTGTATGAGTGCATATGATAGTCCTGTACTGAGTGACTAAGTATGAGTGACTGTACGGGTGAGTGAGTGGATGTGTGTGTAGACCTAAGAATCAGTGAGTGGGTATGTAGTTTTTGGTGTTGGAGTGTCTATGGTTTTGAGAATGGCAGTCTGTAATTTAGAGTGGGTGTATCAAAAGTTATATTAGGGTGTGAGAAGATGCATGAAATTATCACATGGATGATGTCATCAGTGATGTCATTTGAGATGTCATCAGTGATGTCATCAGTGATGTCACTGACCATGTCATGAGTGATGTAATATGTGACGTCATCAGCCGTGCATTGCGGGGCGCGAGTTATAGTTAGCTGAACTAACTATAACGGGGAATTTCTATGGTTTTGTACGAGTGAAATGTCCAACTAACTATAACTGTCCCTAAAACCTATGGTTTTTTCAGTGAATTTCAAAGGTTTTTAAATGCTAATTTCTAACTATAACGTGTCTGAAACCTATGGTTTTTCAGTGAATTTCAAAGGTTTTTTAAATGCTAATTTCTAACTATAACGTGCCTGAAACCTATGATTTTTAAGTGAATTTCAAAGGTTTTTTTAAATGCTAGTTTCTAACTATGCCTACAGAGGTAGGACATGTGAAGAAAGAAGAAAAAACGCACAGAAAGAAGCAAAAGATGTGCAGAAAGAACCAACAGAGGAGCAGAAAGAGGCCTTGTTGCAAAATCATCCTGTGCCCACAACTTTTTCAGACGGGTACTGGTGGTAACTGACTCTGACTAACCAGAGCCAGTGCTATGCTAAAAGACACTTAGAATACAGTGAAAACACCTACATACACTAGGGAACACTATGCGTTGGGGTACCCCTGTGATTAGCATGACCTCCTCTGCAAGTCCCTAGTACATAATAGGGCAGGGGGATTAAAACTACCTCTTAAAACGCACTACAGGCCGCGTTTGCACAGTGGTGAAGGGAGGGGGGGCCTGAGGTGACATGTGTGCAAACGCACCCCGTGGCGCGTTTTAAGTTGCGGGATTAAGTCCCCTTGAATTCTGAGGGTCCCTGGGGCCCAACTAGCCCCCCAGGTACCTACAGTTAGGACCACAGAGCTGAGTTGCAGAGAGGCGTTCCGAGGCCACGCACCTTTTTTCACCTCTCTGCAACGCAACTCTGTTGTGCTTACTGAAGGTACCTGGTGGGCTAGTTGGCCCCAGGGTCCCTCAGGATTCAAAGGGAATTAATTCCCCAACTTAAAACGCACCACAGGGCGTGTTTGCGCACATGTCACCTGAGGCCCCGCCCTCCCTTCACCACTGTGCAAACGCGCCCCGTGGTGCGTTTTAAGTTGAGGGATTAGGTCACCTTGAATCCTGAGGGTCCCTGGGGCCCAACTAGCCCACTAGGTACTTCCAGTAAGCACCACAGGCCTGCGTTGCAACGCCTGTAACAAATTGTGCAGTTGTGTTTAGGTAGTGAAGAGGGTCGTGCTGGGGGTAGTGTTTTAGGGTTTAGGGTAGTGCAGTGGTGTTTGTGTAGTGTAGGGGGTCATGCTGGGGGTAGATTTAGGGTTTAGGGTAGTGCAGTGGTGTTTGGGTAGTGTAGGGAGTCGTGCTGGGGGGAGTGTTTTAGGGTTTAGGGTAGTGCAGTGGTGTTTGGGTAGTGTAGGGGGTCGTGCTGGGGGTAGTGTTTTAGGGTTTAGGGTAGTGCAGTGGTGTTTGGGTAGTGTAGGGGGTCGTGCTGGGGGTAGTGATTTAGGGTAGTGCAGTGGTGTTTGGGTAGTGTAGGGGTACTGCTGGGGTAGTGTTTTAGGGTTTAGGTTAGTGCAGTGGTGTTTGGGTAGTGTAGGGGTACTGCTGGGGGTAGTGTTTTAGGGTTTAGGGTAGTGCAGTGGTGTTTGTGTAGTGTAGGGGGTAGTGTTTTAGGGTTTAGGGTAGTGCAGTGGTGTTTGTGTAGTGTAGGAGGTCGTGTTTTAGGGTTTAGGGTAGTGCAGTGGTCTTTGGGTAGTGTACGGAGTCATGCGGGGGTAGTGTTTTAGGGTTTAGGGTAGTGTAGGGGGTCATGCGGGGGTAGTGTTTTAGGGATTAGGGTAGTGCATTGGTGTTTGGGTAGTGTAGGGGTCATGCGGGGGTAGTGTTTTAGGGTTTAGGGCAGTGCAGTGGTGTTTGGGTAGTGTAGGGGGTCGTGCTGGGGGAGTGTTTTAGGGTTTAGGGCAGTGGTGTTCGGGTAGTGTAGGGGGTCGTGCTGGGGGAGTGTTTTAGGGTTTAGGGCAGTGCAGTGGTGTTCGGGTAGTGTAGGGGGTCGTGCTGGGGGAGTGTTTGAGGGTTTAGGGCAGTGCAGTCGTGTTCGGGTAGTGTAGGGGGTTGTGCTGGGGGTAGTATTTTAGGGTTTAGGGTAGTGCAGTGGTGTTCGGGTAGTGTAGGGGGTCGTGCTGGGGGTAGTGTTCTAGGGTTTAGGGCAGTACAGTGGTGTTTGGGCAGTGTAGGGGGTAATGCTGGGGGTGGTGTTTTAGGGTTTAGGGCAGTGCAGTGGTGTTCGGGCAGTGTAGGGGGTCGTGCTGGGGGTGGTGTTTCAGGGTTTAGGGCAGTGCAGTGGTGTTCGGGCAGTGTAGGGGGTGGTGTTTCAGGGTTTAGGGCAGTGCAGTGGTGTTCGGGCAGTGTAGGGGGTCGTGCAGGGGTGGTGTTTCAGGGTTTAGGGCAGTGGTGTTCGGGCAGTGTAGGGGGTCGTGCTGGGGGTGGTGTTTCAGGGTTTAGGGCAGTGCAGTGGTGTTCGGGCAGTGTAGGGGCGGTGCAGGGAGTGGTGTTTCAGGGTTTAGGGCAGTGCAGTGGTGTTCGGGCAGTGTAGGGGGCGGTGCAGGGGTGGTGTTTCAGGGTTTAGGGCAGTGCAGTGGTGTTCGGGCAGTGTAGGGGGTGCTGCAGGGGGTGGTGTTTCAGGGTTTAGGGCAGTGCAGTGGTGTTCGGGCAGTGTAGGGGGTCATGCAGGGGGTGGTGTTTCAGGGTTTAGGGCAGTGCAGTGGTGTTCGGGCAGTGTAGGGGGTCGTGCTGGGGCTGCTGTTTCAGTGTTTAGGGCAGTGCAGTGGTGTTCGGGCAGTGTAGGGGGTTGTGCTGTGGCTGGTGTTTCAGGGTTTAGGGCAGTGCAGTGGTGTTCGGGCAGTGTAGGTGGTCGTGCTGGGGCTGGTGTTTCAGGGTTTAGGGCAGTGCAGTGGTGTTCGGGCAGTGTAGGGGGTCATGCTGGGGCTGGTGTTTCAGGGTTTAGGGCAGTGCAGTGGTGTTCGGGCAGTGTAGGGGGTCTTGCTGGGGCTGGTGTTTCAGAGTCTAGGGCAGTGCAGTGGTGTTCGGGCAGTGTAGGGGGTCTTGCTGGGGCTGGTGTTTCAGGGTTTAGGGCAGTGCAGTGGTGTTCTAGCAGTGTAGGGGGTCGTGCTGGGGGTGGTGTTTCAGGGTTTAGGGCAGTGCAGTGGTGTTTGGGCAGTGTAGGGGGTCATGCTGGGGCTAGTGTTTCAGGATTTAGGGCAGAGCAATGGTGTTCAGGCAGTGTAGGGGGTTTTGCTGGTGGTGGTGTTTCAGGGTTTAGGGCAGTGCAGTGGTGTTCGTGCAGTGTAGGGGGTGGTGTTTCAGGGTTTAGGGCAGTGGTGTTCAGGCAGTGTAGGGGGTCTTGCTGGGGTTGATGTTTCAGGGTTTAGGGCAGTGCAGTGGTGTTCGGGCAACGTAGGGGGTCGTGCTGGGGGTGGTGTTTCAGGGTTTAGGGCAGTGCAGTGGTGTTCCGGCAGTGTAGGAGGTCGTGCAGGGGGTGGTGTTTCAGGGTTTAATGCAGTGCAGTGGTGTTCGGGCAGTATAGGGGGTCATGCTGGGGGTGGTGTTTCAGGGTTTAGGGCAGTGCAGTGGTGTTCGGGCAGTGTAGGGTGTCGTGCTGAGGGGTGGTGTTTCAGGGTTTAGGGCAGTGCAGTGGTGTTCGGGCAGTGTAGGGGGTCGTGCAGGGGGTGGTGTTTCAGGGTTTAGGGCAATGCAGTGGTGTTTGGGCAGTGTAGGGGGTCGTGCAGGGGGTGGTGTTTCAGGGTTTAGGGCAGTGCAGTGGTGTTCGGCCAGTGTAGGTGGTCTTGCTGGGGGTGGTGTTTCAGGCTTTAGTGCAGTGGTGTTCGGGCAGTGTAGGGGGTCTTGCTGGGGGTGGTGTTTCAGGGTTTAGGGCAGTGCAGTGGTGTTCGGGCAGTGTAGGGGGTCTTGCTGGGGCTGGTGTTTCAGGGTTTAGGGCAGTGCAGTGGTTTTCGGGCAGTGTAGGCGGTCGTGCTGGGGCTGGTGTTTCAGGGTTTAGGGCAGTGCAGTGGTGTTCGGGCAGTGTACGGGGTTGTGCTGGGGCTGGTGTTTCAGGGTTTAGGGCAGTGCAGTGGTGTTCGGGCAGTGTAGGGGGTCGTGCTGGGGGTGGTGTTTCAGGGTTTAGGGCAGTGCAGTGGTGTTCGGGCAGTGTAGGGGGTCATGCTGGGGGTGGTGTTTCAGGGTTTAGGGCAGTGCAGTGGTGTACGGGCAGTGTAGGGGTCTTGCTGGGGGTAGTGTTTCAGGGTTTAGGGCAGTGGTGTTCGGGCAGTGTAGGGGGTCGTGCTGGGGGTGGTGTTTCAGGGTTTAGGGCAGTGCAGTAGTGTTCGGGCAGTGTAGGGGATCGTGCAGGGGTGGTGTTTCAGGGTTTAGGGCAGTGCAGTGGTGTTCGGGCAGTGTAGGGGGTTGTGCTGGGGGTGGTGTTTCAGGGTTTAGGGCAGTGCAGTGGTGTTCGGGCAGTGTAGGGGGTCGTGCAGGGGGTGGTGTTTCAGGGTTTAGGGCAGTGCAGTGGTGTTCGGGCAGTGTAGGGGTCGTGCTGGGGCTGGTGTTTCAGGGTTTAGGGCAGTGCAGTGGTGTTCGGGCAGTGTAGGGGGTCTTGCTGGGGGTGGTGTTTCAGGGTTTAGGGCAGTGGTGTTCGGGCAGTGTAGGGGGTCTTGCTGGGGGTGGTGTTTCAGGGTTTAGGGCAGTGCAGTGGTGTTCGGGCAGTGTAGGGGGTCTTGCTGGGGGTAGTGTTTCAGGGTTTAGGGCAGTGCAGTGGTGTTCGTGCAGTGTAGGGGGTCGTGCTGGGGATGGTGTTTCAGGGTTTAGGGCAGTGCAGTAGTGTTCGGACAGTGTAGGGGGTCGTGCAGGGGGTGGTGTTTCAGGGTTTAGGGCAGTGCAGTGGTGTTCGGGCAGTGTAGGGGTCGTGCTGGGGGTGGTGTTTCAGGGTTTAGGGCAGTGCAGTGGTGTTCGGGCAGTGTAGGGGGTCGTGCTGGGGGTGGTGTTTCAGGGTTAAGGGCAGTGGTGTTCGGGCAGTGTAGGGGGTCTTGCTGGGGGTGATGTTTCAGGGTTTAGGGCAGTGCAGTGGTGTTCGGGCAGTGTAGGAGGTCTTGCTGGGGGTAGTGTTTCAGGGTTTAGGGCAGTGCAGTGGTGTTCGGGCAGTGTAGGGGTCATGCTGGGGGTGGTGTTTCAGGGTTTAGGGCAGTGCAGTGGTGTTCGGGCAGTGTAGGGGTCGTGAAGGGGGTGGTGTTTCAGGGTTTAGGGCAGTGCAGTGGTGTTCGGGCAGTGTAGGGGGTCGTGCTAGGGTATGTGTTTCAGGGTTTAGGGCAGTGCAGTGGTGTTCCGGCAGTGTAGGGGGTTGTGCTGGGGGTAGTGTTTTAGGGTTTAAGGTAGTGCAGTGGTGTTTGTGTAGTATAGGGAGTCGTGCTGGGGGCAGTGTTTTAGGGTTTAGGGTAGTGCAGTGGTACTTGTGTAGTGTAGGGGGTCGTGCTGGGGGTAGTGTTTTAGGGTTTAGGGTAGTGCAGTGGTGTTTGTGTAGTGTAGGGGGTCATGTTTTAGGGTAGTGCAGTGGTGTTTGGGTAGTGTAAGGGGTCGTGCTGGGGGTAGTGTTTTAGGATTTAGGTTAGTGCAGTGGTGTTGGGGTAGTGTTTTAGGGTTTAGGGTAGTGCAGTGGTGTTTGTGTAGTGTAGGGGGTCATGCTGGGGGTAGTGTTTTAGGGTTTAGGATAGTGCAGTGGTGCTTGTGTAGTGTAGGGGTCAGGCTGGGGTAGTGTTTTAGGGTTTAGGGTAGTGCAGTGGTGTTTTTGTAGTGTAGGGGGTCATGTTTTAAGATGCAACGCTCCAATACCTGACCAGTCTGCACTACATAAAACTGCAAAAAAACTAAAAATAAAAAGTGTTTTGCACACTTTTGTCATTGGGCTATATGTGGGCTACATCTGGGTAATATTTGTGCTACATTTGGGCTCTTTGTTCACTGGTGGCCATCTTGGAAGACTTCTTTGTTATGAAGTTTCCTAATTTCCTCATTTACTGCAGTCTCCTCAGTAGGAAATGCTTTCAGTTTTTTACTTTGATTCCATCAAGAAGGCATTCAGATGTGTCACACATTTGCCATACATTCAGAATGTTATTACTCTAGTTGTTCATTAGATCACTGTAGTAAAGCTACTGCTCACCAAGGAGTTAACTGGAAGTCTACTGCTGGTATTGAAAGTGATTGTTTCAGTCTGCATGTCAGAATTTTCTAATGAAATAGAAGAGGATTTGAGATCTCACTTAAAACATGCACTAAATTTTCTTTTTGCAGCACTAACCATAATTTCTATGGCAAAATGAACCCCCTCATTTTGTTCCTTTTTAAATTAAATGTTTTAAGTGTTACCAGTTTATTCCAATCAAGATGGCTTCAGGTGTGCCATACTTTTGTCATAAGTAAGACTGTTAGCGCTCTAGTTGTTCTTTAGAACACTCTGGGAAGCTGCAGTAGAACACAAAGGCATCAACTGACAGGCTGCTCCTGTTGAAATATAACAGGAAGATATTTGAGATCACACTTGAAACATGTCCTAATTTTTCTTTCCAGAGCACTAACCATAATTTCTATGACAAGATGAACCCCATCATTTTGTTCCTTTTTAAATTAAATGTTTTAAGTGTTACCAGTTTATTCCAATCAAGATGGCTTCAGGTGTGCCATACTTTTGTCATAAGTAAGGCTGTTAGCACTCTAGTTGTTCTTTAGAACACTCTGGGAAGCTGCAGTAGAACACAAAGGAATCAACTGACAGTCTCTGCCCTTGTTGGATGTACATGTTTTACTGAGAATGTCAGACTTCATTCTCACATGACTGAGAAAGATAATGTGAATTTACAGAAAATATGCTCTCATTTTAGCTTCTGGGGCACCTTCCAAAACTGTATGGGACAAGCATGTGAAAATAGTTTTCTCTCAAACATGATTCATGATATCCCAGCAGAAGGTTTTTCACAGGGTAAAATCACCTTAGAACACACCACAATTCCTGAAATTAGTATGGTACCATCAACAAATGAATTCTAATGTAACTAAAGTCTGTTATCACCCTTTATAGTTCTCCTTTTGGTAACCCTCAAAATCTTCGATTCACTACAATGCATTTCAATGGGGTACTATCATTTATATTGGTCCCAAGATGGCTGCCAGCAATTCCAGGATGAAATGCTGACAGCCAATCAGATCTCACGATGACATGTGTGGTTAGGCTCCGCCCAGATATATATGTGTTTTTACTTTTGATTTTCTCAGCAACTACTGACCGGATTTACACCATTTAACAAAAGGGTTCTTTTTGAACCAAGAACTACCTCTTTGCCAAATTTGGTGTAATTCCGTTCAGCAGTTCGGGCTGTAGCCTTGCATAAAGTTTCCTATGGGAAATTGATTGACTCTTATTTTTTTAATTTCTCCGCAACTACTGAACGGATTTACACCATTTAACAAAAAGGGTTCTTTCTGAACCAAGAACTACCTCTTTGCCAAATTTGGTGTAATTCCGTTCAGCAGTTCGGGCTGTAGCCGTGTCTAAAGTTTCCTATGGGAAAATGAATGGGGAAAACACGTTTTGGGACCCCCTTTTTCTCGGCCCCCGCTTGACGAATCACCCTGAGACTTTCAGGGTAGGAGCGGACCGGAGCGGGCCATAAAGTTTGAAAATTTCGCGAAGATTCGTCAACCGACGCAAGAGTTATTTCAAATAGAATGTCGCGGATTTCCTATGGAAAATAGGTCCTAACTATAACTATCTACTGGCGACCGCCAGTAGATAATATATATATATATATATATATATATAGCACCAAAAAGGTTGCCCTCAAGAAAGACACACACCCAGATAGATTGTTGCTTCTTTTAATGAATTCTGCAGCGAAGCCAGCAACAGGCATAAAATCCATTCAATGCGGCCTTACGCGTTTCGGGCATCTCCGCCCTTGTTCACAGGCCAAAGAACAAGCAAACGGCACAGTTGCAGTCACCTGTTTTAAACTTGAAGAAAGTTCCGCCCCAAGTAGGTATCATGTGACTGATAGGAATTATGGTAAAGGTAGTCCTGCAAAATTATTTTTACCCCAGTGGGTGTGTCGTTGCCAATTCAATAATCGTCTTAAATTCCAAGTGGATTGATTAAAATGTCAGCACTGGATGAGCTGCACATATTACTTCTCACCAAAATTCCATCTGCTCATTCGATGGCTCCCATTTCAAGCCATCGTAGATCCGCTACTTCCTGCGGCGGCGCATCTTCGCGGCTGGACTACCCGTACAAATGCCACCAAAAAGGTTGCCCTCAAGAAAGACGCACTCCCAGATAGATTGTCGCTTCTTTTAATGAGATCTGCAGCAAAGCCAGCAACAGGCATAAAATCCATTCAATGCGGCCTTACGCGTTTCGGGCATCTCCGCCGTTGTTCACAGGCCAAAGAACAAGCAAACGGCACAGTTGCAGTCACCTGTTTTAAACTTGAAGAAAGTTCCGCCACAAGTGGGTATCATGTGACTGATAGGAATTATGGTAAAGGTAGTCCTGCAAAATTATTTTTACCCCAGTGGGTGTGTCGTTGCCAATTCAATAATCGTCTTAAATTCCAAGTGGATTGATTAAAATGTCAGCACTGGATGAGCTGCACATATTACTTCTCACCAAAATTCCATCTGCTCATTCGATGGCTCCCATTTCAAGCCATCGTAGATCCGCTACCTCCTGCGGCGGCGCATCTTCGCAGCTGGACTAGCCGTACAAATGCCACCAAAAAGGTTGCCCTCAAGAAAGACGCACTCCAGATAGATTGTCGCTTCTTTTAATGAGATCTGCAGCGAAGCCAGCAACAGGCATAAAATCCATTCAATGCGGCCTTACGCGTTTCGGGCATCTGTACCCTTGTTCACAGGCCAAAGAATAAGCAAACGGCACAGTTGCAGTCACCTGTTTTAAACTTGAAGAAAGTTCCGCCACAAGTGGGTATCATGTGACTGATAGGAATTATGGTAAAGGTAATCCTGCAAAATTATTTTTACCCCAGTGGGTGTGTCGTTGCCAATTCAATAATCGTCTTAAATTCCAAGTGGATTGATTAAAATGTCAGCACTGGATGAGCTGCACATATTACTTCTCACCAAAGTTCCATCTGCTCATTCGATGGCTCCCATTTCAAGCCATCGTAGATCCGCTACTTCCTGCGGCGGCACATCTTCGTGGCTGGACTAGCCGTACAAATACCACCAAAAAGGTTGCCCTCAAGAAAGACGCACTCCCAGATAGATTGTCGCTTCTTTTAATGAGATCTGCAGCGAAGCCAGCAACAGGCATACAATCCATTCAATGCAGCCTTACGCGTTTTGGGCATCTCCGCCCTTGTTCACAGGCCAAAGAACAAGCAAACGGCACAGTTGCAGTCACCTGTTTTAAAGTTGAAGAAAGTTCCGCCCCAAGTGGGTATCATGTGACTGATAGGAGTTATGGTAAAGGTAGTCCTGCAAAATAATTTTTACCCCAGTGGGTGTGTGGTTGCCAATTCAATAATCGTCTTAAATTCCAAGTAATATTCCCACTCCAGTGAGTGCAACAGTAGTGAAAATGTTGGATAGCGGAGGGGTAAAAATTACTATTCCCACTCCAGTGAGCGCATCAGTAGGGAAAGTGTTGGATAGCGGAGGGGTAAAAATAACTATTCCCACTCCAGTGAGTGCAACATTAGGGAAAGTGTTGGATAGCGGAGGGGTAAAAATAACTATTCCAACACCAGTGAGTTCAACAATAGGGAAAGTGTTGGATAGCGAGGGGTAAAAAATACTATTCCCACTCCAGTGAGTGCAACAGTACGGAAAGTGTTGGATAGGGGAGGGGTAGAAATTATTATTCCCACTCCAGTGAGTGCAACAGTAGAGAAATTGTTGGATAGCGGAGGGGTAAAAATTACTATTCCCACTCCAGTGAGTGTAACAGTAGGGAAAATGTTGGATAGCGGAGGGGTAAAAATTACTATTCCCACTCCAGTGAGTGCAACAGTAGGGAAAGTGTTGGATAGCGGAGGGGTAAAAATTACTATTCCCTCTCCAGTGAGTGCAACAGTAGGGAGAGTGTTGGATAGCAGAGGAGTAAAAATTAATATTCCCATTGGAGTCAGTTCAAAATTAAAAACAAACAAAATATCAACTACAACACAAAAGATTTTAAAAAAGAAAAAAGAAAACATAGATACAAATATTAAAACTTTACAAAAGATAAAAACATATTATAATGTTAAAAAGATCTAACAAATACCTAGAAAGATTTATTTTTTTTAAATTTAAAAATAATTTACAAACAACTATTTTTAATAGAAATTATTTATAATCAAAAACATTAATTATTACATAAATGTAATCTTTTTTATTTCCTACCCCATAACACCATTCAATTCACAACACACATCTAAATTTTTTAAAAAATGTACCTCCATAATTAACATAATTATTTATCAATTAAAGAAATATAATTAATTAAAAAACAAATTAAAACAGATTAAAATTTACCCCATAAAACCGAAACCCACACACAAAATAAAAATAAACAATTACCATAAATATTTATGATTTGATGAATTAATATTAATGAGCCACTAATTATTAATTAATTAAACATAAATAACTTTCCACCCTCTGCCCCAATAAACACCACAACCCACACCTAAAAATCATTACACAATTTCCATAACTAATTTTACATTAATAAATTAATATCAATTAACAACAACTTATTAATTAATTTAAAAGATTTTACTTCCCACCCTTCACCACTATAAACCCCACAACTCACATCTAAAATTAATTACACAATTGCCATATTTAAATTTTAATTAATTAATTAGCATTAATTAACAAATAATAATTAATTAATTATAAATAAATTACTTCCCACCCTAGTCCCCTCTTAACCCCACCAACCGCTCCTAAAAAATAACACAATTAACATAATTAATTACCAATTAATTAATTAATAATAATCAACAAGCAATTAATAAATAATTAATAATAAATTAATTCCGACAATTAACACTATAAAATATAAATTAAATACATATTAATAAATAAAAAATATTAATACATTTATTATAATTAAATGACTTCCCACCCTATTCCCCTATAAACCCACAACGTGCTACAAAACTAAAAAAGTAATTATTATAAAATTAATAACTACTAAAAATGTAACACATATTAAAAAACAAAAGCATTACAATGCCGGCGGTCGAAAGTGAAACCGGCCAGTCATTCCGGCTGGATTGCGATGGGCTCTAGGAGCCCGTCAGCCAGTCGGAGGCCCCACTGTAATCCCTGAAGACGGCGTTTCCGCCGTCTGGATTACAATGTCGGTTTCTGACAGGCTTTCCATGTCGGGCTTTCTGACATGGAACGCCTGTCAAAAAGTGACTTTGGGGGCCCCTAGCAGGGCCCCCATTCCTCCAGGGCCTCCGGTTGGGGGCCGATCCGTACACCGCGTGGCAGGCACCTTGAGGTGCCTGCCACGCAATGCAGGGATTAACCGAATCTCCCATTTCTCTATGGGAGCTTGTGCTACAGCCAGTTTACGGCTGCAGCACAAGCTCCCATAGAGAAATGGGAGTATGTGACCGCACCATGTGCGGGCGCATTGTAATACTGCGGTCTGGACCGCCGACCGGTGGTCAATCAGTCCAGTATCCGCAATGATGTCGGTCGGAGGCAACTCCGACTGACATCATAATCAGGGCCTAAGTGTCACACGAGTACCAGCTTAAAACTTTTGTGAATCTGGATCTTAAACAGTTATAAGATACACACCTTCCCTCATCTCCAAACAAGTAAAACAGGAGTTCTTCTCTGGACTTTTGGACTTTTCATGGCTAATCTCCTTCCTGATGTCTTTCCCACACTTCACCCTATATTTAGTGATCCTCTCACCTCCGTTGCAGACTTCTTGCAAATACTCAAGCCTCCTCAAGTTTTGGTTCTCTCCCAAAGTCTACCTTTCATACTGTAATGTCATCTGTGACATCATGTGCGAGGTCACAAACAGTGTATTGATGGGTGAGTTTTAGCTTGCTCACCTAACTGTACCTGGCCAGTTCATACCAATAATATCACTTTAAGTGTATTTTTCAGTGGGTGTTTGCGCTTTCTTTTTAATAATACATTTTTTGGATGATATATTACATCCAACAATGGCGGTTCCTTCCTTAGGGCACAAGGGCGTCGCCCCCCGATATTTTTGGACCAGGACATACATGTGACTACAAAATAAATTAGCCCGCGGCAGTAAGCTGTTAGCCGCAGGCCAGTTTCTTAATCCTTTCTGTTAGAACCAGGATTCCCTAGTTGGCTGAGGTAGGTACCTTAGGCCAAGTAGGGACCCTCACTTCCACGTCAGGGAAAGGAAGGACGACTTCTGAGATAGCCCCTGCTCACCCCCTTGGTAGCTTGGCACGAGCAGCCAGGCTTATCTTCAAGGCTAATGTGTAAAGTATTTGCAACCACGCTCTCAGTGACCCAATGATGACACCACAAAAGGACTCCACACGAGTTTCATAGAAAAACAAGTATATGTTTATATAAAAAGATATACGATGAGACCACACAATAAAAATCCAACATATGCGTATTTGTAATATTCCTCCTGGCCGGTTATCAGGCCAGCCAGCCCTTGTAGGGTCTGGCGGTATTAATGAGCAATTCTAGGTGATCCAATGCAATTCTAGTGCAATGCTATGCAGTTCGTAAAGCAAGAATCAGGCACTTTGCAATGTAAAAATAATACAGTTCGTTATGCAACAATCCAGCAGTTCGTAATGCCAAAATACTGCAATGCGTAATGCAACAATCAGGCAGTTCGTAATGCAAACTAATGCGATGCGCAATGCAACAATCAGGCAGTTCGTTATGCAAAACTAATACAATGCATAATACAACAATCAGGCTGTTCGTTATGCAAACACAATGCAATGCGCAATGTAACAATCAGGCAGTTGTAATGCAAACTAATGCTATGCGTAGTGCAACAATCAGGCAGTTCGTTATGCAAACACAATGCAATGCGCAATGTAACAATCAGGCAGTTGTAATGCAAACTAATGCGATGCGTAATGCAACAATCAGGCAGTTCGTTATGCAAACACAATGCAATGCGCAATGTAACGATCAGGAAGTTCGTAATGCAAACTAATACGCTGCGTAATGCAACAATCAGGCAGTTCATTATGCAAACACAATGCAACGCGCAATGTAACAATCAGGTAGCTCGTAATGCAGAAACAATGCAATGCGCAAGGCACTTCGGCACCGATCACGGTGCTTCAGACGGTCTCTCTGCCTCTCGTACTGACTCGCGGTCAGCTTCCGCCAACATATGCCCCCAACACGGGTATGGTGTAAACCAAAGTACAGCTCAACACTCCGGCCCCGGTACTGCCACTCCTTGGCACGTACAGGCCGCAATACGAGCTTGAGCAGAGGCTTGTGCTGCAAGAAGGGGAGAGGCCGAGAGCATCCCTCACCGAGCCCGCACCCCGCCCCAGGCGGCGACACACGTTACCTGGGGGGTGCAACCTCGCTCTCCTCTCCTCCTCTCGTGACTTGGGCCTCCGATGCGACTTGGTTGAGTCCGGGCCGATGGCAATATCGAAGATCTCAGCTGCAACAGGGCACACGCACACAGCGTTGCTGAGACTCCCTTGAGCTTCGGGTGTGCACGGTCACAGGGCAATCCTCAGAAGGTCTCAGGCTGCACGAAGCACACGCACACAGCATCGCTGAGACTCCCTCGAGCTCCGGGCGCACACGATCACAGGGCAATCCTCACGAAGGTCTCAGGCTGCACGAAGAACACGCACACAGCGTCGCTGAGACTCACTTGGACTCCTGGTGCCCACGATCACAGGGCACTTCTTACGAAGGTCTCAGGCTGCAAAAGGCACACGCCCACAGAGTCGCTGAGACACACTTGACTTTCGGGTGTGCACGATCACAGGGCAATCCTCACGAAGGTCTCAGGCTGCACAAAGCACACGCACACAGCGTCGCTGAGACTCACTTGGACTCCAGGTGCACATGATCACAGGACAATCCTCACGAAGGGCTCAGGCTGCAAAAAGTACACGCACACAGGGTCGCTGAGACTCGCTTGGACTCCAGGTGCCCACGATCACAGGTCAATTCTTACGAAGGGCTCAGGCTGCAAAAAGCACACACACACAGCGTCACTGAGACACTTCTGGAAACTTTTGTGTTCCTGAGTTTCCACAACAGGGAGCCAGCTCTCCTCGGGCCCTTGGGGTTAAGTTACTTCAGGACACAGCACAGCAAAGTCCTTTCAAGCAAGGGGACACAGCACACAACAAAGTCCCTTTAGCCTCTCCTTGGTTAAAGCAGCAAACTGCAGGCCAGCCCCAGAACACACAGCAAGGGTCAGTCCTTTCCTTCAGTCTATTCAGCTGTTTCTTCCTTGGCAGAGGTTGACCATGAAGTAGGTTCAATCCTTTACAGTCTTGAACAGTTCCATTCCATTCCCAAGTCCAGTTGTTTCAGCTCTCATAGTTATACCCCTAAATGTCTTTGAAGTCTTTGTGTTCAGTGGGGCACTGACCCCTGTCTAAACCAGTTCTGGGTGTCTCCCTGCCAGTGACACCTTCTGCCTTTGATAGTGGGGGTCTGGCTCCTTAATCACTCAGCAGGAGATGGAGCCATTGTTTTATGGCAGCAACCCAGGCCTCTAGGGGCTACTCCTCCCCCCTACACTCCAGATGCACGTCAGCCTGTTGCTGTCTCACCTCCTCCCCTGGGTCAAGACATTCCCCAGAGCCTATCACATTTAAATCCAGACAGTCAATCCACAACCAGGCAGAGACACACAGAAATCTTAGAGCACAAAAAACCCAGCCACTTCTAAAAGAGTGGTTTCTAAACACGCAATTCAAAAACCACCTTCACAAAAAGATGTGTTATTAAATTGTGAGTTCAGGCACACTAAACTTCACCTCTCCATCTTAAGCCTTTGGGAAGATAGGCTGGAAACATATCACACGGCCTTCCCCATTCTGTCCTATGGACAAGATGGCCTTTCAACAGTGAAAAACGAAATGGAGAGTATTTCACTGTTAGGACATGGTACACACCTCAGTACATGTCCTACCTTTCACATACACTGCACCCTGCCCAGGGGGGTACCTTGGGCCTACCATAGGGGTGTCTGATGTGCATAGAAAGCGTAAGGCCTGGCAAGTGGGTGCACTTGTCAGGACAACAAGGCAGCTTAACAAGCTGCGCGCAGGCACTGCAGTGGCAGGCCTGAGTTCTCATTTTAAGGCTACTTGTGTGGGTGGCACAATTAGTGCTGCAGGCCCACTAGTAGCATTTGCATTACTAGCCCTGGCACACATAGTGCACTTTACTAGGGACTTTACTAGTAAGGCAAACATACCAATCATGGACAACCAATTACCATTACACTTTACACAGGGAGCATTTGCACTTTGACACTGATCAGCAGTGGCAAAGTGCCCAAAGCATCTAAGTTGGCAACACCACAGCAGAAAAAAGGTCTAGGGGGAAAGCAAAAAGTTTAAGGAACTTTAGCCAAAAAGGGCCAAGTCCAACACTTTTCAGCCTCAGTGTGTGCAGCAGCCCAGGGGTGGGGCTTCAGAATATAATTGATAGGAAAGCAGCAGAGCACAACCAGTCAACAATGAAGTGCGCATGTCGGGTTGGACGGGTGCCTTTACCTGGCCAGTCTGACATGCGCAAACTCCAGTAGTCTCACCTACATAGTTAGTGGAGCCCAGGTGATTAAAGCCAACAGTCCCCCGGTCTCTAAAGGAGCGGTAAGTTAGCCTGCCCAGGCCAAGCCTGGCACTGCTCTCATGCTGTGTAAGCAAGGGAGCAGCGCCTGGATTGGCTCAAAGTCAGTTTACTAGGGCCTCTGGTGCAGACTGCAGACGCAGTCCTGTTCACGGAGCAATGGGGGCATTAATGACCAATCACTGTATGGCTTTATTGTGAAGCCGTGCAGTGAATGGCCATTTTACCCTTGCTGCCCAGCCTCTCTCTCCCTCCCCTCTTCATGTGCCTTGCCAGTAACGGCATTGCGCACAAGGAAGTGTGGAGAGAGAGAGAGCCACAAGACGTCGACAAGACCACACCTCACCACCTTGTGGCCTGATCCTCAGAGAGAGGCCTCGCCAGGACTGGGCCTGCACAGTCGCAAGCAGTTGAATTAAATAGCCCGGCTGAAACAGTTTCTGGTCACTCAGTGAGTAAATACAAAATGAAATACTGGTGGTGTAATTATAATTGTGTATATTTGTGAGTCTCATTTTCAAACTATGGATATGAACACAGAGAAAATAGAGAAAAAAATTCCCTTATGAAAATTGCACATGAAAAATCATCTGTAAACGAGTGTAGATATATTCAAACATTTAATTCTGTGCGTCATGGCATGGATATTTGAAATATTACCAGTCCCACAATGCCTCCTACTAAAACCCAAATGGGTAAGTTAAAAAAAATTAAATGACAAAATGTTTCAGGTGACACATTCCGCACAGGTTAATAATATTTCACTAGTAGTGCGCTCCCCGAGTGAATCCTTGCCTGCGTGTGGGAAGAGTAAGACAATGTGTCCACTAGTCTGAACTTGGCGTGAGTGAGGGCTGAGACTGGGTCAGAACACCTGTAAGTGGGGCACTTCTCTTTGGCTGTTTTGTTTACGGTACCCACTGTTATGTTTCCTCGAAGTGACCGGCCTGTATGTGGTGTAGGAAACCGCTTGGCTCACCTACCTCTTTGTGCATGTTTCATGTTTTGTGTCGGCAATGACATAATTGCAGACAAAATAAATACAGCCTTTTTGCAGGCTGAGTAGTAACTGCTCTTGCTACTGAGTCAGTCTCACATTAGAGAAGTCAAATTTGCTGGTGCTGCTAAGCTCAGTCCAGTGCATAATTTGTAAAAAAAAACAAGTGCCGGGGCCCTCATTAAGAGGCCGCTGCAGCTTGCACTACTCATTGCCCCTATACGTGCTGCCAGTGACAGACTCAACACAACTACTAATCAACACACCCTACAAGTATGACATTTCAGACTATTCCATACCCCAAAACTAAAAGAATGGCTTGGCCAGCAGATATTAGTCATTTTTAATGTTCACTGAAATTAAACAACTGTTGGTGTGTTAATATCTAATTCAGATAAACAGTGCAGACTGTCATAACTGCCGGTGTCGACAATTAAGTTCCGGTGCCGAACACCGGAAACCACCGGCTCAAATTAAGCACTGGCTCAGTCTCAACCGGGAACTGTCTCGCAGGGCTGTTTGTCGCTGAGCTCAGTCTCAACCCGGAACTGTCTTGCAGGGCTGTTTGTCGCTGAGCTCAGTCTTACGCACTCGAGCGGTCACTGGTCACGTACCTTCGCTCTGAGCTGAATCTCACAACAGGGTGATCACATTCCTTGCTGATCTCAGTCTGTCTTATGCTCGAGCGCTCACATTTCTTGACTCTGAGCTCAGTCACATCTCTCAATCTGTTAAGCACGAGTTAATTTATTTTTCCAGGGAGGCAGACCGAGAGAATGCGTTTTTTTGTATTTTCTCATGTCATCTTCAATGGTTTAAAGATTTAACGTGACCGTAGGCAGGTTCTGCTATCCGCTGACCGGCTGCTGGTGGCTCCATGCCTCACCTGGGCATTCATTCAAACCCAGGCCGCTGCACAATGCACTTCAAACCGTTTTCAAAGGAAATGGCATGTTGTTGTTTTCAAAGAGCCTCGCTGGCCTGACACCTTATGTGTATTGAGCAAATGTAAATTTCACAATGGACTCCGCTGTGACTGTGTCCTCCCTGCGCATGAAGGCAAGGATTTCGTCCTCTAGTCCAGTATAGTTTACAGCCCACCCTGTGTGCTGTGTTTGTTTATGGCCTTGCAAATGGCTTGCAGCCTACATTAACTGGTTTGATGACAGCAGGGTCTTCCAAATGCAAGCCATAAAATTCAAGCCATTTGTCAGGACATAAACAACAAGCATTTGCAATACAATAGGTCTCGCATTTACGCGAGTTTGAGCTATTGACATTGCAAATGACAATGCATTTTATTTTTGTTTTTGTTTTAAAAACATAAATAAAAGGCATTGTCATTACAATGCCAATAGCTAGGAGACCCGGATCAGTTGACCTGAGGCCTCTTGCATACTAGTGCCACTCAGTTGAGGCAGGCAAGATTCCAGCTAGTCTTTAATAAATATCCCATACCACTAATCGAGGTCTTCCAGCTTCCTTTGCAGGAGATCTGTGGGGGGAGGTGCGCGGGTTGGGGGTTGGAGGACAGGAGTGGTGGTGCTTGCCACGGGCTTGGAGCTTACTTGGGCATGCAAGGGGATCGGTCTGGGCACGGGGGGTTGATTCTAGAGGGTAGGTGCGGGCGGGTTGCTGTGAAGTGTGGTGCGTGTGGTGTTGGCGAGGCGAAGGGCTTGAGGGCGGGGGTGGGGGCTGGTGAGGGAGGACGGTGCCTCGGGAGGCAGGATGAGTTTTTGGGAGTTACGAGTTGGTCAATGTGGCCCGCTAGGCAACTGTAGGCAATGGCGGGGACCTAGGGGGAAGCGAGGTGCCCCTATGCGTGGAGCTGCCGACTTTGGAGCCCCCCGACCGAAGTTGACATGGCAGCAGGGATGGAGCAATATGCAGGCGAGGTGGCAACGATAGGTGATAATTATAGGGCTGAATTGTTGTTCTGGGGGCAGGCTGGTTTGAAGATGGTTGCAAAAGGGCAGAGTAGGGGGAATGTAATGACAGGGATTCAAGCGCCATTTATAGGCGAGGGATGGGAACGGGGCTTTGGCCACCAACATGCAGCGACGCGCAAGATATACGGTGGGGCAGAGGATGAGGATAAGGCAGAATGGTCAAATACCCGTGGATAGCATGGATATGGGGGTGGAGGGGGCAATGGTGGTTACCCTACATGGTGGGGGGAAGAGGCTAGCTGGGGGGTAGGGGCAACGCTCATGAGGGAGGATGGCATCTGGGGATGCGAGTAGGCAATGGGGCCCGCTGGACCACAGTAGGTAATAGCAGAGACTAAAAGGGAAGCGATGTGGCCTATGGGCAGGGCGGCCGACTGGAGATTGGCTTAACATACGGTGATCCTGGGCAGATAGGTCAATGTCCTCAGACTACCAAAAAGGAGGCCTTTGGCCTGGGGGTTATGCATTGAGTTTCGGAAAGGGGAGCAGCGAGAGGGGACGCAGGAGGCCTATTATAGGAGTTGCGCAAATTGTAAGTGGGCGCAGGAGCGCAGGGTTGTAACGCACGACAATAGCAGTTAATGGCATGGTAGAAGGGGAGGCGAAGGGGCCCGAGGCTCGGACCGGCCTACTTTGGAGCAAGGGAGTGAAGTTTGAATCTGGGCGTGGTTCAACATCATGTGAGCCTGGGCAGTTGATATGTCTCCCAGAATACCGCAAAGAAGGTATTTGTCCGGGGATGACGCAACATGGGCAGCATGAAAAGACTTCAATATCGGGGGAAAGTGGGAGGGAGACAAAGCGCGAGAGTGGGGGTAGCCAGAAGGGAGGAGCATGAGGGCCATTATTTTGCCAGCTTAAGACAGGGCAGTTAGGGGTTTAATTACAAGGCTAAGGCGGGAACCAGGCTGCCCTGGAGGAGGTTTTTGGAAAGATAAAAAGAATGGAGTCTGGCTGGTTAGTATCCATTGGGCGTCCCCCACATCTGGAGGGAGGGGGGCAGGGCAGTTGTGGCGCTAGGCACTGTAAGGCGTAGCAACCCGAGAGCAGGGGTTGGCGCCATTCTTTACAAGGGCGAGATTCCTTTGCACACGGGGGCGCCATGGGGTGGGGGGGATAGAGGCACCAGTCAGTTAATGTGAGGGAAACACTGGGTGCCTGCAATTGTGGTGGCGCGTTGATGTGGGGGGCGCAGATGAAGCGCTTTCGGATTGCAGTGTAACGTTTCCGAGTTGATGATGTGCCGCTGTGATTAATTTGGTGCTGGGCATAATGTTTTGTTGCCCCAGCCGGTGTTTTTTGCTGCGTCTGTGGCACTGAGGTGCCCGTGGCAGAACACAGTGGGATGCGGGAAGGAGGGGTAAACGAGAACGCAGTGCCATCGGATGGTTGGAGGGGGGGTCGTCGCCTCATGGCGGGCACAATGATGCGACGGGCGGGTGGGACGACGGGCAAGGTTGTCGGCTCTCTGCCCCCGGGTGGACTGCTGGGCGGTCTCCAACTCGCATGCGGAGTTTCCTGGGATGGCGGGTTCGGGCCCAGTCACGCCGTAAGCGGGTTCAGCGAGCAAGGCACACACTCAAACCCGAGCCTCGCCTTTTAAGGCTGCCAAGCTCTGCCAGTCTCACTCACACCCGTGCCCGAGAATAAACAAGCTGTCGGCGGACGCTGCGATGGTTGGAGGGGGGTCGTCGCCTCATGGCGGGCACAATGATGCGACGGGCGGGTGGGACGACGGGCAAGGTTGTCGGCTCTCCGCCCCCGGCTGGACTGCCGGGCGGTCTCCAACTTGCATGCGGAGTTTCCTGGGATGCCGGGTTCGGGCCCAGTCATGCCGCAAGCGGCTTCAGCGAGCAAGGCACACACTCAAACCCGAGCCTCGCCTTTTAAGGCTGCCAAGCTCTGCCAGTCTCACTCACACCCGTGCCCGAGAATAAACAAGCTGTCGGCGGACGCTGCAATGGTTGGAGGGGGGGATCGTCGCCTCATGGCGGGCACAATGATGCGACGGGCCGGTGGGACGACGGGCAAGGTTGTCGGCTCTCCGCCCCCGGGTGGACTGCCGGGCGGACTCCAACTCGCATGCAGAGTTTCCTGGGATGGCGGGTTCGGGCCCAGTCATGCCGCAAGTGGCTTCAGCGAGCAAGGCACACACTCAAACTCGAGCTTCGCCTTTCAAGGCTGCCAAGCTCTGCCAGTCTCACTCACACCCGTGCCCGAGAATAAACAAGCTGTCGGCGGACGCTGCTGAGCAGTGTGCGTGAAACAAAATAGTGCTCACCGACTACTTATCGAGGACAGTGTAAGGCCGCAAGTAAACGATCCAGTCCAGATGGGTGGGGCCTAAAGGAGACAGGGCGGTGACAAAAAAGCCTCATTTTCAATCGGAGGCCTGCGTTTAGCATAAAGGATGACGCCAGCCAATTAAAATGATGGGCGTGGTTTCAAGTCCACTACAGAAATCTACTTGATTACTATAAGCCTCGCAGAGCGAGGAGCGCATGCGCGCTCCAGCGCTAGGTCTGCGAGACCTAAAAACACAGGGCCTGGTAACAGATTGAGGGGATGGCACCAAGGCCACACTGGCCATACCAGGCATCAGGCGTTTCCCCCGGGAGGCTGGAAGGATGGATTGCCGGTTTTGTAGCAGTGCAGCAGTTTTAAAAGCACTACAGAGTTCCTTGTATATTCAGCTGTTTTCAGGCAACAATAAAAGTGCCAGGATAACTCTAGTGATTAAGGTACCTGCTGGAGAGAGATCGGAGTTTTTTCTAGTGGCAGTTTTGACTCATCTAAGGTAGTGGAGAGGGTTAATATGCCTCCTGCAATAAACATGTAATATGCAGATCGCAGAACAGTATTTTATGTTCCTCACTTTAACAATTGCTTTATTAACCTTCTTGGTTTCTCAAATATGCTTGAAAATGCACCATGTGCTCACTATTTTTTCAAAATTGTCTCAGGGAGAGAACCCCCCGTACCCTCCTTATGACAGTCAGGCTCTCTTGCTACACTCACTCGCCACTGGGCACTCACGCCAAACTTGTATGCCCCACCACTTTCAAATGCCACCAGTCGCCACTGACATCCAATGGGGACTTGGGGGGTAGCCGACCGCAGGGAAGTCTGCCCCCCCGGGATTTTTGGGAAAGTTGGTGCAGTCCAATGACTGCACCGGGGATTGGGCTTCATTTGGGCCACTTATATAGGCCCCCATTTTAAGGTACCAGCCACCATTTTGTCTCGGTGACACGGTGGCTGGTACCTAGGCAGGATCCCTTTTTTGCGACATTAATCTTGTAGTAAATTATTCAGGCTACCTTAGTGATGGCCGATGTAGAAGATAAAGTGGCCCAGGCACCTGTGACTGCTCACGGAGGCTTGACCTCCTGGGGGGGACGCCTATGCTGGTGGGCCGCCCGATGCAGAGGGAGGCCGACAGGGTCGTGCCGCGGTGCTGGCTTGCGGGTTGCGGCGCTGATCCCAAACAGCATTGAGCCAGGTAGGGAGGAGGGGCCGCTCCCATACTCAGAGAGCGGCCCCAGGAAGGAGTGCAGGGTGAGGCAGTGCAGGAGGGCAAGGGGATGCAAACTTGGCTCTTCCCCAGCCACGGCTGCAGCGCAGGGGAGTGGAGGTCACCAAGCAGCATTGCGCGAGGCCTCGGTTGAACCCAGTGAGGACTTGCGAGTGATTACAGTGGGCGGAGCTGCTGCGGATGTTAGCACGTTCCCACGAGAAGGGAGGGAGGGGCAGGGAGATGATTCCCGTCGTGGGTGAAAGGCCCAGGGTCGGGCACATACAGAAGGAAAAGTCAGGAGGCCTCAGCAGGGATTAGCGAGGCCTTGTGTTTGCGCTTGTTGGACGGGGCCACTGCTGATGCCCGCAGGGCATCCCATAAAGGGAGAGAGAGGGCAGGCCATAGCAGACTGCTGCACACAGCATGAAGGAGAGCCAGCACGAACAGGAGGTGGAGGGCAGTTTGGAGGAAATGATTAGAGCTATGAGGGATAGTGTGTCAGATAGGCAGGAACAGGAACCAGTGGACTTTAGGGAAGTATATAAGGAGTGGGTGGCAGAGGGGGCTGAAAAGGAACATGCTTAGCAGGATGAGGGGTCGAGCCCACTGCAGGAAAGGGCCTGGAAGGTCATAGACTGGGGCAATGATACCTGGTTGGAACAGGCGTCGTTGGGCGTCAGGGCAGCATGGGGGAGGGCCCCGAGGCGGTGTCCTTGGGGGCCCACGGGGACAGGAGGGTGAGACAGGCCTGTGTCCTCCTGCCCCCCCTTGCCGGAGGCTAGCGTTGGCTGCTTTGGTGTGAAGCGACAGGGAGGAGGACGGACGGACTGGGGTGGGAAGGGAGCAGACAGGTACAGACGGGAGAGTGTAGCCAGTATCATGAAAGTCAGGCATCCGGGCAGGGTATATGGAAGGCCCCTAGTGGGGAATGGGACCCCTAGCAGGGAGGGGGGAGGTGGCGTGGAGGGCGAAGGAGGCATTTGAGCGGGAGGAGCTAGTTCCCAGCACACTGGACCATGTCTCTGTCTTGCAGGTCAGCAGGTTTGTCGGGGCCAGACTCGGGAGAGCCAGGTGTGGCTTTTTGGCCCAGAGGTGAAGAGACAGAAAGGCCCGGTGCGGCTAGCTGGAATGCATCGGGGACGGCAAGATCACGGCCACAAGAAGGTCTAGGGTGACCTCTGCGGTGCAATGGGCGGAAGGGCTGGGGGCATCCTCCTTTGCGTCGGAGTACCGGATTAGGCATCCTGCATCATTGGAGAGAAGGAGAGGGCAAGGTACGGGCCCCCGGTAGGTTGGCACGGGACCAGTCACTGCAAGCTAAAGAACCCATCCCCAGGTGGGGGGGCGGTGGGGCGCTTGGGGAGCTGGTGCAGCTTGAGAACACACTGCTGGACTATGATGAGGGCAGTTTAGAGGAGGGGGAACTAAGAGACGAGGATGAGGGTCAGATAGAGGTACGAAACTGGTGGCAGGAAGGTGCGGTGGGAGGGTCTTTAACCCATCTGCACCTAGTATGTTGCAGGGCACAATGGCCCTGCAGAACCCAGGGAGTCGTGACCGGACATGGAGAAAGCAGGCGATGGTGAAGCGGTGGGCCCCCGAGCGGGCACCGACCTTGGCACCAGGTAAGATACCAAAGTATGGGTCAGAGACCCCATGTGCGGGTTCTATGGGGGCCGCAGCTCACAAGGTGCAGGTTAGTGGGCAGGCCCACACACAGGTCCCACTGGGGGTTGAGGCCATGGAGTCTCAAATAAGCGGGGAGGCCCACCATAGGATACCCACAAGGGGGCTCGAGGCATGATGCCCATAACAGGCAGGGAGGCCCACACGAAAATGGTGTCCATTGGGGTGAAGGCAAGGGAGCCTCAGGACAGCGGGGAGGCCCGCTTGAGGAAAGGGAAGTATGCGCGGGACACTGGGGAGGGCACTGAGGACCTTACGGTGGGCACGGGTAACATGGCAGCGCAGCTGGGGTACAAGAAACAAGGGGCTTAATAGCGAAAAGCTATAGCAGGCAAGGAGGGTGCCAAAGGGTTAGGAACAGGGGCTGAGGGGGAGACTAAGAGTGATGAGCAGGCTGAACCGGGTGACAAACTGGTGAGTAAAGAGATTAAATTCAAGAAGTTGCCCTACATTGGAAAGGCTAAGCCTCTTGGGGCACACACCTTATGCAAGCAACAAAGGACAATATATAGAAGGGGGAGTATGCCGAGATGATGAAGCTCCTCAATAGAGAATTGAGGTCTAAGGAAGGGTCTAAATAGAAGGAGCTAGAGATCTCGAAGCGGCCAAGAGTGCCAATGGCAATAGAGAACTGGACCGCGGCGTTCCTCATATATGTGAGTGTCTACTTCGAGAAATACCCTGAGAGGTCAGTGGCACTCTTCAAGTATATGGATGTGATAAGGAAGGCCCAGCTTAATTACGGGGGCTATGCTTGGGTCCAGTATGACGAGGAGTTCAGGGCATGCATGGCAGTGGACCCGGGTGCACAATGGAGCGAGCTGGACACCGATCTATGGCAACACACGATGGGCCCGGCAAAATTCAGCAAGACTGTTTTCACAGCTAGTGGTCTGCCTATCATTTACAATCCCTTTCAGAGATGCCCCATCCGTGGAGGGGTGGAGGGAACAGCGAAAAGTCAAACCAGCCAAGGTGGGGCCTATTGGGACTTTAACAAAAGTCTGTGTATGAGGGAACTTTGTAAGATCCGACATGAATGCTCAAAATGCTCCGGCAGATACCCATTGGTCGCCTGCTTTGGGGTAAGCGGGAATGGGTATTCAGCAGGGTATGGGCAGCAACAGGGGCAGCAGGTGGACAGCAGGGGGCCATGCAGGGTACGGCCACAGGTTTCCAGTCTGGTAAAGGCAGACAGGGATCTGGAGGGAAGGGCGCGTACGCCCATTAAGGTGGACAGACTAGCTTTTTGGCTTGCTCAGTATGACAAGACAGAAGACGCAAGGTTGTGGAGGGAAGGGTTCAAAACGGTTTTAGACTTGGATATGACGGCCCTAGGGTGCATCGCTGGGCAGCCAATTTGAAATCAGCAGTGGAACATGCACTAGCAGTGAGGGAGAAACTGCACAAAGAGATCCAAGAAGGTAGGATGGCGGGTCCCTTCGAGGACTGGCCGATGGAACACCTTATTGTGTCCCCAATTAGAGTTGTACCTAAGAAGGAGCCTGGACAGTTCTGGCTCATACAACATCTTTCTTGGCCCAAAGGACAGCCCATGAACAACTTTATCCCTTCTGAGCAGGTGACAGTGACATATTCCTCAGTGGATGTCGCGCTGACATTAGTGGAGAGGGTTGGACAGGGGGTGCTGATGGCTAAGAGCGACATTAAGTCTGCCTCCCGTTTGCTGCCAGTATACCCTGCCGATTTTTCGCTGCTAGCTATTCAATTTGACGGAAAATGGTACATGGATAAAGCACTTCCTATGGGGTGTTCCATCTAATGTGCTTTATTTGCGTGCTTCATATTTAGGAAACAGTGGTTCAGGTGTGGCCTAAATGGTCCAAAGCGAGAATGTGACCCAGCATGGAACACTTGGTTCTAAGATTTTGAAATTAATTCATGAGGGAGCAAAGGAAAGATCAAAGGAAGGTCATGTAGGTCAGATAAATGATAAACATTTATTTTACAATTTTTTGTATAGTATTCAGGTGCTCACATATATTTAAGTGAAAGGAAGCGTGACATGCAGGGTGATAGTGAGGTTTAAAAAGGCATCGCATTGACAACAGTATAATGAGCTCCACAGTTATTTTACAAGGAGTAATAGGAGTTCATGTTGTATGGTGGTCGATGGCGTTTCGAACCCAATAAGTGGGGTTCATCTTCAGGACAAGGGTGAGCAAGCTGAATTAGAGGAAAGGAAAATCATCCTAGGCCCATTCGTCTGTTAATGATGAGGGCGGCTGGTACTGATTTTTAAAATTGGCTGAGGGAGTGAATTATTGACGCTAAGAAACTGAGTGGGAATGTCTGCCCGAGCATTCAATGCCAGCGAAGGCAGAAGCAGGATGCTCCTGTCTGCTCAGCTCCAGGCCCCCAAATTAATGGCCCTGTTGTTCGTTTTCCATAAAAAACAAAACTAATCATCCCGGCCATCTGCCTTCCCATCCCGGGTTCCCTCCAAAATAAGCAAACACGAGTCCCTCATGAATTAATTTCAAAAACTTAGAACCAAGTGTTCCATGCTGGGTCACTTTCTCGCTTTGGACCATTTAGGCCACACCTGAACCACTGTTTCCTAAATATCTCGCCACCCCAGGTTCACATATTGGGGTACCCTTGTCTTCTCAAAAAACCCTTATTTGCGTGCTTCATCACATTCCTGCAGTGGCTTTTCGCACACAGGGCATGACCATGTTACACACTACTTGGATGATTTCTTTTTTGTAGGCGCCCCTAGTTCGGAGGACTGCCACCGTCTGTTAGATAGCTTCCAAGCTCTTATGGATGACTTAGGCATCCCGTTGGCTGCTGAGAAGACAGTTGGGCCTAGTACGGTCATATCATTTCTAGGGATTGTGATCTATTCTGTAGCCATGGTGGCGAGGTTACCTGACGACAAAAAACGTAACATGCTGAACCTGCTGAACACTATGCTGGGCAGAAAGAAGGTGACGGTGAAGAAAGTGCAGGTGTTGCTCGGTCATTTGAACTTCACCTGTAGGGTGGTGAGAGCAGAGAGGACGTTCTGGAGGCAGCTAGGTCTTTCACTAGGGGGCTTGTCTCTTCCGCATCATGTCATGTTATCGGCAGGAGTGAAGGAGGACCTGAGAATGTGGAGGGCTTTCCTGCAGTCATTTAACGGTATCCCATTGGCAGCCCTAACGAATTTAGAATGGGATGCACAGCTATTCTCAGACGCTGCAGGGGGTTGTGACTTTGGCCTGTATTGGCAGGGCCACTGGTGTGCTGTGGAATGGCCAGAGCATTGGCAAGAGGGTAAGCGGAGTATTGCCTTCCTAGAATGTTTTCCCTTGGTAGTAGCGATGGTACTATGGGGAGAGCAGCTGGCCCACAGGTGGGTTCTGTTTCGCGTGGACGATATGTCAGTTGTGCAGGTGGTTAAAAGACAGTCAGCCAGGGAACCCCACTTGTGGCAGCTCCTCAGGGTGTTCGTTCTGCATTGCTTGAGTCTTGACATTACATTCAGAGCCAGACACGTCCCAGGGCTATACAATGACAATTGCCGATGCCTTGTCTCGTTCGCAGTGGGAGAGGTTCCATAGGCTGGCCACGGAGACGGATCCGGTGAAGACTTGGATGCCACAAGAACGCTGGTCATTAGGAGGAGGATGCTCCAATTGGTAGTTGAGTCTTTAGACATTTCCACGAGGAAGGCGTACCAACAAGCATGGTCTGAATTTCTGGCAGGCGGGGGCCATAAGGAGATCATAGGATTGGGAGAGGGTGGAAGATGTGGTACAATTTATTCTCTCTCATAGGGAAAGGCCAGTCGAAGGTTACAATAGCGGGCAAATTGTCCGGTATTGCATTTATGGAGAAGCTCCTTTGGGGCTATGCCCCATTGGCAGGGGAGATGGGGAATAGGATTTTAGAGGGCTGGGCGAGGGAAACTGGACAAGGGATATGCAGAGGAAGGCCCCTGACTTTAAATGTTTTGACCAAGGTGTCTGATTGCGGTTGTAAGAAAGACACCATTTATATTAAAAACCGTTGTATGAGCAGCATTACTAATTAAAAAGAAAATTAATATCAGATTCCATAGCAAAGTGTATCTTACGTCCAACTCTATAGTGGCTGGAATTATAGTGACAAAGTTCCATGTGTCATTTAAAACTATGCTTTAAAAAGTTAACAGCGAATCTATTTTCTATTTGATGGCTTACTGCTATTCAAGTTTCTCTAGTGTCTCCCGGACTTTCTTTCTCAGTAAGTCTGACACGCAGCTCGGCCATGTATCTCCCAACTTTGGCCAAATCTGTTGGTGCAGTGAAGGAGAACAGAACTGAAACTGCTTCTTTACATGTACGAGCTCCTTTGGATAGCCACATTGGTTTTAGCAGCTTCTGACGACACTGTGACAATCCGGGACAACAGCACACCAAATGTAGCAAGGATTCCGTTTTATAGTAGGTGTCTGCTGTGGGAGGAGGTGCATTGCACGTAAGACGGTGTGCAGGTTTGGCTGTATAAGTCCAAGACCGACCAAAGGAAGGGAAAGCTGTTTTCCTGAGAAGTTACCCAGTAAGAAGCATCTGCCCTTATGCGCTGGGCACGGCCTTACAGCACCCGGGGCCAGGATAGGGAAGGTTTTTAAACAAGAGGATGGTAAGCTTGTGACTTTCTTTCAGCTGCTGGCAGTCTTGCGCGCAGCCTTGAGGGTGAGGGGCATGGACCAGTCTGGGTTTGAGACACACTCCTTTAGGATAGGGGCAGCGACGGAAGCGGGCCGCCGGGGTTGGAACCAAACACATATTATGGCGCTGAGCAGATGGTCATCAAGTTGCTTTTGCAGATATGTCAGGGGGGGATGGGGGGAATAGGTTGCAGTTTGTCATCTTTGTTTCTGTTACAGGTTCTGTCCGCTGACCACTGGAGGCAGGGATGAACATCTGGATAGTCGGGCACTCCTTTGTGAAGTGGGTGGAGCGCCAAGCCAGGGACAGCTGCCACCGCAGGAATTTGGGTTTTGATAATTCACGGTATGCTATTTACTTGGGTTGGGGAGGGGGGGATGAGGTGGAAGGAGCTCATCCCCTGTTTAAATAGGCTGTTGGTGGGCGGGAAATATCCAGATGTGCTAATTATCCATCTGGGGGAAAATTACCTGGTTGTACAGAAGGGTTTGGCACACTTTAAGGTCATGAAGGGGGACCTGAGGGACATACGTAGGTCATGGGCCAGATGCCACACATTGTAGACTGAATTCATCCCTAGGAGAGCCTCGAGCGGGGCAAACAGGCCGGCGGCTATATAGATAAGGTGAGGAGGAAGTTAAACAAAGAGATGCAGGCATTCTGCAGGGACACAGGGATTGGCAGGATAGAACATTCGGATCTCCAATACGAGGATGTGGAATTTTTCAGGGGTGACGGGGTGCATCTCTCATTTATAGGCATGAAATTATACCTACTGCAGGCGAAGATGGCTTTTGCCAAAGTGCTAGGCACTTCGTGAAGGGGGACATTTCCTGTGATCTTATTGGGGAACTAGGGGAGGGGGTGGGGGCAGAGAAAGGTGAGGGGGGAGGGAGAGGAGCAGGGTTATTGGGTATCTCCCTAACCCTTTCCCTTTCTCTGGGTGGCAGTGGGCTGACAAATTATATATAGGCCCCCATTTTAAGGTACCAGCCATCATTTTGTCTCTGTGACATGGTGGCTAGTACCTAGGCAGGATCCCTTTTTGCCCCGCCCGCCCATCCCTGTTGTAAAGGTTCTGAATTTCTGTGTCGGTTGAGTGGCTCTCCAGTAGGGGGCTGGCTTGCACCCTTGCAACAGGTGCGCAAGGGGATATATTGATATGTATTTAGGCTGTCACTTGCTTTAGGTGCATAAACGGTTGGCTGAGAAGTTGCCATGATTTACAGACGTTTATTGTTTGTCAGCTGCAATTCAGGCTGAAAGGGAACGGGTAGGCAAGTTCACACCTGGACACCATAGGAAGTTCATGGTTAGGTAGGAAGTTCAATGGGGTTCATAGGGGAATTGAGGTAGGAAAACGGAAGGGATTTTAGAGGTCCCAGTTACAGTTGATCAGCTTTGATGCATGTATTTTATTGAGTTTAAGATTGTTATGTGGGGAGGGGTATGCTAGGGGTGGGGGTAGCTTATCAAAGGTAATTAAAGATGTATAGTGACGTTATAGTTTCGTAAGGCAAAGGCCGAGGTTATGTTGTAATGGGCACCTGTTTCAATATAGTGGCCTTTTTCACACACAATCCCGGTGTCTGTGGTCTGTACTCCTCGCCTCTTCCCCAAACCCCTCATATTTTTATATTTAACCAATTCACACTGTGCACGGCCTTCAGCCATGCACTGTAGGCAGGGATGGACACAGGGTCTGGCCTCCAAATAACAAAGTAAGACGATAATCCTCACTGCACAACAAACAATTGGAAGTGCAGCGTCAGCATACCAGAAAATCAATAAAATGAATACAATAAACCCATGCGGCGTAATCCCTACTCTTCTCCCTGTAGATAGAACGTACTACAAATCACATACCCTGGGAGAGTGGCATGCCACGCTCAGACACCAAACAATACAAAGGTTTTCCACTGTGAACAATGTGTTCCAAAACTGACAGCTCTCCAATAACAAAAACAACACAAACGTACGCTCACGAGCTGCAGTTTCATGAAATTCAACAAGTATGTCTCAGTCACGGAGAGCCATAACACTTTTCGAGCCTGTGACGAATGTTTCTTCAGACCATGAATGGAATTCGTTGCTACACACACTGAGAGGGTCAAAACTTAAAGTATTCGCTTCGCCAGGATTTGTTGTGCTCCGACTTGCGGTTCAAGCAGCCCTCTCCTCTCCCTGTGCGCGTGTCAGCTTGGAAAAGTAAGTCTTGCTGTGTGATTGGACTGCCCTCCTAGCCGGTACACAGAGCCAGGTTCTGTAAACATACACACCTATTGTCGTCCCTGGGCAAATAAAGAATTGATTGAAGAGCCGTGCTGAAATAATGATTCCTACAAATAAAACATTGACTCACTCTTGGTTGGGCAAAGGCTGCCGGGCAAATAACCGCCCTCCCAGTCTCGAGGAGCGTGATTAGGTGGCTAGCGCAGCTTGTACAGAACAATTGCCAGGCCTCCAAATGAGTGCCTAGAAATGTTAGATTGATCGATCATAGTCTTAGAAAGATGCAGGAAAAGCGGACAAGGTCCACAGCCTTCCCGTGCGGAGGTACCAGGCCTGAAAATGCCCATTCATCAGTTTGCGCTGCTTTGACATTAATACGGCCCAGCATGTACCTGTCCCCATGCAAGAACAAACACGTCTTATGTGATGTATTTCATTTTTGTCTCGTAAATGAGCTGCTGAAATGAACAAATTGTGTATGTATCTCTTTCTGTGGGCGAATTGGGATCATAATCACGAAACCTGGAGCACCGTAAATGCGCATGGTTTGCGCATGCAATCAATTGTAAGGTTTATGCTCCAAGGTAAATGAAGCCACGTGTTCACAAATGTTCTTTTTCTATCTCTTACCGCTGCACGATTTTAATTTAATAAGATCCGAGGGAGATAGCGGAGCGAAGAGATACATTTTTATTATTCATAACAATAAACCCACTAAGCACCCTCGTACGAAGCCTTCCATGATAATGCGACTACTGCTGCTTAACAAGGGCCAACTTGGCAACCTGACGCAAACAAAAAGCAAGAAATATATTTTGTAATTAAAACAAGTGAATTGGAAAAGAAGTAAAAAAAGATGCAAATTGAGGGCACATTTCAATGGCCACTGGGGGCTAAATAAGATTGGTTGCGCATCCCCATTCCCTTCTGGATCCCTAAATCGGGATATTTTATGCCTGAAGCACAGAGATGAAAGCGATGGTGGTATGGAAAATACGTGGAGGGATACTGAGTGTTTGTTCACTCCAGAGAGAGCACATTTGAAGCATAGGCAGTGCTTAATTGTTGCTGGTGATTGCAGGTGGGGGTCACCAGAACACATTTTTGGGACTAGCGCTTATTTTTCAACATCAGACTTTGACCTTGAGCAAGAGAGAGAAATTCAGAAAAGGGAGACAGATGGGGAGCGAGAGAAAGGAAGAAAAACAGTGACTAAGGCAGGCCCGGTTCTAGCGGGGGTGGGGGGGGTACAGGCCCACCCAAACATGAGCTTGGCTAGGGTGACCAGAATTTTAAAGCCAAAAACCGGGACATTTCACAAAAATAGAAGAAGGACTACAATTTTACTTCAAGCAAGCGCACAGAATGACAGCGCTACTCAGCAGATAATTACAGAACAGGCAGTAGGAACATACACAAAATGCAATTTTTAAACCCAGTAGCTTGCCTGTTAATTAAATTGCTTTCTTGAAACAACTGCAACTATCCCTGCTTTGTAAAACAATTAAAATCACCTCTCGCTGTTTTCAGTCGACCCTCTCTAAAAACGGGGACATGAGCTAAATTTGCTGAAATCTGCTGGGACAGCTGGTGAAAAACCGGGACCGTCCTGGCAAATCCGGGACACCTGGTCACCCTAAGCTTGGCCCATCCAAACATGAGTCTTGGCCCTCGCAGTGACGGCACACAGGCCAATACAAAATGGCATCTTTAATTTAAAACGTTACTCCTAACGTTGTTTTCCTTCCTGTTCTGGGAGTTGAGTGATTTGGCCTGGGTTCTTTCTCACAGCCATCCCCAATCACCCAACTCCTTTTAGAAAGATGGGCTGTGTCGTGCAGGAACAATAGGGGCATGGCGAAGGGGACAAATTCTTTATTTGGCACCGAGTAACTTTTGCCTACCATCCTGCTGCATGGATATTTCCTTTTCTGTTCAGCTCTGGAGAAAATAAGTTTGTTTATCCCTATTCACCTTTCCTGACCCCGGAAGATGCATATCAGATCAGACTGTGACAAAAGGTTTGACTAAGGGAGTAGGTAAGAGAATGTGTTACTATTTGTTTTTATTTGTTAAATCTGCACAGGCCCAGCAAGGCACATACTTTGTGTATGCTTCATTTAAATTGTTTTTTATCATTATCATGGCCATGGATGCAAGACAACAATAAAAATGTCCAGATAACTGGTGATTAATGATCCTGCTGGAGAGCAATCCTTGCCTGTTGGTAGTTTTGTAATACAGATAATCGGTATTTTATGTGGATAGCTCAGTGGGTTACTGCCTTTGTCACAGAGATTCTTGTGTTACTTGCAGTTCAGAAGTTACAATCCTAACATAGGACAGTGACCTACGAACTGTCATCAAAGAGCTGCCTACAAACATGAATGTTATGGTTAGAACTTCACTTTTTGTTGTGTTACTATATAGTTAGAACTTCCCCAGTCTTTCATTATTTTAATGTTGCTAAAAAAGAGTTTGGGCCGATATACATTTTTATTAGTAAAGCCAACCCCCAACCACTGGGGTATGATTTAAATCCTGAGTTTGTGCTTCCCCAGCCCAAACCCTCTTAAAATATACTGCCCACCAGTATGGATGACGTGTGATTCCTACACCTTGTAATCCACATTGGCTTATGTGACATTCCTTATAGACTGATTTACATACTTGTATGATTCATTGTCTCTGTATAATGTGTGCGTGGTGTAAAATACTGTGACACCCTACACTGATATGAGTAGTGCTATACAACAAATGAAATGCATATGAGAGAGTGGCTACGGAGAGATGAAGGGCACTGTTGGAGGGTGGTAGTAATGGTATCTGTGGAGAAAGAGGTCATTGGTGGGGCGCCAAAAGAGACTTTCACACTAGCGCTAATGCTGGCCCTGTCATGCCCTTTTTGTTTTTATTTAATTAGAAGTCAGGTCATTAGGGCAACTGTGGAACATATTAAAGTGTGTGCTAACTATATTTACTGCTATATTCAATGTTTTAAGTTTGAAGGTGATTTTACTAATGTTTTTTACGGGAATAATGAAAGTGGAGCTGGATGGTGGCTGATATGGGGCTGGGGCCCAAGGTCAGCTGTGAGATAAGGTGCACAGGAGAGGGATGGTAGAAAAGTGGATAATCGGGCCTAGAATTACTTGTTTTGAAGCCTGGCCTGTTGGAATTTGAGCGTTTGCACTTAGGTCCAGACATTGCTCTTACTTTCAAATAACTCTCCACATGCTCTGTATACACACAGAATCGATCCGTTGTATTATGGTAACTGTTTGCAAGTAGATATGATGTAATCTAGGGCTTGTAGGCTACCACAAGAAGCGACAAATTGGGCCCACAGTGGCCCACCCAAATGCACCCTTGGCCCACCCAAAAAACAATTCCTGGAGCCGGGCCTGGACTAAGGGAGAAAACAGGGATGAAAAACATCTACAAAATTGAGATAAAAATGCAGGGATATCAGGGAGAGACATGAGGTAATTAAGCGTAAGCAGCATTTCTGAAATGTGGCTGCACCAGCGGCAGTCTTCTAAGAGAAACTTTGGACCTCTGCACTTATTTTTATAGAAATTAAGAAGTGAGCATACGTCACAATAGGAGATAAAGACCACCCCACAGCTCCCTGAGGGAGGATGAAAAACATAGCAAGCAAGGGGCTGTAGTTCCAGCCTTCGCAAGGCTGCCCTGTATTGTATTGTATTGCAATTTCTTTCATATAGCGCTTACTATCCCTGACGAGGCGTCAAAGTGCTTTTTCGGCGAGTAGCACGCTACTCCGGAACCCATAAAGGATTAGTGGTGAATTAGAATAGTGAAATATGAAAGTAATTTGAGTGTGGTTATGTTAGTTAGTTATTTGGATCAGAAGGATAGTGGAGGGATAGAAGAGGGAAAAGGTTTGCATTTATATAACGCTTGCTACTCCTTATGGGGTGTTGAAGTGCTTTTTCACGCTACTCCGGAACCCATAAAGGATTAGTGGTGAATTAGTATAGTGAAATATGACAGTAATTTGAGTGGTGGATGTATGCTTAAGAAATATATTATTCTGTGTGCGGTTGAATACAGAGAGGCCTGGATCCTGCACTCATGCTGCCCTGGGTAGATTATGGCTAGTTAGTGCAATGGCCTTGGCTGGCCATTGTACTAACTTGGCACCTCAGCTGAATCCTTTGCGTTTCTGGTGACCAGCTGTAGAGGACCTGTGGTTATAGAAGTTGAAGCTCCTTTGTGGTATGGTGTGGGGGAAAGCCAAGGAAATGTATGAGGAAGGAGAAAAACTGTCAGGCTTGGCAAGGAAAAGACAGAGGAAGCCGTCCCTCTAGAAGTGTATGGCTAGATGTATTAGAGGTCATAGCCTCCCAGAGCAATTTATTGCAATGCACCAGAGTATCTTACATGAGAAAGTCACTTAATGGTTGCTGCTGTCACCACAGTTTTACATCTGTCTCAGATGTGACTGGTGTTGTGGAAAGGGAGACAGGGTTCTGGGCATAGATGGAACGCTACCTCATCAGCCTATGTGTGGGCCGATGAAACCATTTTGGAAATGTGAAGAAATCGGTCCATGGAGTAGTAGGCAATCAGATGTCATGGACCAGAAGCATCCTTCTCTTAACTGTGGTAGGGGACTGTCACCTTATCTTGAGTTGTTTATCTTTTCAGATACAGCAGTGCATGTGATTCTCAACGACTTTTAGGAATGTCTTGCTTGGTAGGATCAGTAAGCACTGAAGTAGTTCCAATAGGAGAATAGTTTTTACATTTCCATAATTCCCTGAAGTTAGAGGGAGAAGTAACATTGACATAGGTCCACTCTGACCATAGAGACTAACCATGACTTTGTTCAGAGGTGCTTGATCGCTCCATGACTGCAGGCTATAGTACCGGTCCTCAAAGGGCAAATCGCTGATGTTCTTGTTTCACACCAATCTCTACGCAGAATCATGCTTTTATTAATACTACAAAACATGCTGTCATGATATTATTCTTACATTTGAAGATTCGAAGTACTTTGAAATCAAATTGAAGGTGTTAGGCACTTTTTTACGGTAAAAAATTAAGACATTTCTAAGGATTCCTGGAATTGATGGATCTTCCATTTCCTGGCATGCTGAACGTCAAGCAAATTTTCATGGCGAGCATTGGAAGCCATTACAGAACTGTAGGATTCTATAAATCTTGGATTCTTTTTATGACCAATGCTTCTAATCATTTGAATAAATTGAAACAGACGTTAGGGTATCTAAAAACTGCTACTTTAAATTTAGTTACTTTGGTCAACCAGCATGAATGGCTGCCTTATGAGGAGAAAATCCATCCTTAAATTTAATCCTGAATCCCGTAATTCCATCCATAGAAAGGTTTTACTCCTTTTTAAAGGCTGCTTAACCCAACGATCTGACTCAGTGGACCATGAAATGGTCACAATGGCTATCAAGTTCAAGCTATTTAACGAAAATTGTGCATAAGCTAAGAAAATATACTTTCTGATTAGACCTAGCAGATTTTTATAGTGAAATGGCATAATAACTAAGAGAAATACTCGAGTTTATTTCAGAAATTTCAGGCAGATTTCTTACATTTGCTACAGGTTCAGTCGGAAGGCATTTTTGATTTGGCATCTTCCGGAAGCGAAGAGATTTGTTGCATCAGAATATATATCCAGAACCAATTACTATATTTTTTGGTCACCCAACTGTAGGATAGTGCTCTGAGCAGTGGCCATTGCTGAGAATTCAAGGGGTGATCAACTACTTACTCTTTTTTGATTGCTGTAGATACTTGAATGAGGCAAATATACTAGAGCATTAAATCACACAAGACAGAAATCAAATTCGGGCAATGATGAGGTCGGTTTGAAAGCAGAGTATTGTAATATTGGGGTGGGGAGTTCTTTTTTTATCTGACCCTTTACATAAAGATAATTTTTTCACATGCCTTAATAGATAAAAAGTATTATTGTTTTGCCTTTATTATGAGTCAGGTGGAGCAGTATTCTTCCCGTGTGCGATAAAATGCACAGCATGGTCTAGACTGGGCCAGTGTTCCCGCTCCCGGTTTTCCTGAGTGCGGGCACACTGGACCCAATATTCTGTCTTGTAATTATAGCTGGTAAACTCACATGAGGCTTTAACTGCAAATGCAGCCACACCTATGTTCCAGCACCTGACAGATTATTTTTTCGACTCCTTTGACACTTTTGCTCTTGTTTATTCTCTGTAGTTCCTGCCTCATATCCCCTCACATTAACATGACACTTATCAACCTCTTATTTGCATCAAATAAACTTGTATGTTGCATGAGGAAGTATTTGAACAGGTGTGGATGGAAAGAAGAACAAGGTTCAGAAAAGAGGAGCCCTACGTATTTGTACCCCTTGGCTGACAGCAGCACCACATCTTAAGGCTGCCCACAAAGTTTTCCTTCCCAATGTTTCCCGGTACACACAGAAGGAAGCAAGTATAGGTAAGAAGTGAAAGAGTCCCAGTCTCTCTTTTCCAGTCCACAGATCAGAATGGTACTCCTGCAGCCTTCTGATCTCAGCTGACACATGAGGTAAATAGAATGCAGGGGGGGGAATATGAAAGTTACTCCTCCACATATGATGTCGGTATCTTGGTATAAGCGGCTGGTTCTGGGATTATTTGGATGCAAGTGGGTGTGAAAGTATGTGAGTATACAAAGCTGTAAATGGGCACATGAGACTGTTCCTGGTATATGGCACTGCTGCTAGCTCAGTAGGCTGTCCCTGGCATATGAGATAGCACTCCATATGCAAAGATGTTCTAGCACATATAATGGCAGTACCTTTGTTTATGAAGCTATGTATGTGCATATGTGGCTGCAACCAGGCACAGAATGGTTGAACATGGGCTTAGGAGACTGTACATTTACCCACACGACTATTGGTGTCAATTCAAGCAGTTCATAGTGTAAAGTGTTGCTCCTGGTATATGAGGCTACACTTGACATGTGGGGCTTTTTTTCAGATGCCAACATCTCACATATGAGGCTGTATGGGCATATGAGTCTATTCCACATCAGTGGAAGTTATGCCTGTGCACCCAGGCTGGTCCAGGGGTGTGTAGTGCAGCTTCACCTGCAAAAGCAGTCTCTTGATGCTATGAAAATGAGGAGAGTAACAAATCACTGCTGTGTTGTGATTGCAATATGTGATAGTTATCAAAAGACGGAAATTCGATCAAGCTTTCTCATTGATTGGTATATTTTGAAAACATGTCTTAAAAAACCGCCCCCCAGGAAATACGGCATTTCTACTCATGAACAGTACTTCAAACTAAATACCTTCTAAACTGGAAGCCAGTGCAATGCAAGGCTGCAAAGCAAAACATGGTCATTCCATTCTAGGCCAGCTCGGGCCTTCCTGCTGTATTCTGTAGAAAATGTAGGTCACTAAAACGAGCATTAACACCACGCATAATACTTAACGCGTGTGTACAACAACTACACTTATAGCGCATTCTCATCACAATCACATTTACCATTACAACGCAAGCAACAACCACGCATTACATATGTGTATATATGTATATATATTCACTGAAAAAAACAAAGGGACGCTATAGTTAAGCTCAGATTTCACTTGTACAAAACCAGTGAAATTCGGCAGTTGTTGTTACCTGGGTTAACTATAACTTACGCCCCCGCAATGCACTGCTTATGACATCACTCATGACATGGTCAGTGACATCACTGATGACATCCCTAATGACATCTCAAATGACATCACTGATGACATCTTCCACAGAACCACTCACACACCCTCTTGTACGCCCACTCCCCCACAACCAGTCACATACCCATTCACAGACCCATACCAGTGCTCACACACCCACTCACTCCACCACGCGTGAGTCTGTGCTTCGTTTTTTTTAAAATGTAAAAAAATTGCTTTTTTTAACACGTGTTTTTTCTGTGACTTGGAGGTGGCTTAATCACAAAAAGGAGCACCAGGGGGTAAGTAGTCAGGTCGCCCCCCACTCAACAACAATATATCTCAACAGGACCTGACATACTAGGAACAGTGTATTATAGTTCAGAGGACCAAAGGTACATATTCTTCAAAAAGCTACCCTGTCAGGACAGTACAATCGTTACTTGCCTGTATGCCCCACTGTTCATAATTTCCACTAAACACCGTCATGTACCACAGTTCACAACAAGCCTTTTAAAGAGGAATAGATATACCACCACAGACACCTTGTGCAAAAAATGTGTGAAAAAATAGGAAAGCACCTCACGTTAGTAACACCAAGGGGGCTGCTGGCATATATTTACCAGTATGCCCACACTATCATCATCTGTGGCTTTCCAAACAGAAGAAAAGGTGAAAGTAAAGAGATTCCTCCGAGATGAGAAATCAAAGAAACAAAATCAGTGAAAAGACGGCACTACTAGTGCAAGAATCACTGAGTGCCCCCTAGGTCCCAAAAACAATGGAGTGAGGAGATGCAATCCTCAGTTAAAATGAGGTACCGCTTACTTGCGCAGGAAATTTTATTCAATGCAGTGAGCGTCCTCAAATAAAAACGGCATCATTGTGGCCATTCACACAAATACAGGCCAACATGTTTGATTGCCTACTTTCATTCCGGCAACTTCATCCAGGGCTAGTATGGGACCATTCGTCACCTCGCTTGTTGGTCACTCGGACCGCGTGGCTGCTGTAGTCCTTCGCACCTGCACACCACCGCCGGGGACTCTGCGCCAGAAGGTCGCGGTCCCACTTGTAACTGCTTCCGTCAGTCTCACCGCATCCGCGGCGTCTGTAGTCGCTCAGTGCTCCGTCCCGATCCTTGGAGGTGGCTGCCAACACTTCCTGGTTTGAAGTGTTGGCAGCCAATCAGATCTCAGCACGAGATCGGGAGGGGTCACGGAACCTCCATGTTCCTAAATTTACAACTGGAGATTTCTTTTAAAATACTTCACAACTACTGAACGGATTTACACCATTTACAAAAAGGGCACTTTCTGGGCCAATAGCTACCTTTCTGCCAAATTTGGTGTAATTCCGTTCAGCAGTTCGGGCTGTAGCCGTGCCTAAAGTTCCTATGGAATTAACATGGGGAAAATGAGTTTTGGAAGCCCCCCTTTTTCTCGGCCCCTGCTTGATGGATCACCCCGAAATTTTCAAGACAGCTGCTGAAGTGATTGGCAAACTAGTTTTGAAAATTTCGCGAGGGTCCGTCAAACGACGCTAAAGTTATTGGCAAATGAAAAACATTCTTCCTACGGAAACTACATCTTAACTATCACTACCTACTGGCCCATGCATATATATATATACTGAAAAAAACAAAGGTTAAAGTAACGTTATAGTTAGGTGAAATGTTAAATAACAACATAATGTTTTACACTGAAAAAAACACAGAAATTCACCAGTTATACTTATCTCAAGTAACTATAACTCTTTCTCTAAGGTAACTATAACTTCGCGTTCCCGGCATGCACAGTTTTCTCATCAATAATTTCATTGCAAATGTTGCAGTGATATTATAAATGATGCCATAAAAGACGTCATGAGTGATGTAATATGTGAGGTAATAAGCAGTGCATGGCGAAGGCGCGAGTTATAGCTACCTTAGGGCAGGAGTTAGAGTTACTGGAGATAACTATAACTGGTGAATTTCTGTGTTGTTTTGAGCTTCAAACGTTATGTTATTATTGATCATTCCACCTAACTATAACATTACTTCAATCATTGTGTTTTTTCAGTGAATTTCTAGGGCTTCTGCCATGCACAGCAGGGGTTTGGCAACAGGGCATGGCAACCCCCTGCAGGCAGCCAACCCACCCGTAAGCACGTTATCTCACACTGTGCTTGGCCTTCGACCATGCATTGTGAGCGGTTGGATGCAGGGCCTGGGCACTGGACAGGCACTGTGGCCAACCCCCCCCACAAGCAGCCAACCCCCTACTGTGCACAGTGAAGGGTTGGCCACAGGGCCTGGTCATGGCCTTCGGGCATGTGCACCAGGGGTTGTCCACAGGGCCTGGCCTGCAGCCAGGCCCTGTGGCCAACCCACCAAAAAGCAGTGTCCCCCGTAGGCTGCCAACCCCACGCCACGCACAGCCTTTGGTAAATCGGCATATGGTTGTCCTTCGGGACCCCATCCCCTGATGTCAAAACATATGTATTAAGGGGAGGGGGGCATACAGCCCCCTCCCAAAAACTTAATAGGCCCCTGGGACCCCATCCCCAGGACCAAATTCTAAGGAGAGAGGGGCATGCAGCCCCCTACCCGAGCCTTAATAGGCCCCAAGGACCCCGTACCCCAGGGCCAAATACAAAAAAAACAGGGCAGGGGGGCGCGCCCTTCCACCAGACTTATCAGGCCCCAGAGACCCCATACCCAGGGACCAAATATAAAAAAATGGGGCAGGGGCCATGTAACCCGCTCCTCAAGCCTCATCAGGCCCTGGGATCCCCATCCCTCTAGGTCAAATATAATAAAAAGGGGGGTCATGTGGCCCACCTCCCGAGCCTTAATAGACCCCCCAAGGACCCGACCCCTGGGGCAAAATACAATAACAAACAGGGAAGGGAGGCCGCCCCCTTTTCCAAGCCTTATCAGGCGCCAGGGACCACATCCCCAGGGGCCAAATGTAATAAAACTGAGGAGGGGCCACACAGCTTACTCCTCGAGCCTTATCAGGCCTGAAAACCCCATCCCTGAGGCCAAATTCGAAGGATAGGGGGCAGGTAGCCCCCTTGTGAGCCTTACCAGGCCCCAGGGACCCTATTCCTTGGGTCAGCATGATACTTTAAAGGGAAGGGGGGTCAAGCGGCCCGACGACCCCCATCCCTCGGGGCCAAATATAATAAAAAAGGGAGCCCGCACGGCCTCCTCCCAGAACCTTAATAGGCCCCAGAAACCCCATCCCCCTGGGCTCAATTTTAAGGAGAGGGGGCTTGCAGACCCCTTCTATGAGCCTCATAAGACCCTGGGGACCCCATCCCCTAGGGCTGCATGTTACTATAAAGGGGAAGTGGGTCACGCGGATCCCCTCCCCAAGCCTGCTTAGCCTTGGGGACACCATCCCTTGGGCCTAATACTCTTAATATGGGGAGGGGGTTGCGTGACCCCCCCATCCCGAGTCCCATTAGGCCCTGGGAACCCCATCCCCCAGGTCCAGATCTAATTTAATACGGGAGGTGGGCCATGTGGCCCCCTTAGGCCCCGGGAACCCCATGGCCAAAAACACTTAAAAAGGGGAGTAAGGCTGCATGGCACCCCCCCTCGAGCCTCATTAGGTTTTGGAGCCCTCATGCTCTGGGGCCAGAAGTGGATGCCCTGGTGCCCACCCAGGGCACCTACATACCACAAGTTGGGGGCTGAAGGGGGAGCCCCAGGGCCCTTGCGGCCCAGTCGGCTCCCACGTGGTGGTGGATCTGGCATTGCTCCTACCCGGAGGGAGCAGCTATTCATGCTTGCTCCCTCCAGGTGGGAGCAATATGTGTTCTGTTTCTCTGCCCTCTGCGGGCAGAGAAACAGAACACAAGTCTGCACCTAGCCGGTGGGAGCATTGTTAAATCTCCCACCGGCTGGGAGCAGACTTACGTCTTTGCTCAAGTTTGGCAGGAGATTTAAAAATGCTCCTGCCAGACAGGAGCAAACATATGCTGTGTCCCGGGGGTGGACTCCCTGGGACACAGTCACTGGGGGATGGGTTCCCCAGGTGCCTTTAAACGCATAGAGAGGGGGCCACCTGGCCCCCCTCCTTTTAAACTTTCTTTCAGCCCAAAGGGATAGGGTCTCAGGGGCCTTCTTAGGCTCAGGGAGGAGGGCCACTTGGCCCCCTTCCCCTTTCATGTTGATTTTGGGATGCAAGGAGCATAGCAAGGTTTGTGGAGGAGACTGTGTGCCCCCTCCCCTAATTAATACATAAGGCCTTGGGGGATGTGGTCCCCAGGGCCACCATTTGCTCCCAGGAGGGGGGCCATGCATCTCCAGCCCCTTAAATAAATGCACCTGCCTCGGGGCCCAAAATGGACTGGAGGAGGGAGGCCCTACTAATGCCTCCCTATATATATATATATATATATATATATTCACTGAAAAAACCATAGGTTTTAGGGACAGTTATAGTTAGTTGGACATTGCACTCGTACAAAACCCATGAAATTCCCCGTTATAGTTAGTTCAGCTAACTATAACTCGCGCCCGCAATGCACTGCTGATGACGTCACATATTACATCACTCATGACATGGTCAGTGACATCACTGATGACATCACTGATGACATCTCAAATGACATCACTGATGACATCATGCAGTGACTGTGTGTTTCTATAAAGTTTAAATATGTTTAATATATATGCCAAGGTGTATTGAATAATGAGTGGGTGTATAAGTGTCTGGATGGATGATTTAGTAGGTGCGTGACTGACTCTATATGTGAGTGATTAAACGTATCTTACTAAATGCATGGGTTAGTGACTAAACTGTGTGAATGTCTTTATCCGTCTGTCTGTTGGTGTGTAAGTGGCTGCATGGGTTTGTAAATAGCTACATGAGTGTCTATGTGTTATTGATTGGTTGTCTGAGTATCTGTATGGGTGCCTGAGTGTTTGTGTGGATGGGGTGTGTGTGGCTGCACATAGATGTATCAGTGGGTGATTCACGGGGTGCATGGTTTCAAGAGTGCATCTGTGATGGACTGTATGGGTGGGTGAGTGTGGGTATGGGTGTGTTAGTGAGTGAATGTATATCTCAGTGGTACATGTGTGAGTAACTACATATGTGAAAGGCAGTATATATGTGTGTTGGAGTATATAAATAGCTATAAGCGAGAGTGTGTGATTGTGATTGTGAGAGTGACTGTATGGATGAGTGTGTGCTTGTATCAGTGATTGTATAAGAGCGTAAGAATGTGCTAGTATTTGTATGAGTAAGTGAGCTGGTGTGTGTATAACTGTATAGGTGAGTAAATGGCAGTGTGATTAATTATTTGCATGACTGACTAGGTGTGTGAGTACCTCTATGGATGAGTGGCGGTGTGTGAGTGTCTATGTAGGTGTATGAGTGCATATGATAGTCCTGTACTGAGTGACCGTAAGTATGAGTGACTGTACGGGTGAGTGAGTGGATGTGTGTGTAGACCTAAGAATCAGTGAGTGGGTATGTAGTTATTGGTGTTGGAGTGTCTATGGTTTTGAGAATGGCAGTCTGTAATTTACAGTGGGTGTATCAAAAGTTATATTAGGGTGTGAGAAGATGAATGAAATTATCACATGGATGATGTCATCAGTGATGTCATTTGAGATGTCATCAGTGATGTCATCAGTGATGTCACTGACCATGTCATGAGTGATGTAATATGTGACGTCATCAGCAGTGCATTGCGAGGCGCGAGTTATAGTTAGCTGAACTAACTATAACGGGAGAATTTCACGGGTTTTGTACGAGTGCAATGTCCAACTAACTATAACTGTCCCTAAAACCTATGGTTTTTTCAGTGAATTTCAAAGGTTTTTTAAATGCAAATTTCTAACTATAACGTGTCTGAAACCTATGGTTTTTCAGTGAATTTCAAAGGTTTTTAAATGCTAATTTCTAACTATAACGTGCCTGAAACCTATGGTTTTTTCAGTGAATTTCAAAGGTTTTTAAATGCTAATTTCTAACTATAATGTGTCTGAAACCTATGGTTTTTCAGTGAATTTCAAAGGTTTTTAAATGCTAATTTCTAACTATAACGTGCCTGAAACCTATGGTTTTTACAGTGCATAGAATCACCAATGTTATCCTATGGCTGGAAATTCACTTAGCAGGTAAGTAGTGTTATCGTTACTTTTCTTACTCAGTGGTGGATCCTGGATCCAGCACTGGTGCATCTCCTGTAAACAGTTGAAAGAATGCGTTTAAGTTATACAGGCGATTTTTAAGGAATATTTTTAGTTTGTGAAAATCGACACTTTGAAACTTTTCTGCTGAAAACCAGACAATGGATTCCTATGGAAGGAAATACAAGTTACTGGTAAGTACGGTTAGAATTACTTTTCAGGGTCAGTGCTGGGCTAAAGATGCAGCACTGGGTTCTCTCCTGATAACAGGTGAGTAAATCGGAATTCGTAGTTCGGCTGATTTTAGAGGAATATTATAAAGTTCCAAAACTCCACACTTAGAAGAATTTCCAAGTGAAACCAGTCAATGTTAGCCTATGGAAGGAAATTCAAGTTGCTGGTAAGTACGGTTAGAATTACTTTTCAGGATCAGTACTGGGCTGAAAGATGCAGCACTGAGGTCTCTCCTGATAACAGGTGAGTAAATCGGAATTCGTATTTCGGCTGATTTTAGAGGAATATTTGTATGTTTCAAAAATCGACACTTAGAAACTTTTTCAGCAAAAAGCAGGCACTGATATCCTATGGAAGGAAATTCAAGTTACTGGTAAGTACGGTTAAAATTACTTTCCAGGATCAGTACTGGGCTGAAAGATGCAGCACTGAGGTCTCGCCTGATAACAGGTGAGTAAATCGGAATTCGTATTTCGGCTGATTTTAGAGGAATATTATAAAGTTCCAAAACTCCACACTTAGAAGAATTTCCAAGTGAAACCAGTCAATCAACGGAGGGAAATTCAAGTTACTGGTAAGTACGGTTAAAATTACTTTTCAGGATCAGTACTGGGCTCAAGGTGCAGCACTGAGGTCTCTCCTGATAACAGGTGAGTAAATCGGAATTCGTAGTTCGGCTGATTTTAGAGGAATATTATAAAGTTCCAAAACTCCACACTTAGAAGAATTTCCAAGTGAAACCAGTCAATGTTAGCCTATGGAAGGAAATTCAAGTTACTGGTAAAGTACGGTTAAAATTACTTTTCAGGATCAGTACTGGGCTAAAAGATGCAGCACAGGGTTCTCTCCTGATAACAGGTGAGTAAATCAGAATTCGTAGTTCGGTTGATTTTAGAGGAATATTTGCACAATGGTGAAGGAAGGGGTGGGGCCTGAGGTGACATGTCTGCAAACACGCCCTGTGGCGCGTTTTAAGTTGGAGAAATTAATTCCTCCTCAATCCTGAGGGTCCCTAGGGGCCAACTAGCCCACCAGGAACCTCCAGTATGCGCCAGGGGCTGCGTTGCAGAGAGGTGTACAGAGGCCACGCCCCTTTTACAACACTCTGCAACGCAGCTCCGTGGCGCTCACTGGAGGTACCTGGTGGGTTAGTTAACCCCAGGAACCCTCAGGATGAAGAGGATTTAATTCCCCATCTAAAAATGCGCCACAGGGCCTGTTTGCACACATGTCACCTGAAGCCCCGCCCTCCCTTCACCACTGTGCAAACGCGCCCGTGGCGCATTTTAAGTTGGGGGATTAAGTCCCCTTGAATCCTGAGGGTCCCTGGAGTCCAACTAGCCCACCATGTACCTCCAAAGCGCCACAGAGCTGCGTTGCAGAGAAGTGTCAAAGGGGCGTGGCCTCTGTACACCTCTCTGCAACGCAGCCCCTGACGCATACTGGAGGTTCCTGGTGGGCTAGTTGACCCCAGGGACCCCCAGTATTCAAGGGAAATCGTTCCCCATCTGCAAACGCACCAGGGCGCGTTTGCAGAGTGGTGAAAGAAGGGCGTGGCCTCCGACACGATGCCGGTCTTTTTTTTTTTTTTTGTATGGGAGGGGGCTGCGTGGCCCCCTTCCCTTGGCCTCTTTGGCCCGGGGACCCCATCCCACGGGGCATGAGGATTTTCTTTTTTTTAAATATAATAAAGCGGGAAGGGGCCGCGTGGCCCCCTTCCCTGGGCCTATATTGACCCGGGGACCCCATCCCCGGGGCATGCCCTGTTTTTTTATTTTTATATATTTGGAGGGGGCTGCGTGGCCCCCTCCTCAGGCCATTTAAGGCCCGGGGACCCCATCCCCGGGGCCGGCCTTTCCTTTTTTTTTTTTTTTTTTTGGGGGGAGGGGGGCCGCGTGGCCAAGTCCCGCGGGCTTTCGCGCTTCGTTATTATTTAGCCCCCGGGTGGGCCAAGTCCCGGGGCATTCAATAATGTAATTGCGGGGGCCCAGGGAGGCCCCCGCAGCCCCGGGGACCACCACCCCCCGGGGCTTTCCATAAACATTTGCGGGGGGCACACGGCCCCCCGGGGCTTCCTATTTTTAATGTGTGGGGGGCCTCCAAGGCCCTCCCAAGCCCCGGGGACCGCCACCCCCCGGGGCTTTTATTAATTATAACCGCGGGGGCACATGGCCCCTTGCTGCCCCGGGGACCGCCACCCGCCGGGGCTTTTATTTTTTTAAACATAGACCTGTGTGGGGGGGCTTGAGCCCCCCCACACGCCCCGGGGACCGCCACCTCCCCGGGGCACTAATATTCAAATTCGGGGATCCGTAACGGACACCCAAGCCCCGGGGACCACCACCTCCCGGGGCTGTGCAATAGGTGGGAGGGGGCCGCGCGGCCCCTCCTGGAGCCCATGATGGCCCTGGGGACCGCCACCCCCAGGGCCGGCTCCTGCAGTGTCCCGGGGTGCCCACCCGGGACACTGCTGTTTGCTATGACAGGGCGGGAGCCGCGTGGCTCCGCCCTGTCATGCAAACTGCTAGCTTCATTGAAGCGAGAGCAGGAAACCTGCTCTCGCTTCAATGAAGCAAGCAGATTGCTTTTCCACAAGGGAGCTGCATGTTAGCAGCTCCCCATGTGGAAAAGCAATGCCGGCTCCCGCAGGTCACGGGGAGCCGAGGCGGGACCGTGGGGGCATTGGGGCTCCCCCCACGGTCCCCAATGGATAGGGCCTGCCCCGGGGGATGGGATCCCCGGGGCTAGAAGTGGCCTGGGAGGGTGGCCACACGGCCCCCCTCCCCAAAAATTAAAAAATAAATAAAGGCCGGCCTTGGGGGATGGGGTCCCCAGGGCCAATAGAGGCCTCAGGAGGGGGGCCACGCAGCCACCCTCCATAAAAATAAAAATATTTGGCCATGCCCCGGGGGATGGGGTCCCCGGGGCAGGAATTGGCCATGGGAGGGGGGCCCACGTGGCCCCCTTCCCGTTCAGATTTTTTAATTTTTTTTAAAAGGGGTCAGGCCCTTGGGGATGGGGTCCCTAGGGCCCAAAAAAAGGAAAAAGAAGGGGGGCCACACAGCCCCCCCTCTAAAAAAAAAAAAAAAAAAACGTGATCGTGCTGGAGGCCCCGCTCCCTCCCAGCAACACTCTGCAAACGCGCTTTGTGGCGCATTTTAAGTTGGGGAATTAATTCCCCTTCAATACTGGGGGTCCCTGGGGGCCAACTAGCCCACCAGCTACCTCCAGTAAGCGCCACAGAGCTGCGTTGCAGAGAGGTGGTCCAGGCCACGCCCCTTTTACACCTCTCTGCAACGCAGCTCTGTGGCGCTTACTGGAGGTACCTGGTGGGCTAGTTGGACCCCAGGGACCCTCAGGATTCAAGGGTAACTTTATCCCCAACTTAAAATGCGCCACGAGCTGCGTTGCACAGTGGTGAAGGGAGGGGCGGGGCATGCGGTGATATGTGTGCAAACACGCCCTGTGGCGCATTTTAAGTTGGGGAATTAATTCCCCTTCAATCCTGAGGGCCCCTGGGGGCCAACTAGCCACCAGGTACCTCCAGTAAGTGCCACAGGCCTGCGTTGCAGAGAGGTGGTCAGGCCACGCCCCTTTACACCTCTCTGCAACGCAGCTCTGTGGCGCTTACTGGAGGTACCTCGTGGGCTAGTTGGACCCCAGGGACCCTCAGGATTCAAGGGACTTTATCCCCCAACTTAAAACGCACCACGGAGCGCGTTTGCACAGTGGTGAAGGGAGGGGTGGGACCTGAGGTGACATGTGTGCAAACACACCCTGTGGCGCATTTTAAGTTGGGGAATTAATTCCCCTTCAATCCTGAGGGTCCCTGGGGGCCAACTAGCCCACCAGGTACCTCCAGTAAGCGCCACAGGGCTGCGTTGCAGAGAGGTGGTCCAGGCCACGCCCCTTTTTACACCTCTCTGCAATGCAGCTCTGTGGCGCTTACTGGGGGTACCTGGTGGGCTAGTTGGACTCCAGGGACCCTCAGGATTCAAGGGGACTTAATCCCCCAACCTACAACGCACCAGGGGCGTGTTTGCAGAGTGGTGGAGAAAGGGGGCATGGCCTTTGTCTACCTCTCACCAATCCCACTGCGTGGGGCTTACTGGAGGTAAAGGTAGGCTAGTTGGCCCCTAAAGGACCCCCAGCAGTGAAGGGGACTTCAATCCCCATCCAAGAGCGCGCCAGGGAGGCGTGTTTGTAGAGTGGTGGGCAAAGTGGGCGTGGCCTGGTATGAGTACTTACCAGTGCTGCTGTGTGGGACTGACTGGAGGTAATAGTTTGGGAAGTTGGCCCCAAGGATGTCCTTGAGGGCCAACTACCCTCTTGTTACCTCCAGTAAGTCCCACACAGTGGGATTGCTAAGACGTCTTCGGAGGCCATGGCCCCCTTTCTCTACCACTCTGCAAACGTGCCTCCTGGCAGACTACGGGATGGGGGATGAAGTCCAATTTTGTCCTGAGGGAGTTTGGGGGCCAAGAATCCCTCCTGGTACCTCCTGTAAGTCCTACGCAGCGGAATTCCTGAGCGTTGGTTGGACGCCCAGCACCCTTTCTCCACCACTCTGCAAACGCGACTACTAGTTAAAGTAGCATATTTCTGCACCTCTGACTTAGAGGTAGTTTTAATACCCCTGCCCTATTATGTACTAGGGCCTTACAGAGGAGGTCATGCTAATCACAGGGGTACCCCAACGCATAGTGTTCCCTAGTGTATGTAGGTGTTTTCACTGTATTCTAAGTGTCTTTTAGCATAGCACTGGCTCTAGGCCAGGTTAGTCAGACACAGTTACCACCAGTACCCGGCTGAAAAAGTTGTGGGCACAGGATGATATTGCAACAAGGCCTCTTTCTGCTCCTCTGTTGGTTCTTTCTGCACATGTCTTGCTTCTTCCTGCACTTTTGTTCGTCTTTGTGGACTTCTGTTGCTTCTTTCTGCATTTCTTTTGCTTCTTTCTGTGCGTTTTTTCTTCTTTCTTCACATGTCCTACCTCTGTAGGCATAGTTAGAAACTAGCATTTAAAAACCTTTGAAATTCACTTAAAAACCATAGGTTTCAGGCACGTTATAGTTAGAAATTAGCATTTAAAAACACTTTGAAATTCACTGAAAAAACCATAGGTTTCAGGCATGTTATAGTTAGAAATTAGCATTTAAAAAACCTTTGAAATTCACTGAAAAAACCATAGGTTTCAGGGGACGTTATAATTCGTTGGACATTTCACACGTACAAAACCATAGAAATTCCCCCGTTATAGTTAGTTCAGCTAACTATAACTCGCGCCCCCGCAATGCACTGCTGATGACGTCACATATTACATCACTCATGACATGGTCAGTGACATCACTGATGACATCTCAAATGACATCACTGATGACATCATCCATGTGATAATTTCATGCATCTTCTCACACCCTAATATAACTTTTGATACACCCACTCTAAATTACAGACTGCCATTCTCAAAACCATAGACACTCCAACACCAATAACTACATACACACTCACTGATTCTTAGGTCTACACACACATCCACTCACTCACCCGTACAGTCACTCATACTTACGGTCACTCAGTACAGGACTATCATATGCACTCATACACCTATATAGACACTCACACACCGCCACTCATCCATAGAGGTACTCACACACCTAGTCAGTCATGCAAATAATTAATCACACTGCCATTTAGTCACCTATACAGACACACCAGCTCACTTACTCATACAAATACTAGCACATTCTTACGCTCTTATACAATCACTGATACAAGTACACACTCATCCATACAGCCACTCTCACAATCACACACTCTCATTTATAGCCATTTATATACTCCAACACACATATATACTGCCTTTCACATATGTAGTTACTCACACATGTACCACTGAGATATACATTCACTCACTAACACACCCATACACACACTCACCCACCCATACAGTCCATCACAGATGCACTCTTGAAACCATGCACCCAGTGAATCACCCACTCACACATCTATGCACAGAGTCACACACACCCCACCCACACAAACACTCAGGCACCCATACAGATACTCAGACAACCAATCAATAACCCATGTAGACACTCATGTAGCTATTCACAAACACATGCAGCCGCTTACACACCAACAGACAGACGGATACAGACATTCACACAGTTTAGTCACTAACCCATGCATTCAGTAAGATACGTTTAATCACTCACTTATAGAGTCAGTCACGCACCTACTAAATCATCCATTCAGACACTTATACAGCCACTCATTCTTCAATACGCCTTTCCCTATTTATATTAAACATATTTAAACTTTACAGAAACACACAGTCACTGGATGATGTCATCAGTGATGTCATCAGTGATGTCATTTGAGATGTCATCAGTGATGTCACTGACCATGTCATGAGTGATGTAATATGTGACATCAGCAGTGCATTGCGGGGGCGCGAGTTATAGTTAGCTGAATTAACTATAACGGGGGAATTTCTATGGTTTTGTACGTGTGAAATGTCCAACGAACTATAACGCCCTGAAACCTATGGTTTTTTCAGTGAATATATATATATTTATATATATATACATATATATATATATATATATATATACATGCTTGAAGTTCCTTGCTAACGCAGCCGCGCCGCACCACAAGAAAAGTGCCCGCATCCAGGTAAGTCCAAGAAAGATTTATTTGGATAGCTGACGCGTTTCGACCAGGAGGTCTTTGTCAAAGCTAGGGAATACACATTGTGGCATTGTATTTATGGCATACAGTGAGACACAGTGGAGGGAAAATTAAACATAGGAAAAAGACTTTGGGCACAAAAAGAAATTTTTGCCATCTCATCAGTCACAAAGTAAAAAGACTATGCAAGTCAAAAACTTTTCTAAAGAAAAATAAAAAATAAAAAGTCGGTATGTTCCAAAATTGAAAAGAGGGTGCCTCACCCTAACAGAAAGATATATAAATATATGTATATATAAATATGTAAGGTGAAAAAATGGAAAATATGCTGTAAGAAGGGAATTGCAAGTGCAAGTGGATCAGATCAATACATAATCCCTTCCAATGCCCAGAAAGAAAACATCCCCACAAGAGTCATGATTTAACATTTTACAATAGTTCATTGGTCCAGTGACCATGGAAATCAAGTGGCATTAGGTGAGAGAGAGAGAGAGAGAAATTTCATGATTTAAACATTTCATTTCATTACAGTGAGTGGTCCAGTGACCTAGGTAGTCCAGTGGCTTCAGGTAAAAAAGAGAGAGAAAAAAGAGGATAGATGGAGAGCGGCTAGTGGAAACAGGAGAGGGCTTAGGTAGTGTGGAAGGTCATACAGCCATTGCAAGAAACGGCACACCAAGCCCTAGAGAGGGAGTGAAAGGCAGTGAAATATAGGCTACCCGGGGACAGATGGCATTATCCTAAATGAACATGAAGCTCTTCGTCCTGGTTCAAACCTCCCGGGTGTTTGGTGTTGAGGCTGATTATGTATTTGGATTCGAGTCTTCTTAGTGCTCGTTCCCTGTCTCCGCCCCGACTTTTCACGGGAATCCTGTCAATTCCAAAATATGAGATTTTTAAGTTCTCAGTTTTGGTGGAGCTATGTACAGTGTTGCAGTGTCTGGCCATGGGATATGTTACATCATTATTTCTAATGGCCCTGAGGTGCTCTAAGATACGCTTTTTCACCGGAAAGATCGTGCTCCCAACATACCTCAAACCGCATACACACAACAGAACATAGACAACGAATTCCGTGTTGCAGTTGATGAATGGTCGAATTTTGTGTTGCTTGCCATTGGGTAGGGGTACTGTCTTGACATTGGTACTATTGGCGCACGCCTTGCACTTCCCACATTTATGAAATCCTGGGAGTTCCCTCAACCAAGTGCTGCTGTGTTTCTGACTGGGTTCCATTAAACTGTGGACCAACATATCCCTCAGAGAGTTACTTCTGCGGTATGTGATATTGGCGCTCGGGGTGACCAATTTGCCAATAATGGGGTCCAGTTTGACTAGGTGCCAGTGTCTCCTGATGATAGCCTGGACCTTGGCACAGTCCAAATTAAAAATGGTGATCAATCTAATCACTGGTTCGGTTTACTTCCTTTGTCTGGGTTTGAGTAGGGTTTCTCTCCCTATTCCACTCACCTTTCTTCTAGCCTCATCCACAACTTTCAGTGTGTACCCCCTCTGCAGGAATCTTTCTACCATTATGCCTTCCTCTCGAGTGTATGCTTCTGGTGTGCTGCAATTACGCTTGGCTCTGAGCAGTTCACCGTAGGGGATACTATTCTTCAGCTTGGGTGGATGGTGACTTTTGGCATGGAGGATGCTATTCCCGGCTGTTGCTTTCCTGTGTAGGCTTGTCTGTATGGTATCATCCAGTACCTCTACACTAACATCAAGGAAGTCTAACCTGCTCCTACTTGTGGTGCTTATAAACTTTAAGTTCAGCTCATTGTTGGAGATAGCCAGAAGGAAATTGTCAAGGGCATTCTGAGGACCATCCCAAATCAGGAAGATGTCATCAATGTATCTGGTCCAAAGGACCAGATACTTGGTGTATTCAGCAAAGTCATTTGCCCAGACACATTCACACTCCCACCACCCCATAAAGATACAGGCGTAGTGCGGCGCAAAGCAACTGCCCATGGCAGTCCCGGACAGTTGCCTGTACCACTGCTGGCCATGTAAGAAATAGTTATTCTCTAGACAGAAATGGAGCATCTCAAGCAGCATATTGGTGTGATCATACGTGGCAATAGGTCTGTCCCTAAAATAGTGTTTGCAAGCTGTGATGCCTAGGTGATGGTCGATACATGTGTACAAAGACACCACATCCACAGTGGCCATGTTGTAACTAGATTGCCACGGGATGTCCGTGACCTTGGATATAAAATCCATACTGTCACGGCAGTAAGAGGGCAGGCTACACACATAGGGAAATAAAAAATGATCTAGAAAGATTGAAGTGTTCTCAAGGAGGCTGTCATTAGCAGAAATAATCGGCCTCCCAGGTGGATTAGTGGAGTGTTTATGCACTTTCGGTAACATGTAAAAGCATGGGGAGACAGGTTTTTTAACAGTTAAAAACAATAATTCATCATTGTTAAAAAGCCCAAGGGAATGCCATTTGGACAACATGTTGTGGAAAGAGTCAATAGTGGAAAGGTATTGGCCTGCCGTTGTTTTCATGTAGCTGCCAGAGAAATCAAGCTGTTTCTTGGCTTCGGCCATATACTTTTTGACATCCCACAAAACGACATTCTCGCCTTTGTCTGAAGGCTTGATAACAAAGCTAGTTGCTTGCTTAAGGGATTCAGGTGCCGCTTGTTGGCCTTTAGTTAAGTTTGTCATTGCCCCATTGACATTCCCAGTTTTGAGTTTGAGTATGTCCCGTACTACCGCCTCCTGGAAGGAATCAATGTTATCGTGTGGGGTGTTGGGGTTGAACCTGGATTTGGGTTTAAAATTACTGCGGCTTCTCCTGCCGGGTTCCAAGTCCAGCACCTCCAAGAGTTCCCGCTCTGATATCCAATCCCTGTCCCCCAGTTCAAGTTTTCTCAGAGAGGCCAGGCCCCCAATGTCCCCATTGGAGAGGAGATTGGCTGGTGTGTTTGATAAGGCAGGATCTCTGCCAGTCATCGCCCCATCTCGCACACCCCTTGAGCCTTTGAGAGTATGTATTTTAAGAAGTTTCAGTGTCCTAGCAAATAAAAAGACATCAATGCAGGTGCAGGGGTAGTCAAAGTTGTTAGTGGGGCAGAAAGAGAGACCTAGCTCCAGGAGGGACTGTTCATCTGGAGTGAGGTTATGGGAAAATTGATAACAGTGAAAGTAGGCTCACCCATTATTTGTTCCTCTTGCTGAACCGGACTCCCTTCCCACGTGGTTTCTCGATTTCTTTTGCCTCCTCCACCTCTCTGGATTTTCCTCTTGCGTTGCATTCTCCTTTTTCTTTTTCTTTTGGTGGTTTGCGCCTTGGCCCCTGGCTTTGCCGTAAAAAACAGTATTCCTCCATTGTGGTGAAAGGAGCGATGCCACTGCCAAAGGTTGCTTGCCTCTCGTCCAGGTCTGAGACATCCGAGCTTGATTCTGAGGTTGCTGCCTCCTGCTGTCTTAAAGTATATGTGCGTCTAAACTCTTTTCTTGCACCATCGTACTTTCTTCCACAGGTGAGTATTCGGCCTGGGGGATGTGGTCCCCAGGGCCACCATTTGCTCCCAGGAGGGGGGCCATGCATCTCCAACCCCTTAAATAAATGCACATGCCTCGGGATGGGGTCCCCGGGGCAAAAAATCTCCCGGGAGGGGGGGGCCAAGCCGCCCCTCTCCCTTTTAAATTTTTTTTTTTTTAATGGCAGGGCCCCAGGGGATGACTTCCCTGAGGCTGACATTGGGCAATGGAACGGGGGTGCATTCACTATTATTATTTTTCTCTTGTGATAGGAGTAGCAGCTCTCAGCGCGGCCCCCCAGTGTAACGTCGCGGTGGATTCGTGGATCCATGTTTAATAAAAAATGTAATAGTATATAATTCAGAAGGTAGTGTTGCATTTGCAAACTTTTTTTATAGAGCTAATGAGATTGAAGTTAATAATTACATTAAATTTGAGAGTTAGACAGAATATGAAAAATAAAAATTAAAAGTTAAATTTGAAAAATGTATTGTGATGTAGTACATTGAATTTGTGCTTTTCTTTTGCAGATTCGCAACGGGTTTGCGAATCCGCAAAACATTTCAAAAGAGTATGTATGTTAAAAAATAAATAAGATTCACTGTTGGGTTATAGGGTGGCTCTAAAAAGAGCCGTTGTTTTCATTATGACTTTCTTGGAGCTACATATAAGTGCGGATGCACAGCTTAAGGTTGTTGAGAAACACTCTGTTTCCTTCATCTGTGAAATGAACTCAATCAGTTCTATAGATGTCATGCATATTAAAACGTAGATTGTTGTTATAGATGGAGCCCATCCTATGGTCTCTGAGGTAATCAGAAACAGCTTTATTGACATTCTTCCTAGCTTTCTCAATCTGTGGACAGAATTGATTTGACCACTTCCATTTCTGTCTTTGGCATATATTAGAGTATACAAAGACAGTTTGAGGCAAAAGCAACATCAATTGTGCAAGGGTATCCTTCATTAGGATTTCCAGCCCTACCCCAGTCATTGTGCCAAGGTCATTGCCACCACAGTGCACAATCATGAGGTCAGGGGGTTGGAGATGCCAAAAGGTTTTAACCAAAGGGATCAATTGGTACCACTTTAATCCTCTCTGTGCATTCCATTTAATATCCACATTTTGCAAACCAAGGTCTTTGTCAATACCTCTGTGTTCAGTATAACTTTTGCACCAGAAAACATAGCTGTGCACTATAATCCATACTGTAAGCATCTTGAAGGAATGTCTGGAAGGAATGAAAAGATGTCTGTAGCTGAGGTAGTCAGTTGGTAGAATGAGAGGTATCCAAAATGGTGGAGAACATGTTGCTTTTGAGAAAACCGATAACTGATTGGTTGTTCATCAACATTGTGAACTCAAAAATAGGATGCATGTTACTTTCCTGAAGAAGCATGTTTCTGATTGGTTATTAAAATTTTTGGAAAGGTACACTAGATAGGATAAGGTAATATTTTGCAAAAGTCAACCACACCTGCTATTTGCATTTGTAAGTTTGTGTGCTGAAATTGAAAATGTGGTGAACTTGTGACCTTCTAGTACAGTTGAATTTTGCAGAAAGTGTTAATATGGAAACTAGGACTAAACAGAATGGGGGAAGGGTTGAAACTAACTGTGGTTTTAAAATGTGAAATGGTAACATATATATAAGGGATATGCTACTAAATTAAGTTTTCCCAACTCAGTAGTATGTTTAGAAGTAGTGTGTTGTTAAAAAATAATACTAGTATTATTGGAAATAGGTTTTTGAACTCCCATAAGGGTTCGCAGCTCCATCGCGATGCTACACTGCGGCACCGCTGTGGAGTCGTGACTCCAGTAAATTACAGAAGCAGTTTGGGTACTTTTAGAAGACACTTAGAAAGGGTTAATATGTATAACCAATAGACATGTGTTTCACAATTTGAAATATTGAAGGAAGCAATTTGATTTGTTGCTTACATTTATTTGTGTGCAGAAAGAGAGGGAAAGTTTGCCATTACTGGTTGTACCTTGTTGAGCGTGGTGCATTACATTTATTGTGTGAAAAAGAAAATCTTTTATGAGTTTCTGATATTTCATATTCGGCAATTCTATTTGAACGGTGAGTTTCAAATTTGTAAGATGTGTTATGTATTATGTAGTAGTGCTTCACTCTTTGTAGTAATACTTTGAAAACCATTATTTTCAAAGTTTGGAAATTATTAGAGAAGTGTGATGTTTGAAATATGTTACGAAAAGTACAAATGTGTATTGTAGTTTGTTTTATTGTACTGAAATGATGATTGAAATAGTTTGTGCATACTAATATGTGTACTTTGGTAGATGGATTAGTGATTAGGCTACTTCGTATGAGTCTGTGCAAACGTACACTTGAAGTACACCGCATAAATGTAGGTGTCTGCTTGAAATGGGAAGTGCAGTATGTCAAGTTTAAAGGACTTCATGGTCTTATGATTGGGGTATGTCTCTACTTGTACATGTATTTTCACACGTGTTATGCATCTGAAGATGCTAGACATAAAACACAGGTATACATCTATTTGCATGTTTCTTTTATATATGATGTGACTAACAAAAGATAAAGACACATGCATGCATGCTTTCAGGAATATGGTGAGAGTTACAATAGACACATGCGAAGGGTTGCTGCTTTATATTTCGCTAGTCCCAACACTCTGAGTAGTCGCTGAATAATGAAGCTGCAGCCACAAAAGTTAGGTTTAAAACATGTTGGCAGAGAGATTAGTCATTAGGCTACATTGTATGAGTCTGTGGATAGGTACACTTGAAGTACACACATAAATTAAGGTGTCTGCTTGAAATGGGAAGTGTATTCTGTCACGTTTAAAGGACTTCATGGTCTTGTGACTGAGGTATGTCTCTAATTGTACATGTATTTTCACACGTGTTATGCATCTGAAGATGCTGGACGTATAAAACACAGGTATACATCTATTTGTATGTTTCTTTTATATATGATGTGACTAGCAAAAGATAAAGACACATGCATGCATGCTTTCAGGAATATGGTGAGAGTTACAATAGACACATGCGAAGGGTTGCTGCTTTATATTTGGCTAGGCCCAACACTCTGAGTAGTCGCTGAATAGTGAAGCTGCAGAACAAAAGTGAGGTTTAAGACATGTTGGTAGAGGAATTAGTGAATATGCTACTTCGTATGAGTCTGTGGAAAGGTACACTTGAAGTACGCCGCATAAATTTAGGTGTCTGCTTGAAATGGGAAGTGCAGTCTGTCAAGTTTAAAGGACTTCATGGTCTTATGATTGGGGTATGTCTCTACTTGTACATGTATTTTCACACGTGTTATGCATCTGAAGATGCTAGACATATAAAACACAGGTATACATCTATTTGCATGTTTCTTTTATATATGATGTGACTAGCAAAAGATAAAGACACATGCATGCATGCTTTCAGGAATATGGTGAGAGTTACAATAGACACATGCGAAGGGTTTCTGCTTTATATTTCGCTAGTCCCAACACTCTGAGTAGTCGCTGAATAGTGAAGCTGCAGCACAAAAGTGAGGTTTAAAACATGTTGGCAGAGGGATTAGTGATTAGGCTACTTCGTATGAGTTTGTGGAAAGGTACACTTGAAGTACGCCGCATAAATTTAGGTGTCTGCTTGAAATGGGAAGTGCAGTCTTTCAAGTATAAAGGACTTCATGGTCTTGTGACTGAGGTACGTCTCTACTTGTACATGTATTTTCACACGTGTTATGAATCTGAAGATGCTAGACGTATAAAACACAGGTATACATCTTATTTGTATGTTTCTTTTATATATGATGCCACTAGCAAAAGGTGTAGACACATGCATGCATGGTTTCAGGAATATGGTGAGTGTTACAACAGACACATGCAAAGGGTTGCTGCTTTATATTTCGCTAGTCCAAACACTGAGTAGTCGCTGAATAGTGAAGCTGCAGCCACAAAAGTTAGGTTTAAAACATGTTGGCAGAGAGATTAGTCATTAGGCTACATTGTATGAGTCTGTGGATAGGTACACTTGAAGTACACACATAAATTTAGGTGTCTGCTTGAAATGGGAAGTGCAGTCTGTCAAGTTTAAAGGACTTCATGGTCTTGTGACTGAGGTTTGTCTCTACTTGTACATGTATTTTCACACGTGTTATGCATCTGAAGATGCTGGACGTATAAAACACAGGTATACATCTATTTGTATGTTTCTTTTATATATGATGTGACTAGCAAAAGATAAAGACACATGCATGCATGCTTTCAGGAATATGGTGAGAGTTACAATAGACACATGCGAAGGGTTGCTGCTTTATATTTGGCTAGGCCCAACACTCTGAGTAGTCGCTGAATAGTGAAGCTGCAGAACAAAAGTGAGGTTTAAGACATGTTGGTAGAGGAATTAGTGAATATGCTACTTCGTATGAGTCTGTGGAAAGGTACACTTGAAGTACGCCGCATAAATTTAGGTGTCTGCTTGAAATGGGAAGTGCAGTCTGTCAAGTTTAAAGGACTTCATGGTCTTATGATTGGGGTATGTCTCTACTTGTACATGTATTTTCACACGTGTTATGCATCTGAAGATGCTAGACATATAAAACACAGGTATACATCTATTTGCATGTTTCTTTTATATATGATGTGACTAGCAAAAGATAAAGACACATGCATGCATGCTTTCAGGAATATGGTGAGAGTTACAATAGACACATGCGAAGGGTTTCTGCTTTATATTTCGCTAGTCCCAACACTCTGAGTAGTCGCTGAATAGTGAAGCTGCAGCACAAAAGTGAGGTTTAAAACATGTTGGCAGAGGGATTAGTGATTAGGCTACTTCGTATGAGTTTGTGGAAAGGTACACTTGAAGTACGCCGCATAAATTTAGGTGTCTGCTTGAAATGGGAAGTGCAGTCTTTCAAGTATAAAGGACTTCATGGTCTTGTGACTGAGGTACGTCTCTACTTGTACATGTATTTTCACACGTGTTATGAATCTGAAGATGCTAGACGTATAAAACACAGGTATACATCTTATTTGTATGTTTCTTTTATATATGATGCCACTAGCAAAAGGTGTAGACACATGCATGCATGGTTTCAGGAATATGGTGAGTGTTACAACAGACACATGCAAAGGGTTGCTGCTTTATATTTCGCTAGTCCAAACACTGAGTAGTCGCTGAATAGTGAAGCTGCAGCCACAAAAGTTAGGTTTAAAACATGTTGGCAGAGAGATTAGTCATTAGGCTACATTGTATGAGTCTGTGGATAGGTACACTTGAAGTACACACATAAATTTAGGTGTCTGCTTGAAATGGGAAGTGCAGTCTGTCAAGTTTAAAGGACTTCATGGTCTTGTGACTGAGGTTTGTCTCTACTTGTACATGTATTTTCACACGTGTTATGCATCTGAAGATGCTGGACGTATAAAACACAGGTATACATCTATTTGCATGTTTCTTTTATATATGATGTGACTAGCAAAAGATAAAGACACATGCATGCATGCTTTCAGGAATATGGTGAGAGTTACAATAGACACATGCGAAGGGTTGCTGCTTTATATTTGGCTAGGCCCAACACTCTGAGTAGTCGCTGAATAGTGAAGCTGCAGAACAAAAGTGAGGTTTAAGACATGTTGGTAGAGGAATTAGTGAATATGCTACTTCGTATGAGTCTGTGGAAAGGTACACTTGAAGTACGCCGCATAAATTTAGGTGTCTGCTTGAAATGGGAAGTGCAGTCTGTCAAGTTTAAAGGACTTCATGGTCTTATGATTGGGGTATGTCTCTACTTGTACATGTATTTTCACACGTGTTATGCATCTGAAGATGCTAGACATATAAAACACAGGTATACATCTATTTGCATGTTTCTTTTATATATGATGTGACTAGCAAAAGATAAAGACACATGCATGCATGCTTTCAGGAATATGGTGAGAGTTACAATAGACACATGCGAAGGGTTTCTGCTTTATATTTCGCTAGTCCCAACACTCTGAGTAGTCGCTGAATAGTGAAGCTGCAGCCACAAAAGTTAGGTTTAAAACATGTTGGCAGAGAGATTAGTCATTAGGCTACATTGTATGAGTTTGTGCATAGGTACACTTGAAGTACACACATAAATTAAGGTGTCTGCTTGAAATGGGAAGTGCAGTCTGTCAAGTTTAAAGGACTTCATGGTCTTGTGACTGAGGTATGTCTCTACTTGTACATGTATTTTCACACGTGTTATGCATCTGAAGATGCTAGACATATAAAACACAGGTATACATCTATTTGCATGTTTCTTTTATATATGATGTGACTAGCAAAAGATAAAGACACATGCATGCATGCTTTCAGGAATATGGTGAGAGTTACAATAGACACATGCGAAGGGTTGCTGCTTTATATTTCGCTAGTCCAAACACTGAGTAGTCGCTGAATAGTGAAGCTGCAGCCACAAAAGTTAGGTTTAAAACATGTTGGCAGAGAGATTAGTCATTAGGCTACATTGTATGAGTCTGTGGATAGGTACACTTGAAGTACACACATAAATTAAGGTGTCTGCTTGAAATGGGAAGTGCATTCTGTCACGTTTAAAGGACTTCATGGTCTTGTGACTGAGGTATGTCTCTACTTGTACATGTATTTTCACACGTGTTATGCATCTGAAGATGCTCGACGTATAAAACACAGGTATACATCTATTTGTATGTTTCTTTTATATATGATGTGGCTAGCAAAAGGTACAGACACATGCATGTATGGTTTCAGGAATATGGTTAGTGTTACAAGAGACATATGCGAAGGGTTGCTGCTTTATATTTGGCTAGGTCCAACACTCTGAGTATTCACTGAATAGTGAAGCTGCAGCACAAAAGTGAGGTTTAAAACATGTTGGCAGAGGGATTAGTGATTAGGCTACTTCGTATGAGTTTGTGGAAAGGTACACTTGAAGTACGCCGCATAAATTTAGGTGTCTGCTTGAAATGGGAAGTGCAGTCTTTCAAGTATAAAGGACTTCATGGTCTTGTGACTGAGGTACGTCTCTACTTGTACATGTATTTTCACACGTGTTATGAATCTGAAGATGCTAGACGTATAAAACACAGGTATACATCTTATTTGTATGTTTCTTTTATATATGATGCCACTAGCAAAAGGTGTAGACACATGCATGCATGGTTTCAGGAATATGGTGAGTGTTACAACAGACACATGCAAAGGGTTGCTGCTTTATATTTCGCTAGTCCAAACACTGAGTAGTCGCTGAATAGTGAAGCTGCAGCCACAAAAGTTAGGTTTAAAACATGTTGGCAGAGAGATTAGTCATTAGGCTACATTGTATGAGTCTGTGGATAGGTACACTTGAAGTACACACATAAATTTAGGTGTCTGCTTGAAATGGGAAGTGCAGTCTGTCAAGTTTAAAGGACTTCATGGTCTTGTGACTGAGGTTTGTCTCTACTTGTACATGTATTTTCACACGTGTTATGCATCTGAAGATGCTGGACGTATAAAACACAGGTATACATCTATTTGTATGTTTCTTTTATATATGATGTGACTAGCAAAAGATAAAGACACATGCATGCATGCTTTCAGGAATATGGTGAGAGTTACAATAGACACATGCGAAGGGTTGCTGCTTTATATTTGGCTAGGCCCAACACTCTGAGTAGTCGCTGAATAGTGAAGCTGCAGAACAAAAGTGAGGTTTAAGACATGTTGGTAGAGGAATTAGTGAATATGCTACTTCGTATGAGTCTGTGGAAAGGTACACTTGAAGTACGCCGCATAAATTTAGGTGTCTGCTTGAAATGGGAAGTGCAGTCTGTCAAGTTTAAAGGACTTCATGGTCTTATGATTGGGGTATGTCTCTACTTGTACATGTATTTTCACACGTGTTATGCATCTGAAGATGCTAGACATATAAAACACAGGTATACATCTATTTGCATGTTTCTTTTATATATGATGTGACTAGCAAAAGATAAAGACACATGCATGCATGCTTTCAGGAATATGGTGAGAGTTACAATAGACACATGCGAAGGGTTTCTGCTTTATATTTCGCTAGTCCCAACACTCTGAGTAGTCGCTGAATAGTGAAGCTGCAGCACAAAAGTGAGGTTTAAAACATGTTGGCAGAGGGATTAGTGATTAGGCTACTTCGTATGAGTTTGTGGAAAGGTACACTTGAAGTACGCCGCATAAATTTAGGTGTCTGCTTGAAATGGGAAGTGCAGTCTTTCAAGTATAAAGGACTTCATGGTCTTGTGACTGAGGTACGTCTCTACTTGTACATGTATTTTCACACGTGTTATGAATCTGAAGATGCTAGACGTATAAAACACAGGTATACATCTTATTTGTATGTTTCTTTTATATATGATGCCACTAGCAAAAGGTGTAGACACATGCATGCATGGTTTCAGGAATATGGTGAGTGTTACAACAGACACATGCAAAGGGTTGCTGCTTTATATTTCGCTAGTCCAAACACTGAGTAGTCGCTGAATAGTGAAGCTGCAGCCACAAAAGTTAGGTTTAAAACATGTTGGCAGAGAGATTAGTCATTAGGCTACATTGTATGAGTCTGTGGATAGGTACACTTGAAGTACACACATAAATTTAGGTGTCTGCTTGAAATGGGAAGTGCAGTCTGTCAAGTTTAAAGGACTTCATGGTCTTGTGACTGAGGTTTGTCTCTACTTGTACATGTATTTTCACACGTGTTATGCATCTGAAGATGCTGGACGTATAAAACACAGGTATACATCTATTTGTATGTTTCTTTTATATATGATGTGACTAGCAAAAGATAAAGACACATGCATGCATGCTTTCAGGAATATGGTGAGAGTTACAATAGACACATGCGAAGGGTTGCTGCTTTATATTTGGCTAGGCCCAACACTCTGAGTAGTCGCTGAATAGTGAAGCTGCAGAACAAAAGTGAGGTTTAAGACATGTTGGTAGAGGAATTAGTGAATATGCTACTTCGTATGAGTCTGTGGAAAGGTACACTTGAAGTACGCCGCATAAATTTAGGTGTCTGCTTGAAATGGGAAGTGCAGTCTGTCAAGTTTAAAGGACTTCATGGTCTTATGATTGGGGTATGTCTCTACTTGTACATGTATTTTCACACGTGTTATGCATCTGAAGATGCTAGACATATAAAACACAGGTATACATCTATTTGCATGTTTCTTTTATATATGATGTGACTAGCAAAAGATAAAGACACATGCATGCATGCTTTCAGGAATATGGTGAGAGTTACAATAGACACATGCGAAGGGTTGCTGCTTTATATTTCGCTAGTCCAAACACTGAGTAGTCGCTGAATAGTGAAGCTGCAGCCACAAAAGTTAGGTTTAAAACATGTTGGCAGAGAGATTAGTCATTAGGCTACATTGTATGAGTCTGTGGATAGGTACACTTGAAGTACACACATAAATTAAGGTGTCTGCTTGAAATGGGAAGTGCATTCTGTCACGTTTAAAGGACTTCATGGTCTTGTGACTGAGGTATGTCTCTACTTGTACATGTATTTTCACACGTGTTATGCATCTGAAGATGCTCGACGTATAAAACACAGGTATACATCTATTTGTATGTTTCTTTTATATATGATGTGGCTAGCAAAAGGTACAGACACATGCATGTATGGTTTCAGGAATATGGTTAGTGTTACAAGAGACATATGCGAAGGGTTGCTGCTTTATATTTGGCTAGGTCCAACACTCTGAGTATTCACTGAATAGTGAAGCTGCAGCACAAAAGTGAGGTTTAAAACATGTTGGCAGAGGGATTAGTGATTAGGCTACTTCGTATGAGTTTGTGGAAAGGTACACTTGAAGTACGCCGCATAAATTTAGGTGTCTGCTTGAAATGGGAAGTGCAGTCTTTCAAGTATAAAGGACTTCATGGTCTTGTGACTGAGGTACGTCTCTACTTGTACATGTATTTTCACACGTGTTATGAATCTGAAGATGCTAGACGTATAAAACACAGGTATACATCTTATTTGTATGTTTCTTTTATATATGATGCCACTAGCAAAAGGTGTAGACACATGCATGCATGGTTTCAGGAATATGGTGAGTGTTACAACAGACACATGCAAAGGGTTGCTGCTTTATATTTCGCTAGTCCAAACACTGAGTAGTCGCTGAATAGTGAAGCTGCAGCCACAAAAGTTAGGTTTAAAACATGTTGGCAGAGAGATTAGTCATTAGGCTACATTGTATGAGTCTGTGGATAGGTACACTTGAAGTACACACATAAATTTAGGTGTCTGCTTGAAATGGGAAGTGCAGTCTGTCAAGTTTAAAGGACTTCATGGTCTTGTGACTGAGATTTGTCTCTACTTGTACATGTATTTTCACACGTGTTATGCATCTGAAGATGCTGGACGTATAAAACACAGGTATACATCTATTTGTATGTTTCTTTTATATATGATGTGACTAGCAAAGATAAAGACACATGCATGCATGCTTTCAGGAATATGGTGAGAGTTACAATAGACACATGCGAAGGGTTGCTGCTTTATATTTGGCTAGGCCCAACACTCTGAGTAGTCGCTGAATAGTGAAGCTGCAGAACAAAAGTGAGGTTTAAGACATGTTGGTAGAGGAATTAGTGAATATGCTACTTCGTATGAGTCTGTGGAAAGGTACACTTGAAGTACGCCGCATAAATTTAGGTGTCTGCTTGAAATGGGAAGTGCAGTCTGTCAAGTTTAAAGGACTTCATGGTCTTATGATTGGGGTATGTCTCTACTTGTACATGTATTTTCACACGTGTTATGCATCTGAAGATGCTAGACATATAAAACACAGGTATACATCTATTTGCATGTTTCTTTTATATATGATGTGACTAGCAAAAGATAAAGACACATGCATGCATGCTTTCAGGAATATGGTGAGAGTTACAATAGACACATGCGAATGGTTGCTGCTTTATATTTCGCTAGTCCAAACACTGAGTAGTCGCTGAATAGTGAAGCTGCAGCCACAAAAGTTAGGTTTAAAACATGTTGGCAGAGAGATTAGTCATTAGGCTACATTGTATGAGTCTGTGGATAGGTACACTTGAAGTACACACATAAATTAAGGTGTCTGCTTGAAATGGGAAGTGCATTCTGTCACGTTTAAAGGACTTCATGGTCTTGTGACTGAGGTATGTCTCTACTTGTACATGTATTTTCACACGTGTTATGCATCTGAAGATGCTCGACGTATAAAACACAGGTATACATCTATTTGTATGTTTCTTTTATATATGATGTGGCTAGCAAAAGGTACAGACACATGCATGTATGGTTTCAGGAATATGGTTAGTGTTACAAGAGACACATGCGAAGGGTTGGTGCTTTATATTTGGCTAGGCCCAACACTCTGAGTAGTCGCTGAATAGTGAAGCTGCAGAACAAAAGTGAGGTTTAAGGCATGTTGGTAGAGGAATTAGTGAATATGCTACTTCGTATGAGTCTGTGGAAAGGTACACTTGAAGTACGCCACATAAATTTAGGTGTCTGCTTGAAATGGGAAGTGCAGTCTGTCAAGTTTAAAGGACTTCATGGTCTTATGATTGGGGTATGTCTCTACTTGTACATGTATTTTCACAAGTGTTATGCATCTGAAGATGCTAGACATATAAAACACAGGTATACATCTATTTGCATGTTTCTTTTATATATGATGTGACTAGCAAAAGATAAAGACACATGCATGCATGCTTTCAGGAATATGGTGAGAGTTACAATAGACACATGCGAAGGGTTGCTGCTTTATATTTCGCTAGTCCAAACACTGAGTAGTCGCTGAATAGTGAAGCTGCAGCCACAAAAGTTAGGTTTAAAACATGTTGGCAGAGAGATTAGTCATTAGGCTACATTGTATGAGTCTGTGGATAGGTACACTTGAAGTACACACATAAATTAAGGTGTCTGCTTGAAATGGGAAGTGCATTCTGTCACGTTTAAAGGACTTCATGGTCTTGTGACTGAGGTATGTCTCTACTTGTACATGTATTTTCACACGTGTTATGCATCTGAAGATGCTCGACGTATAAAACACAGGTATACATCTATTTGTATGTTTCTTTTATATATGATGTGGCTAGCAAAAGGTACAGACACATGCATGTATGGTTTCAGGAATATGGTTAATGTTACAAGAGACATATGCGAAGGGTTGCTGCTTTATATTTGGCTAGGTCCAACACTCTGAGTATTCACTGAATAGTGAAGCTGCAGCACAAAAGTGAGGTTTAAAACATGTTGGCAGAGGGATTAGTGATTAGGCTACTTCGTATGAGTTTGTGGAAAGGTACACTTGAAGTACGCCGCATAAATTTAGGTGTCTGCTTGAAATGGGAAGTGCAGTCTTTCAAGTATAAAGGACTTCATGGTCTTGTGACTGAGGTACGTCTCTACTTGTACATGTATTTTCACACGTGTTATGAATCTGAAGATGCTAGACGTATAAAACACAGGTATACATCTTATTTGTATGTTTCTTTTATATATGATGCCACTAGCAAAAGGTGTAGACACATGCATGCATGGTTTCAGGAATATGGTGAGTGTTACAACAGACACATGCAAAGGGTTGCTGCTTTATATTTCGCTAGTCCAAACACTGAGTAGTCGCTGAATAGTGAAGCTGCAGCCACAAAAGTTAGGTTTAAAACATGTTGGCAGAGAGATTAGTCATTAGGCTACATTGTATGAGTCTGTGGATAGGTACACTTGAAGTACACACATAAATGTAGGTGTCTGCTTGAAATGGGAAGTGCAGTCTGTCAAGTTTAAAGGACTTCATGGTCTTGTGACTGAGGTTTGTCTCTACTTGTACATGTATTTTCACACGTGTTATGCATCTGAAGATGCTGGACGTATAAAACACAGGTATACATCTATTTGTATGTTTCTTTTATATATGATGTGACTAGCAAAAGATAAAGACACATGCATGCATGCTTTCAGGAATATGGTGAGAGTTACAATAGACACATGCGAAGGGTTGCTGCTTTATATTTGGCTAGGCCCAACACTCTGAGTAGTCGCTGAATAGTGAAGCTGCAGAACAAAAGTGAGGTTTAAGACATGTTGGTAGAGGAATTAGTGAATATGCTACTTCGTATGAGTCTGTGGAAAGGTACACTTGAAGTACGCCGCATAAATTTAGGTGTCTGCTTGAAATGGGAAGTGCAGTCTGTCAAGTTTAAAGGACTTCATGGTCTTATGATTGGGGTATGTCTCTACTTGTACATGTATTTTCACACGTGTTATGCATCTGAAGATGCTAGACATATAAAACACAGGTATACATCTATTTGCATGTTTCTTTTATATATGATGTGACTAGCAAAAGATAAAGACACATGCATGCATGCTTTCAGGAATATGGTGAGAGTTACAATAGACACATGCGAAGGGTTTCTGCTTTATATTTCGCTAGTCCCAACACTCTGAGTAGTCGCTGAATAGTGAAGCTGCAGCCACAAAAGTTAGGTTTAAAACATGTTGGCAGAGAGATTAGTCATTAGGCTACATTGTATGAGTTTGTGCATAGGTACACTTGAAGTACACACATAAATTAAGGTGTCTGCTTGAAATGGGAAGTGCAGTCTGTCAAGTTTAAGGGACTTCATGGTCTTGTGACTGAGGTATGTCTCTACTTGTACATGTATTTTCACACGTGTTATGCATCTGAAGATGCTAGACATATAAAACACAGGTATACATCTATTTGCATGTTTCTTTTATATATGATGTGACTAGCAAAAGATAAAGACACATGCATGCATGCTTTCAGGAATATGGTGAGAGTTACAATAGACACATGCGAAGGGTTGCTGCTTTATATTTCGCTAGTCCAAACACTGAGTAGTCGCTGAATAGTGAAGCTGCAGCCACAAAAGTTAGGTTTAAAACATGTTGGCAGAAAGATTAGTCATTAGGCTACATTGTATGAGTCTGTGGATAGGTACACTTGAAGTACACACATAAATTAAGGTGTCTGCTTGAAATGGGAAGTGCATTCTGTCACGTTTAAAGGACTTCATGGTCTTGTGACTGAGGTATGTCTCTACTTGTACATGTATTTTCACACGTGTTATGCATCTGAAGATGCTCGACGTATAAAACACAGGTATACATCTATTTGTATGTTTCTTTTATATATGATGTGGCTAGCAAAAGGTACAGACACATGCATGTATGGTTTCAGGAATATGGTTAGTGTTACAAGAGACATATGCGAAGGGTTGCTGCTTTATATTTGGCTAGGTCCAACACTCTGAGTATTCACTGAATAGTGAAGCTGCAGCACAAAAGTGAGGTTTAAAACATGTTGGCAGAGGGATTAGTGATTAGGCTACTTCATATGAGTTTGTGGAAAGGTACACTTGAAGTACGCCGCATAAATTTAGGTGTCTGCTTGAAATGGGAAGTGCAGTCTTTCAAGTATAAAGGACTTCATGGTCTTGTGACTGAGGTACGTCTCTACTTGTACATGTATTTTCACACGTGTTATGAATCTGAAGATGCTAGACGTATAAACCACAGGTATACATCTTATTTGTATGTTTCTTTTATATATGATGCCACTAGCAAAAGGTGTAGACACATGCATGCATGGTTTCAGGAATATGGTGAGTGTTACAACAGACACATGCAAAGGGTTGCTGCTTTATATTTCGCTAGTCCAAACACTGAGTAGTCGCTGAATAGTGAAGCTGCAGCCACAAAAGTTAGGTTTAAAACATGTTGGCAGAGAGATTAGTCATTAGGCTACATTGTATGAGTCTGTGGATAGGTACACTTGAAGTACACACATAAATTTAGGTGTCTGCTTGAAATGGGAAGTGCAGTCTGTCAAGTTTAAAGGACTTCATGGTCTTGTGACTGAGGTTTGTCTCTACTTGTACATGTATTTTCACACGTGTTATGCATCTGAAGATGCTGGACGTATAAAACACAGGTATACATCTATTTGTATGTTTCTTTTATATATGATGTGACTAGCAAAGATAAAGACACATGCATGCATGCTTTCAGGAATATGGTGAGAGTTACAATAGACACATGCGAAGGGTTGCTGCTTTATATTTGGCTAGGCCCAACACTCTGAGTAGTCGCTGAATAGTGAAGCTGCAGAACAAAAGTGAGGTTTAAGACATGTTGGTAGAGGAATTAGTGAATATGCTACTTCGTATGAGTCTGTGGAAAGGTACACTTGAAGTACGCCGCATAAATTTAGGTGTCTGCTTGAAATGGGAAGTGCAGTCTGTCAAGTTTAAAGGACTTCATGGTCTTATGATTGGGGTATGTCTCTACTTGTACATGTATTTTCACACGTGTTATGCATCTGAAGATGCTAGACATATAAAACACAGGTATACATCTATTTGCATGTTTCTTTTATATATGATGTGACTAGCAAAGATAAAGACACATGCATGCATGCTTTCAGGAATATGGTGAGAGTTACAATAGACACATGCGAAGGGTTTCTGCTTTATATTTCGCTAGTCCCAACACTCTGAGTAGTCGCTGAATAGTGAAGCTGCAGCCACAAAAGTTAGGTTTAAAACATGTTGGCAGAGAGATTAGTCATTAGGCTACATTGTATGAGTCTGTGGATAGGTACACTTGAAGTACACACATAAATTAAGGTGTCTGCTTGAAATGGGAAGTGCATTCTGTCACGTTTAAAGGACTTCATGGTCTTGTGACTGAGGTATGTCTCTACTTGTACATGTATTTTCACACGTGTTATGCATCTGAAGATGCTCGACATATAAAACACAGGTATACATCTATTTGTATGTTTCTTTTATATATGATGTGGCTAGCAAAAGGTACAGACACATGCATGTATGGTTTCAGGAATATGGTTAGTGTTACAAGAGACATATGCGAAGGGTTGCTGCTTTATATTTGGCTAGGTCCAACACTCTGAGTATTCACTGAATAGTGAAGCTGCAGCACAAAAGTGAGATTTAAAACATGTTGGCAGAGGGATTAGTGATTAGGCTACTTCGTATGAGTTTGTGGAAAGGTACACTTGAAGTACGCCGCATAAATTTAGGTGTCTGCTTGAAATGGGAAGTGCAGTCTTTCAAGTATAAAGGACTTCATGGTCTTGTGACTGAGGTACGTCTCTACTTGTACATGTATTTTCACACGTGTTATGAATCTGAAGATGCTAGGCGTATAAAACACAGGTATACATCTTATTTGTATGTTTCTTTTATATATGATGCCACTAGCAAAAGGTGTAGACACATGCATGCATGGTTTCAGGAATATGGTGAGTGTTACAACAGACACATGCAAAGGGTTGCTGCTTTATATTTCGCTAGTCCAAACACTGAGTAGTCGCTGAATAGTGAAGCTGCAGCCACAAAAGTTAGGTTTAAAACATGTTGGCAGAGAGATTAGTCATTAGGCTACATTGTATGAGTCTGTGGATAGGTACACTTGAAGTACACACATAAATTTAGGTGTCTGCTTGAAATGGGAAGTGCAGTCTGTCAAGTTTAAAGGACTTCATGGTCTTGTGACTGAGGTTTGTCTCTACTTGTACATGTATTTTCACACGTGTTATGCATCTGAAGATGCTGGACGTATAAAACACAGGTATACATCTATTTGTATGTTTCTTTTATATATGATGTGACTAGCAAAAGATAAAGACACATGCATGCATGCTTTCAGGAATATGGTGAGAGTTACAATAGACACATGCGAAGGGTTGCTGCTTTATATTTGGCTAGGCCCAACACTCTGAGTAGTCGCTGAATAGTGAAGCTGCAGAACAAAAGTGAGGTTTAAGACATGTTGGTAGAGGAATTAGTGAATATGCTACTTCGTATGAGTCTGTGGAAAGGTACACTTGAAGTACGCCGCATAAATTTAGGTGTCTGCTTGAAATGGGAAGTGCAGTCTGTCAAGTTTAAAGGACTTCATGGTCTTATGATTGGGGTATGTCTCTACTTGTACATGTATTTTCACACGTGTTATGCATCTGAAGATGCTAGACATATAAAACACAGGTATACATCTATTTGCATGTTTCTTTTATATATGATGTGACTAGCAAAAGATAAAGACACATGCATGCATGCTTTCAGGAATATGGTGAGAGTTACAATAGACACATGCGAAGGGTTTCTGCTTTATATTTCGCTAGTCCCAACACTCTGAGTAGTCGCTGAATAGTGAAGCTGCAGCCACAAAAGTTAGGTTTAAAACATGTTGGCAGAGAGATTAGTCATTAGGCTACATTGTATGAGTTTGTGCATAGGTACACTTGAAGTACACACATAAATTAAGGTGTCTGCTTGAAATGGGAAGTGCAGTCTGTCAAGTTTAAGGGACTTCATGGTCTTGTGACTGAGGTATGTCTCTACTTGTACATGTATTTTCACACGTGTTATGCATCTGAAGATGCTAGACATATAAAACACAGGTATACATCTATTTGCATGTTTCTTTTATATATGATGTGACTAGCAAAAGATAAAGACACATGCATGCATGCTTTCAGGAATATGGTGAGAGTTACAATAGACACATGCGAAGGGTTGCTGCTTTATATTTCGCTAGTCCAAACACTGAGTAGTCGCTGAATAGTGAAGCTGCAGCCACAAAAGTTAGGTTTAAAACATGTTGGCAGAAAGATTAGTCATTAGGCTACATTGTATGAGTCTGTGGATAGGTACACTTGAAGTACACACATAAATTAAGGTGTCTGCTTGAAATGGGAAGTGCATTCTGTCACGTTTAAAGGACTTCATGGTCTTGTGACTGAGGTATGTCTCTACTTGTACATGTATTTTCACACGTGTTATGCATCTGAAGATGCTCGACGTATAAAACACAGGTATACATCTATTTGTATGTTTCTTTTATATATGATGTGGCTAGCAAAAGGTACAGACACATGCATGTATGGTTTCAGGAATATGGTTAGTGTTACAAGAGACATATGCGAAGGGTTGCTGCTTTATATTTGGCTAGGTCCAACACTCTGAGTATTCACTGAATAGTGAAGCTGCAGCACAAAAGTGAGGTTTAAAACATGTTGGCAGAGGGATTAGTGATTAGGCTACTTCATATGAGTTTGTGGAAAGGTACACTTGAAGTACGCCGCATAAATTTAGGTGTCTGCTTGAAATGGGAAGTGCAGTCTTTCAAGTATAAAGGACTTCATGGTCTTGTGACTGAGGTACGTCTCTACTTGTACATGTATTTTCACACGTGTTATGAATCTGAAGATGCTAGACGTATAAAACACAGGTATACATCTTATTTGTATGTTTCTTTTATATATGATGCCACTAGCAAAAGGTGTAGACACATGCATGCATGGTTTCAGGAATATGGTGAGTGTTACAACAGACACATGCAAAGGGTTGCTGCTTTATATTTCGCTAGTCCAAACACTGAGTAGTCGCTGAATAGTGAAGCTGCAGCCACAAAAGTTAGGTTTAAAACATGTTGGCAGAGAGATTAGTCATTAGGCTACATTGTATGAGTCTGTGGATAGGTACACTTGAAGTACACACATAAATTTAGGTGTCTGCTTGAAATGGGAAGTGCAGTCTGTCAAGTTTAAAGGACTTCATGGTCTTGTGACTGAGGTTTGTCTCTACTTGTACATGTATTTTCACACGTGTTATGCATCTGAAGATGCTGGACGTATAAAACACAGGTATACATCTATTTGTATGTTTCTTTTATATATGATGTGACTAGCAAAGATAAAGACACATGCATGCATGCTTTCAGGAATATGGTGAGAGTTACAATAGACACATGCGAAGGGTTGCTGCTTTATATTTGGCTAGGCCCAACACTCTGAGTAGTCGCTGAATAGTGAAGCTGCAGAACAAAAGTGAGGTTTAAGACATGTTGGTAGAGGAATTAGTGAATATGCTACTTCGTATGAGTCTGTGGAAAGGTACACTTGAAGTACGCCGCATAAATTTAGGTGTCTGCTTGAAATGGGAAGTGCAGTCTGTCAAGTTTAAAGGACTTCATGGTCTTATGATTGGGGTATGTCTCTACTTGTACATGTATTTTCACACGTGTTATGCATCTGAAGATGCTAGACATATAAAACACAGGTATACATCTATTTGCATGTTTCTTTTATATATGATGTGACTAGCAAAAGATAAAGACACATGCATGCATGCTTTCAGGAATATGGTGAGAGTTACAATAGACACATGCGAAGGGTTTCTGCTTTATATTTCGCTAGTCCCAACACTCTGAGTAGTCGCTGAATAGTGAAGCTGCAGCCACAAAAGTTAGGTTTAAAACATGTTGGCAGAGAGATTAGTCATTAGGCTACATTGTATGAGTCTGTGGATAGGTACACTTGAAGTACACACATAAATTAAGGTGTCTGCTTGAAATGGGAAGTGCATTCTGTCACGTTTAAAGGACTTCATGGTCTTGTGACTGAGGTATGTCTCTACTTGTACATGTATTTTCACACGTGTTATGCATCTGAAGATGCTCGACATATAAAACACAGGTATACATCTATTTGTATGTTTCTTTTATATATGATGTGGCTAGCAAAAGGTACAGACACATGCATGTATGGTTTCAGGAATATGGTTAGTGTTACAAGAGACATATGCGAAGGGTTGCTGCTTTATATTTGGCTAGGTCCAACACTCTGAGTATTCACTGAATAGTGAAGCTGCAGCACAAAAGTGAGATTTAAAACATGTTGGCAGAGGGATTAGTGATTAGGCTACTTCGTATGAGTTTGTGGAAAGGTACACTTGAAGTACGCCGCATAAATTTAGGTGTCTGCTTGAAATGGGAAGTGCAGTCTTTCAAGTATAAAGGACTTCATGGTCTTGTGACTGAGGTACGTCTCTACTTGTACATGTATTTTCACACGTGTTATGAATCTGAAGATGCTAGGCGTATAAAACACAGGTATACATCTTATTTGTATGTTTCTTTTATATATGATGCCACTAGCAAAAGGTGTAGACACATGCATGCATGGTTTCAGGAATATGGTGAGTGTTACAACAGACACATGCAAAGGGTTGCTGCTTTATATTTCGCTAGTCCAAACACTGAGTAGTCGCTGAATAGTGAAGCTGCAGCCACAAAAGTTAGGTTTAAAACATGTTGGCAGAGAGATTAGTCATTAGGCTACATTGTATGAGTCTGTGGATAGGTACACTTGAAGTACACACATAAATTTAGGTGTCTGCTTGAAATGGGAAGTGCAGTCTGTCAAGTTTAAAGGACTTCATGGTCTTGTGACTGAGGTTTGTCTCTACTTGTACATGTATTTTCACACGTGTTATGCATCTGAAGATGCTGGACGTATAAAACACAGGTATACATCTATTTGTATGTTTCTTTTATATATGATGTGACTAGCAAAAGATAAAGACACATGCATGCATGCTTTCAGGAATATGGTGAGAGTTACAATAGACACATGCGAAGGGTTGCTGCTTTATATTTGGCTAGGCCCAACACTCTGAGTTGTCGCTGAATAGTGAAGCTGCAGAACAAAAGTGAGGTTTAAGACATGTTGGTAGAGGAATTAGTGAATATGCTACTTCGTATGAGTCTGTGGAAAGGTACACTTGAAGTACGCCGCATAAATTTAGGTGTCTGCTTGAAATGGGAAGTGCAGTCTGTCAAGTTTAAAGGACTTCATGGTCTTATGATTGGGGTATGTCTCTACTTGTACATGTATTTTCACACGTGTTATGCATCTGAAGATGCTAGACATATAAAACACAGGTATACATCTATTTGCATGTTTCTTTTATATATGATGTGACTAGCAAAAGATAAAGAAACATGCATGCATGCTTTCAGGAATATGGTGAGAGTTACAATAGACACATGCGAAGGGTTTCTGCTTTATATTTCGCTAGTCCCAACACTCTGAGTAGTCGCTGAATAGTGAAGCTGCAGCCACAATAGTTAGGTTTAAAACATGTTGGCAGAGAGATTAGTCATTAGGCTACATTGTATGAGTCTGTGCATAGGTACACTTGAAGTACACACATAAATTAAGGTGTCTGCTTGAAATGGGAAGTGCAGTCTGTCAAGTTTAAAGGACTTCATGGTCTTGTGACTGAGGTATGTCTCTACTTGTACATGTATTTTCACACGTGTTATGCATCTGAAGATGCTAGACATATAAAACACAGGTATACATCTATTTGCATGTTTCTTTTATATATGATGTGACTAGCAAAAGATAAAGACACATGCATGCATGCTTTCAGGAATATGGTGAGAGTTACAATAGACACATGCGAAGGGTTGCTGCTTTATATTTCGCTAGTCCAAACACTGAGTAGTCGCTGAATAGTGAAGCTGCAGCCACAAAAGTTAGGTTTAAAACATGTTGGCAGAGAGATTAGTCATTAGGCTACATTGTATGAGTCTGTGGATAGGTACACTTGAAGTACACACATAAATTAAGGTGTCTGCTTGAAATGGGAAGTGCATTCTGTCACGTTTAAAGGACTTCATGGTCTTGTGACTGAGGTATGTCTCTACTTGTACATGTATTTTCACACGTGTTATGCATCTGAAGATGCTCGACGTATAAAACACAGGTATACATCTATTTGTATGTTTCTTTTATATATGATGTGGCTAGCAAAAGGTACAGACACATGCATGTATGGTTTCAGGAATATGGTTAGTGTTACAAGAGACATATGCGAAGGGTTGCTGCTTTATATTTGGCTAGGTCCAACACTCTGAGTATTCACTGAATAGTGAAGCTGCAGCACAAAAGTGAGGTTTAAAACATGTTGGCAGAGGGATTAGTGATTAGGCTACTTCGTATGAGTTTGTGGAAAGGTACACTTGAAGTACGCCGCATAAATTTAGGTGTCTGCTTGAAATGGGAAGTGCAGTCTTTCAAGTATAAAGGACTTCATGGTCTTGTGACTGAGGTACGTCTCTACTTGTACATGTATTTTCACACGTGTTATGAATCTGAAGATGCTAGACGTATAAAACACAGGTATACATCTTATTTGTATGTTTCTTTTATATATGATGCCACTAGCAAAAGGTGTAGACACATGCATGCATGGTTTCAGGAATATGGTGAGTGTTACAACAGACACATGCAAAGGGTTGCTGCTTTATATTTCGCTAGTCCAAACACTGAGTAGTCGCTGAATAGTGAAGCTGCAGCCACAAAAGTTAGGTTTAAAACATGTTGGCAGAGAGATTAGTCATTAGGCTACATTGTATGAGTCTGTGGATAGGTACACTTGAAGTACACACATAAATTTAGGTGTCTGCTTGAAATGGGAAGTGCAGTCTGTCAAGTTTAAAGGACTTCATGGTCTTGTGACTGAGGTTTGTCTCTACTTGTACATGTATTTTCACACGTGTTATGCATCTGAAGATGCTGGACGTATAAAACACAGGTATACATCTATTTGTATGTTTCTTTTATATATGATGTGACTAGCAAAAGATAAAGACACATGCATGCATGCTTTCAGGAATATGGTGAGAGTTACAATAGACACATGCGAAGGGTTGCTGCTTTATATTTGGCTAGGCCCAACACTCTGAGTAGTCGCTGAATAGTGAAGCTGCAGAACAAAAGTGAGGTTTAAGACATGTTGGTAGAGGAATTAGTGAATATGCTACTTCGTATGAGTCTGTGGAAAGGTACACTTGAAGTACGCCGCATAAATTTAGGTGTCTGCTTGAAATGGGAAGTGCAGTCTGTCAAGTTTAAAGGACTTCATGGTCTTATGATTGGGGTATGTCTCTACTTGTACATGTATTTTCACACGTGTTATGCATCTGAAGATGCTAGACATATAAAACACAGGTATACATCTATTTGCATGTTTCTTTTATATATGATGTGACTAGCAAAAGATAAAGACACATGCATGCATGCTTTCAGGAATATGGTGAGAGTTACAATAGACACATGCGAAGGGTTTCTGCTTTATATTTCGCTAGTCCCAACACTCTGAGTAGTCGCTGAATAGTGATGCTGCAGCCACAAAAGTTAGGTTTAAAACATGTTGGCAGAGAGATTAGTCATTAGGCTACATTGTATGAGTCTGTGCATAGGTACACTTGAAGTACACACATAAATTAAGGTGTCTGCTTGAAATGGGAAGTGCAGTCTGTCAAGTTTAAAGGACTTCATGGTCTTGTGACTGAGGTATGTCTCTACTTGTACATGTATTTTCACACGTGTTATGCATCTGAAGATGCTCGACGTATAAAACACAGGTATACATCTATTTGTATGTTTCTTTTATATATGATGTGGCTAGCAAAAGGTACAGACACATGCATGTATGGTTTCAGGAATATGGTTAGTGTTACAAGAGACATATGCGAAGGGTTGCTGCTTTATATTTGGCTAGGCCCAACACTCTGAGTATTCACTGAATAGTGAAGCTGCAGCACAAAAGTGAGGTTTAAGACATGTTGGCAGAGGGATTAGTGATTAGGCTACTTCGTATGAGTTTGTGGAAAGGTACACTTGAAGTACGCCGCATAAATTTAGGTGTCTGCTTGAAATGGGAAGTGCAGTCTTTCAAGTATAAAGGACTTCATGGTCTTGTGATTGAGGTACGTCTCTACTTGTACATGTATTTTCACACGTGTTATGAATCTGAAGATGCTAGACGTATAAAACACAGGTATACATCTATTTATATGTTTCTTTTATATATGATGCCACTAGCAAAAGGTGTAGACACATGCATGTATGGTTTCAGGAATATGGTGAGTGTTACAACAGACACATGCGAAGGGTTGCTGCTTTATATTTCGCTAGTCCAAACACTGAGTAGTCGCTGAATAGTGAAGCTGCAGCCACAAAAGTTAGGTTTAAAACATGTTGGCAGAGAGATTAGTCATTAGGCTACATTGTATGAGTCTGTGGATAGGTACACTTGAAGTACACACATAAATTTAGGTGTCTGCTTGAAATGGGAAGTGCAGTCTGTCAAGTTTAAAGGACTTCATGGTCTTGTGACTGAGGTTTGTCTCTACTTGTACATGTATTTTCACACGTGTTATGCATCTGAAGATGCTGGACGTATAAAACACAGGTATACATCTATTTGTATGTTTCTTTTATATATGATGTGACTAGCAAAAGATAAAGACACATGCATGCATGCTTTCAGGAATATGGTGAGAGTTACAATAGACACATGCGAAGGGTTGCTGCTTTATATTTGGCTAGGCCCAACACTCTGAGTAGTCGCTGAATAGTGAAGCTGCAGAACAAAAGTGAGGTTTAAGACATGTTGGTAGAGGAATTAGTGAATATGCTACTTCGTATGAGTCTGTGGAAAGGTACACTTGAAGTACGCCGCATAAATTTAGGTGTCTGCTTGAAATGGGAACTGCAGTCTGTCAAGTTTAAAGGACTTCATGGTCTAGTGATTGAGGTATGTCTCTACTTGTACATGTATTTTTACACATGTTATGCATCTGAAGATGCTAGACGTGTAAAACACAGGTATACATCTATTCGTATGTTTCTTTTATATATGATGCCACTAGCAAAACGTACAGACACATGCATGTATGGTTTCAGGAATATGGTGAGAGTTACAACAGACACATGCGAAGGGTTGCTGCTTATTATTTGGCTAGGCTCAACACTCTGAGTAGTTGCTGAATAGTGAAGCTGCAGCACAAAAGTGAGGTTTAAAACATGTTGGCAGAGGGATTAATGATTAGGCTACTTCGTATGAGTTTGTGGAAAGGTACACTTGAAGTACGCCGCATACATTTAGGTGTCTGCTTGAAATGGGAAGTGCATTCTGTCAAGTATAAAGGACTTCATGGTCTTGTGACTGAAGTATGTCTCTACTTGTACATTTATTTTCACACGTGTTATGCATCTGAAGATGCTAGACGTATAAAACACAGGTATACATCTATTTCTATGTTTTTTTAATTATGATGTGACTAGCAAAAGGTACAGACACATGCATGCATGCATTCAGGAATATAGTGAGAGTTACAACAGACACATGCGAAGGGTTGCTGCTTTATATTGGCTAGGCCCAACACTCTAAGTAGTCGCTGAATAGTGAAGGTGCAGCACAAAAGTGAGGTTTAAGACATGTTGGCAGAGGGATTAGTGATTATGCTACTTCGTATGAGTCAGTGAAAAGGTACACTTGAAGTACACCGCATAAATTTAGGTGTCTGCTTGAAATGGGTAGTGCAGTCTGTCAAGTTTAAAGGACTTCATTGTCTTGTAATTGAGGTATGTCTCTACTTGTACATGTATTTTCACACGTGTTATGCATCTGAAGATGCTAGACGTATAAAACACAGGTATACATCTATTCGTATGTTTCTTTTATATATGATGCCACTAGCAAAAGGTACAGACACATGCATGCATGCTTTCAGGAATATGGTAAGAGTTACAACAGACGCGTGCGAAGGGTTGCTGATTTATATTTGGCTATGTCCAACACTCTGAGAAGTTGCTGAATAGTGAAGCTGCAGCACAAAAGTAAGGTTTAAGACATGTTGGCAGAGGGATTAGGGATTAGGCTACTTCGTATGATTCTGTGGAAAGGTACACTTGAAGTACACCGCATAAATGTAGGTGTCTGCTTGAAATGGGAACTGCAGTCTGTCAAGTTTAAAGGACTTCATGGTCTAGTGTTTGAGGTACGTCTCTACTTGTACATGTATTTTCACATGTGTAATGCACCTGAAGATGATAGACGTATAAAACACAGGTATACATCTATTCGTATGTTCCTTTTATCTATGATGCCACTAGCAAAAGGAATAGACACATGTATGCATGCTTTCAGGAATTTGGTGAGAGTTACAACAGACACATGCAAACTGTTGCTGCTCATTATTTGGCTTGGCTCAACACTCTGAGTAGTCGCTGAATAGTAAAGCTGCAGCACAAAAGTGAGATTTAAGACATGTTGGCAGAGGGATTAGTGATTATGCTACTTCGTATGAGTCTGTGAAAAGGTACACTTGCAGTACACCGCATAAATTTAGGTGTCTGCTTAAAATGGGAAGTGCATTCTGTCAAGTTTAAAGGACTTCATGGTCTTGTGATTGAGGTATGTCTCTATTTGTACATGTATTTTTACACATGTTATGCATCTGAAGATGCTAGACGTGTAAAACACAGGTATACATCTATTCGTATGTTTCTTTTATATATGATGCCACTAGCAAAAGATACAGACACATGCATGCATGCTTTCAGGAATATGGTAAGAGTTACAACAGACTCATGCGAAGGGTTGCTGATTTATATTTGGCTAGGTCCAACACTCTGAGAAGTTGCTGAATAGTGAAGCAGCAGCACAAAAGTAAGGTTTAAGACATGTTGGCAGAGGGATTAGGGATTAGGCTACTTCGTATGATTCTGTGGAAAGGTACACTTGAAGTACACCGCATAAATTTAGGTGCGTGCTTGAAATGGGAAGTGCAGTCTGTCAAGTTTAAAGGACTTCATGGTCTTGTGATTGAGGTATGTCTCTACTTGTACATGTATTTTCACACGTGTTAAGCATCTGAAGATGCTGGACGTATAAAACACAGGTATACATCTATTCGTATGTTTCTTATATATATGATGCGACTGGCAAAAGTTACAGACACATGCATGCATGCTTTCAGGAATATGGTGAGATTTACAACAGACACATGCGAAGGGTTGCTGCTTTATATTTGGCTAGGCCCAACACTCTGAGCAAGGGCCGGACTGAGAACCGAAACTGGCCATGGCAAACTGCTCGGCCGGCCCTCCTGGGTGGTGGGGGGGGTGCGGCCGAGCTGTTTGCGAGGGCCGGTTTTGGACGATTTTGGGGGGCCGATATTGCCAACTCTCAGTAACAAAAACGGCACCCCAGGGGCCCAAAACCGGCCCCCGCCCTGGCGGCCCACCGGGGAAACGCTCGGTGCCCGCTCCGGCCAGTCCGGCCCTGCTCTGAGCACTCGCTGAATAATGTTGTTTGGCGTGTGGCCGCCATTGTTAAAGTGAAAGCGCTGAATGGCATGTTGCCAAAAATAAACATTTTGTTTTCACGTTGAATACGGCGAGCTGTCCAGAAAGAAAGGCACACTGCCGCCATTATGAAAAACAAAGCGCGGCATGCGGCGCTTCTAAAAATAAATACTTCATCTTTTACAAGTTGAAAACGGCGAGCCGCACAGAATAAAAGTAAGGCGCATAGTCGTCATTGTGAAAGTGAAAGCGAGGCATGGGGCGCTAAAAATAAATAAATAAATACATTATTTTAATGCAGCACTCTTACTAAGCAGTGCACGCTAAGGAACAGAAACAAATGAAAAACACCACTTTAATTACAGGAAAAATGTGCCGGGGAAGAGCGGTCGGGGAAGCTCATAGCTGTTGTGCCTGGAACACCAGCTGTGACGATGAAATCATTAACAAAAGAGTGCTGAGAAACAGCAAATGGAACTACAGAGCTTTGTCACATGTAACAAAGGCAGTCCTTATGGGAGGTTACAAGAGTAGAAAAGGAGGGGCTACTAAAGAAATTAGCCAAAGAAACAAAAAAGCATTTCCAAAAGACAGTTAAAGGAACCAATTAAAACATGGACGGAGTTTAAAGCCCATATTCTGAATACAACACTTCTCAAAGAGACAGCTCAAGTGGTGCCTAGGCAAGACCTAAAAGACCTAAAAGTAGCCTCTGAAAGACTACACATTCTTCCTCCAATAAAACAAGGTAGTGACTATCAAAACACACCAGTCTACAGGGGCGGTTTCTTCATTAGGGCGGCAGGGCTCCGCCCCCGCTTCAATTTTTGCATCAATTGCTGTCAAGTTGTAAATTTTCATTTCATTATAACTTCAGAGTGTGACCCTCGCTCTGCGTGAGGGTCAGGCATAACCAGGCACTTTCTAAAGGGACATGTGCTGGCCGTCGCAGGATTTATAGGGCTTACCTGAACTCAGCCCTGGCCTCCGGCAGCGTAAAACACTCTAAGGCACTGCCCTCTGATGACGCATTGCAGCTTTGCTGATTGAAAACAGCCTGGGCGCTTTAAGCAAAAGCCCTGGGTTTTCAAGGCTGTATGTCAATCAGCGAGGCTGTGTACTGCTGCAGCCCACCTACTTCCTAACTCATCACAGGGTAGGGTGGGAACAAGCCTCCATGACCCCACCCTACTCTGGGAGGAGCTGAGAGGTTTTGGGTGCACACGAGGTTTGCTGTCGAAGTCATCTCTGCGTGACAAGAGCAACTAGTTTCCGGTGAGTGGAGCAGCAGTGTGAAGGTGAAACAGAGGCTACAGACCAAGCCACGCACAGTCGGAAAATTCACCTAAACGCTCCTCAGTGCCAAGGCGAGGCAGCAGATGTGATCGGATTGAAGGACGGCTGGCAGCAAATATCCCAGGCGGCAAGTGGAGTCATTCAGATTTACGGAGGGAGGGGGCCTATAAGCACGATAAACTAAAAGAATGCACTTGCAGTGAAAAAAAAAAGAAAACACCAGTTTTGATTACGTTTGAATTTATGAACTAATTTAAGCTCTTTCGTACCCTTTCTGGCCAGGTCACAGACTGTGCATAGTCGCACTCGTCCAAATTGTTAAAGCATTTACATCTAATATTCAGGGATACAGCAGCAGCTCATTAATACTACTGCAAATAATTACTGTGAAAATGAAATGGAATCTGTCACTTCCTCACATTTCTCCTATGTGAGGTCCTGTTTTGATCTCAAGAAACATGCTTTATGGATGTTGCATAAAACATAAACACAACATTTCTTTGCAAACTGTCTGCAGCAACCTCCCATTGCATACATCACCCACATTAAAAATGTATTAAATAAAAACAGTATTTAAAACAATGTAAGAATTATTGAAGGTCATCAGGGTAAGACTAGAGTATTTGCAGAACCGAGTTGCCTCTTTCAGGAGCCCCTAAAAGCATGGGGCCCTGGGCCAGGGCCCACTTTGCCCATGTCTTGAAATGTCTCTGCCTAGAGGGAGCAGGTTTTTAATGGGCAGTATGATTCAGGTGCTAAGCACCTAAAGAAATGAAAACTTGAAATGTACCTCCAGCAGGCCCTTATTTCTAATCATCCACTTGGGCGTGTATACATATGTTAAATATCAAGCATGCTGGAGTTAGCTTGTTTCTGAGCAGTTAGATGGCCAAACTTATTTTTGAGCAGTTTAGGAAACACGTGTCATCTGATCAATGTAAACTGTGGATTGATTGCAAATCGGAATTAATCACAGCACCGGGTTAGGCTCAGCAGGTACCGTCTGCATTCAATCGCAGTCGATCGTTCTCTTGCAGACAAAGTTTAACCTATTCTGGGTATAGGAAGAGAAAACAATTTAATATGCCCCTTGTTAACCTGAATTACTTTATCTTAAGGAAGGCGCGTCCATCCAGCTTTGATGTAGAGGGAGACAATTCCTGTTAATGACTCATGCCTGCAAAACATTACGCTAACAGAGTGATTGAGAACGTGGTTCAAATACAGGCAAGCAAATGCACTTTCATCAAGATGGATGGATGGTTGGATGCTCTGGTGATTCACCAGTGGTGAAAGGATACATAGATGGATGAGTTTGGGCGAAGAGTTACAGGACAGTATGTCAGAAAGGATGAGTGGGTGTATACATGAATGGATGAGTGCTCCATATGATGGAGAAGTGAATCGATGATTTTCTAGTGAATTGATACATGGATGGATGAGAGGGTGAATGAGTGAATGGGAGAGTCTCTAGAAAGATGTATGTATGTATGTTTGAACAGATGTATGTAGTGGATGATGGAAACTTGGGCTAATTACTGGGGGGATGATTCAGTTAATGATGAATGGGTTGAATGCCCTTATGTCGTCCGGACTCGCTCGCTACGCAAACAATTAATCCCCAACTTTTACACCCCACCACTTTGAAATGTCACCAGCCACCCCTGCAAGTCTCTCAAATCGTGGGGAGTAGAAGTGACCTGGCTTCTTGTATGCTAGCAAGCCGAGAAAATTCTTTCACAGGGCTCTAGTATTTTGTCTGAAAGCAGATATTATTCTTCAACGTTATAGAAAAAACCTGTGAAAGCAAAAAGAGATAGTAGAATCACAGAACTCAAGCAGAGCATTGAGAGCCATTAAAACAACATGACATCGTGTAACCTAGTCAACTACCGCAAAGCAAAAACTAACAAGCTACCAAGAAAGAAGTTGTGACATGAGCTACACACTTTTTTTTCAGACTAACGGTACTTATCGTTTTCTAGTTTTCATTTAAATGTTGAAATCCGAGGCTTGAGACATTGGAACTGTTATTCCAAATAACTAAGCACACTTGGGCAGAGAGCCCTGGCTCATTTGAGATCACGCCTGGGGGCTGGATTTAGCATTTAAAGTTTCCAATGGCAGATAACTGAGTGAAACACTCAGCTGGACGGCCTGTCATCCTCTAGCTGACAGACTGACTGCACTCCACGGTGGCTCCAAACTTAGTTCAGAGGACATCGGCAGCAAGGTCTCAGTCAGCAGTTCTGAGTCTGGAACTGAACCCCGTGCCTCATTAGCAGCGCTACACGCACACGGGCTCTCTTAATAGCAAAAAAATGCGACATGTTTCCCGTCAAACTCCCGGTGCATAAATCCAGGCGCAGCTATTTCAGATTACCCGCATCCTGGCCCGCCCTGCTCCGGTGCCGACACACCAGGACCATTCAGCGCCGGGAAATAAGGAATGTGGTAGCGTCTTGTATTATTTTACGGGTTTTAAACGGAAGATTGACTTTACTGCATAAGTGGAAACACAAATGAGAAACATGATATTTCACACCAAGCGAGGGAAAGTCAGTGAAAAAGTTTTAAGAGCAGAAAACCACAAGAAGCCCTGGTGACGGAAAGACCTATAAAAGACCCATCTTTATGACCTTTGTCTGAGATCCAAAGGCACCCTTAATTTATTTCGATTATGAGTTTTGAGAGGCGAGTGAAAGCTATTTAAACTCAGCTCAGAACATCCCCAACAAGCAGCTCAGAACATCCCCAACAAGCATTATTTATTTTAACTCTCGTCTAAAAGTAAGATTGTTTTCTTGGTTGTTAAGAGCACCCTAGGAAAGAGCTTCAGAGTTAGATACGTTTAATAATATAACACCATATTTCAATCTAACGTACAGCTATGCCTATATGTTTACCACAACTCAAGAAAAATAATACCTAAAAATAATACTTAAATATAATTAGGGCTCCCGGTTTTATGGTATTGATTTTTTTAACATTTCCGTCTGTATTTATCCATATTTATTTTTGGGCCATTTTATCTGTATTTATCCAAATTTATTTTGTGTTTTGCGTATAAATGAAGTTGTAAAACTGCACATTTCCATATTTATTTAACTGACAGAGGCGCACTCATACTTTGATGTCTGTCGTGTTTTAGCTATTTAAGCTGCCAAATATTACATAACAATACATCCACTGGTAAATACTAGCATTATACCATAAATGTATGTTGACATATGCCGTTACTTAAAGAAATATCAATCTGTTTTTAAATTTTCCTTGCTGTCCATTTGCTCAGCTGCTGGCCTATAATTAATGAAAGACAGCACGCAGAGCTACTTAAAAGAAGCACATTTTCTGTATTTATCCCCTTTTAAAAATAAATGTAGACAGAAAACACATTGGGGTATATTCTCAAGGACTTATCGCCGATTTATCGGCACTTTAGCGCCGCAAAAGTGGCGATAGATTTATCACCCTATTCTCAAGCTGGTGCAAACTGCCGATATCGCCAGTTTTCCAGCGATAGCTTCCGCAAAAAACATCGCCACGGATGAGAGCGACAACTAACTCTAATGATATGCAGAGTAGGCGTTCCCGTGCAAAAACACACAAAAACACCACTTTGCGATATTCTCAACGACCAGCCAGATCTGCGATGCGATCCAAAAACAGGCGATAAGGCGCGTTAGCAGCAGGGATCTAACACCTGCCTTTTACTGGTGTTAAGAAGGACGACAACCTGCAGTATGAAAGGGAGCCCAGCCCAGAGCCACATCTGAAGAACAACACATGTCATGGAGCTACTGATCATGCAGCTCGGAGACCCAAGAGGTCCACAAAACCCACCGCCACCACCCCCAGGCTCCCCCCGCCTTCTCCCCGGACTACCACTGAGGCAGCGCAGAACAAGACAGCTGACCTTCCAAAAACGGCATGGCCCCTCAGCCACACAATTGCAGAATGTGGGGAGAGGTGGGAACCAAGTATGTGTGAAGGAGGCAAGTCACCCATGAATAAGAATGTACACAATGCCAAGTGTGGCGGTGATGTGCTGGACAGACTTCAGTATGCAGAGCACAGACATGTCCATGTGGATATATACTGCTGGTGTTTGTAGTGTTGTGGACAGTGGATGCAACCATGTTACCTCAGGCAGTGGGGAAGACCTCGGTCATGTAGCTGTGTCGTCCCCCCCCCTGTAAGCGGAGTGGGCTTGTCCGGCGTACGCCAGTCCAGCGTAGGAGTGTGAATAAATAGTCCGGGGCTCTGGGCGTGGTTCACTTCCGGGATGGCCAACGCGTCTGCCAGGGCGGCGCCCCTCACCCTGCCACGAGTCCGCCGCCGTGACCGCCAGCCTCCTCAGCCGATCGCTGGCTTCCGCGACACCGGCCCCCAGCGCTCCCAGCGGCACAGCACTGCGGAGTAATGTGTGTGCTGACTACTGCCTTCGGCCTACACTGTGGTCAGCAGGTCCCCCAATTCAAATTGAGTCTTGATTTATTTATGGCGCAGTCCAGTAGGCTACAGACATTGCTTCCAGTGCGGCCCGCCCGGACGACGCATCATCGCAGGCTGCGCACCCGCTGAGCGCTTCAGGTGCCACTAACTCTGTGCAGCTCAAGTCAACGCCACGTGGCTGTGGGCCCTTGCTGACCGCTGCCTCCGGCCTACACTGCAGTCAGCAGGGCTCACACATATCGAATCCAATCCTGACCTGCAAGGACACGCCATCATCGCTGGCTGCACACGCGCTGAGCGCTTCAGGTGCCACTAACTCTGTGCAGCTCAAGTCAACGCCACGTGGCTGTGGGCCCTTGCTGACCGCTGCCTCCGGCCTACACTGCGGTCAGCAGGGCTCACACATATCGAATCCAATCCTGACCTGCAAGGACACGCCATCATCGCTGGCTGCACACCCGCTGAGCGCTTCAGGTGCCACTAACTCTGTGCAGCTCAAGTCAACGCCACGTGGCTGTGGGCCCTTGCTGACCGCTGCCTCCGGGCCTACACTGCGGTCAGCAGGGCTCACACATATCGAATCCTATCCTGACCTGCAAGGACACGCCATCATCGCTGGCTGCACAACCGCCACCACCGCCAGGACCACCTCCAACCACAAACTGCCAGAGTCGGAGGAGTCTTACAGCCAGCCTATCAAAGTTGCTCACACCTGTCTTGGATGCCATCATCAGCTTGACACCCTGCTCAGCTCTTCAGGTGCCACTAACTCAGTGCACCATAAGTCATGGACCCTTTATGATTGAGTCTTGTGTGTGTGCTGTCAGAGCTGGTCCCCCTACCTCAGTGCACCACAAGTCATGGACCCTTTATGATTGAGTCTTGTGTGTGTGATCCGATGATCACTGTTCTAGTTGTTGCCAGCACCAACCACTCCCTGAGGGCTGGCTTACACTCACCCCACACCCATCCAGCACAGGCGTCACTGGACATGTGACCCTGGTAATAAAAAGGGGCCGTGCGCACGTGCCCGTAGCCAGTTCCACTATCTATCTAAGTGTGTCCGTGTGGTCATTATGTATGCGTGATGGCCCCGGGCTCTACCACATTACATTGTGCTGTTGACAGCGGACGCAACCATGTCACCTCAGGCAGTGGGTGAGACCTTGGACACGTAGCTTTGTCGTCCCCCCCTGTAAGCGTAAGCGGAGTGGGCTGGGCCGGCGTACGCCAGTCCAGCGTAGGGGTGTGAAGAATTTGCCTGGGACTCTGGCCGTGGTTCAGTGCTGGCCTGGACAAGGAAGTGACTAATGCGTGTGTCTCTGTTGTAGTGTCGGCGCCACCCGGCCCGCAATTGACAATGTTGCAATGTAGCATGCACCCGGAGGGCGGGCTCGCACGAACGGAGAAAAGAAGGAGCGCAAGACCGCTCGGGGTCTTGGCTCATACATGCCAAGTGTTGTGTGTATCTGTATTGCCACAGCATGAGCCAAATGCCTAGCCTTAATTGCAGCGCGAGTTCAGCCAGGCATGAACTCTACATCTGTGTCCGCCCTATCCTTACCATAGGCCTACAATCACGTGGCCGCCCACCTTCAACGGCCAACATCACAGTGCCGTTGTCAGGCTTGTGGACATACGCAGACAGGCATGACAATGGTGTGCCGTAGGAGTGCAAGTGATGCAACCGTGCAGCGCACACAAGTAAATAGGCTCGGGGGAGGGAGGAGCAGCTGTGAGGCAACGTAACACACAGTGACGCCGCTCATTTGCCACATGCAAGACATGTCAAACATGAATCCCAAAGTTGCACATATCCCACCCCACCCCCAACAAGCCACATCACATTTCCTGAATGCAAGCAGATGACAAACTAACATTAGGGATTAAAGCTCCTTTGTCTGAACTATCAGGCGGAAGCACATCTGCACCTCCGACCTCGGAATTGCAGGTGCCCGGCACCCCCTGACAGATACTATAGCAGCTGATGACGACTCCCACACTACGCACAGCCCGATGAAAGACCAACGTATACACACAACAAAACAATGAGAGAGCAAGGGAAAAATGGGGTGCGTCCGTATCCCCGGTATAATGATATCTTAAACAGAAAGGACGAACCCTCAGTGTGGATATGGTACAATCACTAATTACGTTAGTACATGGACCCACTAGGTTTGTTTAAAAGACCCCTCACACACCAACCTAGTTGGTGTCATGATTCATCATTGGGGTCCCAACCGGGTGGCCGAATGCCGCCCGGTTGTGCTACAACACCTGGTTACAGCGGAGCTGGTTGGTGTATATGTGAGATGTGATGTAAATTAAAAATATCTCTGAGAATCCTTGCCTGTGAACTTTATTAGTGGCGGCTCAGGATATGGTTAAAAATAAGTGTGGTGCAACTAGAATCGGAAATTGTTATCCCTAGTTGACTAAGTGTGTGGTCAACATGTTTCAGCCCACAGTGGGAATTGCGTGGGGCTTTCTTCAGGACCGTGTGGTGAAAAAGTGAGTGGCAAAGTGAGTAGTGCCACGTGAAAAGAGTAAAAAGGTACCTACACACGCGCTAAGGTGTGTGGACTAAGTGTCTCCGTACTTACGGACACTGAAAAAACCTGTGGGAGGAAAGAGACAGCACAAAACATATATATGCATTATTATTAAGCAATATAAAATGCAATCTTACATCGGTACTATGGGCTGATACAGAGACCGACCCTGTGATTGTACGCATGGTTTAAATGTCGTGAAACATGCTGCATGCGAAGAGTGACAAGCAGCCTATATTGATCGCACCAGTCTTATAGATGCTATGAAGCTGTAAAGCTTCCAGTGAGATCGAATAGCTATATTTGCTCTGGGTGGTGAACTAAACATAAATTGTCGGAAGTCGGCACCCTAGAACTGTGGATGATCCAAGGCCACCGTAAGTGGTGGTCATGTGGGGCACTGTGCAGAAAATATCTACAGTGGCGGTAGTGCCTATCAAGCGTGGGCGCATGTAATCATGCGGTGCGTGCAGCAGTAGCATTTGACACTAATAATCACGCGGCGCGCTGAGGCTATATTAAAAACAATTAAAAAGGAGAGCTTCTGCTAGCAACGCTATACATAGAGGCATAATTACACTATGTGTGAGATTGGGCAGCCGATCGGGACTCGGGAGGGGTCACATCCGATGACCGAATCTGGAGAAAAGAGAAATGTGGAATGAGCACGAAAGCACAAGTGTGCTTAAATCCTGCTGTGGGAAAAGAAGAAGTTACGCAACCTTACTTGGTATCGAGAAGGAACCTGTCTAAGAACCTAGTGCGGTATCCCGTCATCCCGGCTGGTGTGTAGCCCGGGAGGGAGGATGCTATTTAAGCCCATGGTCTCCCTGGAGTACGTGCCGATATGCTCGTGAAGGGAAAGCGTTGCCGTGCGCAGTCACTCGGCTGCATCTGGGAGACCTGAATGAGGCGGGTGCGCATGCGCAATGGTTCTGATGTAAATGGAAAAGAGGGCGGCCATATTGGAATGGTCCGGTGATGGAAACGAGCTGCTTTAACTAAAAGCAGAATAGCCAAGATACTGTAAAATGAGATACTGTAAAACGAGGGTCTCTGAGGGAGAAGGGCCCAAAGTGAGGAAACATACACTAAAAGAAATGCAAAGAAAAGGCGAAAAAGTGCACGGCAATCTGTGCCAGAGGCCCAAAGTAAGGGCCTGAAAATGAGATATAAAGTCATAGGTAGATGGAAAATGGTATATGGCGATGCCATCTCTGCAAAGGCTTAGCTATAGGAGGGATGCTCAATGGAAAGTGAGCAAAGATATAGTAAAGCGGGGTTTTATGTTCTCCTGAGACTGTTCCAAGGAATGTTGTCGTTGAGGCCAATTTTGTCACTGGACAGGCGATAAATCCATCTTTGCTCCTTCTCCAGGAGCCGACTCTCGATATTAGGTAGACTAGGGTCCAGTGCTTCTATAATGACCCAGCGCATGTCATTGGTCGTATGGCCCACTTCGATGAAGTGGTTTGTCATGCGGGTTGTGTTTCTCTTACAGCGTATGGTGCTGCGATGTTCGCAGATCCTGGTCTTGATCTTGCGATTAGTCATGCCAATATAGATGAGATTGCAGGGGCAAGTGATGCGGTAGATCACGTGTTCTGTGTTACAGTTCGTATGTTGTCTCAATTGCCACATTTTCCCTGGTTCCAAACTGAGGCTTTTGGTGGTTTCAGTGATGTGGCATACACTGCAGTTACCACAGGGAAAATGGCCCACCACGCCCGGGAGCCCCCAGGCATTAAGGACAGTATGGGCTGGCCTTTGTTGTGGCTGTGGTCGGGTGGAAACTATAGTGTCTTTGATTGACCGGGCTCTCTTGTTGGAAAAGAGTGGAAGTTCCCAATCAAAATTGCCTGTCTTCAATATTTTCCAATTTTTTCGGACGATTTGTGTAACTTTTGGGAGACAGCATTGTATGTGGTCACACATGTGAGTGGCGACTGTGTCGATTCTCGTGCTGGTGTTTCAATTAGTCCCTCACGGTTCTGATTCCTGGCCCTTTTGTTGGCTTTGTCTGTAATCCATTTAGGGTAGCCCCGCTGTCTTAGTTTGTCATTTAAATCTCTGGCTTGGGCTTTGTAGTCTCTTATTTCACTGCAGTTTCTGCGGAGCCGGAGATACTGGCCATAGGGGAGATTCTCCCGCAGTGATCTGGGGTGAAAACTTGTGAAGTGAAGGAGGGAATTGCGGGCAGTGGTTTTGAAATGGGTTTTACTCTTTAGTCCTCCTCCTACTGCTTCAATGTCTAAGCACTGGCGTAGCAAGGGGGGGGCGGAGGGGGCGGTACGCCCCGGGCGGCACGAGATTTCGGGGCGGCAGGTAAATTTATCGCCAGCACCCCCCCCTCTCCCCCGCTCTTAGGCGCTCGGCGGCGGCGGCAAAAGGCAGGGACCGCCACGGGCGGCAGAGTGCCTAGCTACGCCACTGTGTCTAAGTCAAGGAATGTAGTCTTGTATCTATCAAAACTGTAGGTGAAACGAAGGTTGGGATCACATGAGTTAAGCCATTCACAGAACGTTGTAAGTGAGACACTGTCACCTTCCCAGATCAGTAAGATATCATCGATATAGCGTTTGTAAAATTTGATCTGGGAAAAGCGTGACTGGTTGTTGTTAAGTAGATGTTTGGTCTCGAAGTAATAGACATAGAGGCCAGCCACGCTGGGGGCAAAAACGCTCCCCATGGAAGTGCCGTACTTCTGTAGGAAGAGCCGGCCTTCAAACTCGAAGAAATTCTCTTTAAGTGCAAGTTTGGCACACTCAAGAACAAACTTTTGGAAGTTCGATATTGCCAATTAGTGTTATTGATTGCAGATTGCAATACCAGCAGGGTATCATCTTGCGGGAGACTGGTATACAAACTCTCCACGTCAAGACTAACCAAAAGGGAGGTATCTGGGTCGTAAGATAGAGAACTAATGAGACCAAGTAGGTCTTTAGTGTCTTTAAGGTACGTGCTGGTGCACTGTACCAATGGTTGCAAAAAATGGTCACAATAGCGTGATAATGGTTCCAGCAGGGATCCTATGCCTGATACAATAGGGCGTCCGGGTGGAGGTATTATGTTTTTGTGCGTTTTAGGCACAATGTAAAAATATGGTATTTTGCTCGATGTGGTTGTTAGGAATTTAGCCTCACTCTTTGTGATGTGGCCTCTGGATTCAGCATCTTCCACAAGGTTAAGGATGCGCATTTTCAGGTCTTCACTAGGATCATGTGTGAGTCTTTCATAGTTCTTGGTGTCGTTCAATAGTCGGTGAACAACGTTCTGTGAATGGCTTAACTCATGTGATCCCAACCTTCGTTTCACCTACAGTTTTGATAGATACAAGACTACATTCCTTGACTTAGACATTGAAGCAGTAGGAGGAGGACTAAAGAGTAAAACCCATTTCAAAACCACTGCCCGCAATTCCCTCCTTCACTTCACAAGTTTTCACCCCAGATCACTGCGGGAGAATCTCCCCTACGGCCAGTATCTCCGGCTCCGCAGAAACTGCAGTGAAATAAGAGACTACAAAGCCCAAGCCAGAGATTTAAATGACAAACTAAGACAGCGGGGCTACCCTAAATGGATTACAGACAAAGCCAACAAAAGGGCCATGAATCAGAACCGTGAGGGACTAATTGAAACACCAGCACGAGAATCGACACAGTCGCCACTCACATGTGTGACCACATACAATGCTGTCTCCCAAAAAGTTACACAAATCGTCCGAAAAAATTGGAAAATATTGAAGACAGGCAATTTTGATTGGGAACTTCCACTCTTTTCCAACAAGAGAGCCCGGTCAATCAAAGACACTATAGTTTCCACCCGACCACAGCCACAACAAAGGCCAGCCCATACTGTCCTTAATGCCTGGGGGCTCCCGGGCGTGGTGGGCCATTTTCCCTGCGGTAACTGCAGTGTATGCCAAATCACTGAAACCACCAAAAGCCTCAGTTTGGAACCAGGGAAAATGTGGCAATTGAGACAACATACGAACTGTAACACAGAACACGTGATCTACCGCATCACTTGCCCCTGCAATCTCATCTATATTGGCATGACTAATCGCAAGATCAAGACCAGGATCTGCGAACATCGCAGCACCATACGCTGTAAGAGAAACACAACCCGCATGACAAACCTCTTCATCGAAGTGGGCCATACGACCAATGACATGCGCTGGGTCATTATAGAAGCACTGGACCCTAGTCTACCTAATATCGAGAGTCGCCTCCTGGAGAAGGAGCAAAGATGGATTTATCGCCTGTCCAGTGACAAAATTGGCCTCAACGACAACATTCCTTGGAACAGTCTCAGGAGAACATAAAACCCCGCTTTACTATATCTTTGCTCACTTTCCATTGAGCATCCCTCCTATAGCTAAGCCTTTGCAGAGATGGCATCGCCATATACCATTTTCCATCTACCTTTGACTTTATATCTCATTTTCAGGCCCTTACTTTGGGCCTCTGGCACACCTTGCCGTGCACTTTTTCGCCTTTTCTTTGCATTTCTTTTAGTGTATGTTTCCTCACTTTGGGCCCTTCTCCCTCAGAGACCCTCGTTTTACAGTATCTCATTTTACAGTAGCTTGGCTATTCTGCTTTTAGTTAAAGCAGCTCGTTTCCATCACCGGACCATTCCAATATGGCCGCCCTCTTTTCCATTTACATCAGAAACATTGCGCATGCGCACCTGCCTCATTCAGGTCTCCCAGATGCAGCCGAGTGACTGCGCACGGCAACGCTTTCCCTTCACGAGCATATCGGCACGTACTCCAGGGAGACCATGGGCTTAAATAGCATCCTCCCTCCCGGGCTACACACCAGCCGGGATGACGGGATACCGCACTAGGTTCTTAGACAGGTTCCTTCTCGATACCAAGTAAGGTTGCGTAACTTCTTCTTTTCCCACAGCAGGATTTAAGCACACTTGTGCTTTCGTGCTCATTCCACATTTCTCTTTTCTCCAGATTCGGTCATCGGATGTGACCCCTCCGAGTCCCGATCGGCTGCCCAATCTCACACATAGTGTAATTATGCCTCTATGTATAGCGTTGCTAGCAGAAGCTCTCCTTTTTAATTGTTTTTAATATAGCCTCAGCGCGCCGCGTGATTATTAGTGTAAAATGCTACTGCTGCACGCACCGCATGATTACATGCGCCCACGCTTGATAGGCACTACCGCCACTGTAGATATTTTCTGCACAGTGCCCCACATGACCACCACTTACGGTGGCCTTGGATCATCCACAGTTCTAGGGTGCCGACTTCTGACAATTTATGTTTAGTTCACCACCCAGAGCAAATATAGCTATTCGATCTCACTGGAAGCTTTACAGCTTCATAGCATCTATAAGACTGGTGCGATCAATATAGGCTGCTTGTCACTCTTCGCATGCAGCATGTTTCACGACATTTAAACCATGCGTACAATCACAGGGTCGGTCTCTGTACCAGCCCATAGTACCGATGTAAGTTTGCATTTTATGTTGCTTAATAATAATGCATATATATGTTTTGTGCTGTCTCTTTCCTCCCACAGGTTTTTTCAGTGTCCATAAGTACGGAGACACTTAGTCCACACACCTTAGCGCGTGTGTAGGTACCTTTTTACTCTTTTCACGTGGCAATACTCACTTTGCCACTCACTTTTTCACCACATGGTCCTGAAGAAAGCCCCACGCAATTCCCACTGTGGGCTGAAACATGTTGACCACACACTTAGTCAACTAGGGATAACAATTTCCGATTCTAGTTGCACCACACTTATTGTTAACCATATCCTGAGCCGCCACTAATAAAGTTCACAGGCAAGGATTCTCAGAGATATTTTTAATTTACATCACATCTCACATATACACCAACCAGCTCCGCTGTAACCAGGCGTTGTAGCACAACCGGGCGGCATTCGGCCACCCGGTTGGGACCCCAATGATGAAGCATGACACCAACTAGGTTGGTGTGTGAGGGGTCTTTTAAACAAACCTAGTGGGTCCATGTACTAACGTAATTAGTGATTGTACCATATCCACACTGAGGGTTCGTCCTTTCTGTTTAAGACAACGTATACACACCCCACACGCAAAAGTCCTTGCTCGAAGTTATCTTGCATGGAATGGCCTTCACACTTACTACCACACCATCCCAGGCGTACAACCGTTGCACACTAAAACAACTCATTGATCCGAGCTGTGGCATTACATCCACAGAACTGGCGCAGGTCAGAACAGTGCTGCTTCAACCAGAGCCACTAACGCAATGGCAGAACATCCCGGACACATGCACAACCCCTGTCACGTGGAACTGTACCGTGCACGTATGCTGCATTTACTGGGGGCACTGCCATTGGCAGTGCTGCGGATCAGTTACCGGCTAAGCTTCCGCCTTGCCAACGTCACCTGTGTTCAGCCTGTGTTGCATTGTCGATCGTGCATATTCGAGTGGTCCATGGATGTCTGCCTATCCAACAGGACGGTAGCTGAACTGGATTTTGACATGTGTGTGCGCCCTGTTGGCCCACGACCAGTAGTGTCACCGTGATACCCGTTTATGGGATGCCTTGATACTTGGAATACATGCTGGCAGCTGGACCTGGGAGATTGCACAACTCCTCGTGTGCAGTGACCACATTGAACCGCTCCCCTATTGGGCTGTAGTACTAATTGGTGAAAGGGGGTGGACGCAGCACATCTGTCCGGACCTGCTAATGGATTGCCTCGTCGTCCTGTTTGATGAAGTCGACAACGACCTCATGTTGGAAATGATAGCCTACGAAGCTGCAATCGCTTTCATGGACGAGTAACTACGTACCTGCAGCCACAACAGAATGGAACCCATTGCACATGTCCCAACACCTTGTTGCATCTTGGAGATCTGGTCACATATCCCACAACAACAGTGGACATGGCTGCATTCGCCTGGACTCCGAATACATGAGCGGACAACAACGCGGGTTAACACACACCTGTGAAAGGTGAGGCACTGCCCCGGAGTGGACAGCAGCGCTTGGCAACGTTCCTCATTCTGACATACTGCTGCATTGGTCTGCATGTTGTGGCACTTATCTTGCCCGTACTGACACGCATATGCTAATAAAGTCTACGCACCTTCACTTGTATTCAACTGTGATGAGTGTTGATTTGAATGAAAATGTGTGTCTCACTGCCTATCTGGGTCACGGCCATACATGCGCATTGATAGCATTACCCAGGGAGTACCTTTTTGTGGAATCACTGTCCCTACATTCATCCATACTGTCATACTTGATTGATCATAGCCATGACACATCTGTGTGAATTAGAATGTTTTATTCGCATTCAGTGGAGTGTTGAAGCTGGAGCAGTACAGGGCCATGCACACCCCACTTTACATTGTTGCCCCGTGGAGGGCCAGCCAGAGTCCTTTAGGGATTGACAAGTTCATCGGAAGAGGAAGACTTCAGTACGCAGTGTGATTGCTGTGTCATTGGTAACCAAACAACATATGGCAGTCCATGTCGAGGTCCAAGGTGAGTGTCGCTGAGTGTATCGGGGGACAGTGGAAGGTGTTATTCCAGGGCATGATGCAGAGGGTAGAACCAAGCTGAAACAGGCCATATGGCGGAGATGAATGCTACCACTTCATTCTTACCACAAAGCCAGATTCATCATCATCTTCGTCCCCTGATGTGTCAGGTGCTTCACATGTGGGTGGTGGTGTTTAGTCTGCATCACTGTATGGCACTGACATATCAGGGGCCGGAGGTGGAATGTCTGCCGCACTGTGTGGCACTGACATTTCAGGGGGCGGAGATGTGGATGGAGTAGTAGCAGCAGCATTCATCCGCGCCAGGCCTTGTGGCGGCAATGCCATGACGAGGATCTGCAGGGCATGGAAGATCACAGCTACATCTCGCTGGTGTGCAGCCGTGGCAAACATTCTTTCCACCTGCATCCGCTCCAAGCTCTCCATCATTCTCCTTATGTGTCCCAACTCCCGGCTGACATCGCTGGAGCCACTCTGACTAGACAGTTGTTCTTGGCTCCGAGTCATGACTCCAGTGATGTCAGCCATGGATTGTTGGAGAGCATGGAACGGACAGTGGGTGTCCGTTAGGGACTGTAAGTCGTCCCTGATGGGACTTAGACACCCACGTATGGCATCTAGTTTGGCTGCCATGAGGTCGAACCCCACCCGCAGCTGATCAGCCATCTTCTCCTGGCACCCTAACACACGGCATTGGAATGCCATGTGTTGGTCGTGGGGGTCCTGGGAGACAGCCGTGGTGGTGGGTGCTTCCTGCTGTGTGGTCTGTGCAGGGGTGGGGTCTCCTCGATGCAGCTGGGCTGCCCTGCTCCTGGAGGTGGGGTGCCGAAGCTGTCCATGAGCTGTTGGAGGGCATCGGTGTCGATGTTGGGGAGGTCCTCTTCATCATCAGTGCTGAGTTGTTGGGTGTGCTCTGCAGGAGGTGTGGATTCTCCCTCTGCAATGTGAAGGGGAGATGCAGATTGACATTGTGTTCACATGTATGTTCACGCATTGTACAAGTTTACTAACAGACTGCATGACAATGTACATTGTGACTGTTTGTGAGGAGATGCCTATTTGATGCGGGACAGTTGACATTTCTACACCATCAGGGATGTGAGGTTGTACTTGTACATTATCATCTCACAGTTTCCTGCTATGCCAAATGCGAATGGCCATTTTCTACACACAAGCGGCAGCAGTTGTGTCCTCTGTTCTGTTGTGAAAGTGTTGCAGTTTGTACCACATTGTCAATGTTGAGGTGCTCTGATTCTTATGTGTGTGTGCTGCATTGTGGGTGTGTTGCCCCTTCAGCTCTGATTTGGCTGGCACTTATCCCTTTCAGGCGGTGTGCCTTTCACTTCTGTGCTTATACAGTGCTGAGATATTGCAGACTTGGGTAAATTGGGCTCTTGGTCGGAGTTGTGACTCTTGGGCATGGTTTGTCCGCAGATGTGCTATACTTAATTGTGCATGTGTGCCATTGTGCCCATCTCCCCCGTCCCCCAGTCCCTGGTCGTTACTCACCCTGTTGCTGTTGGCTCAGGTCATGTTGTGCAGTGTCCGGTCCCCCAACTCCTGCCACCGTCTCCCCAATGATGACTCGGGTCACCATTTCCTCCATCTCATCCAGCTCCTGGTGTGTCGCTGGACTCCGACCTCCAGTCTGCATTGCTGCTTTCAGGTTGGCTGCGAGTTTCAGCTTGGCTTTGTGCTTCACATCAGTCCAGCGCTTCTTGCAGTCGTCCACTTCCCTTCTCTTCAATCCGACTGCATTCACCTTGGCCAAGATGGACTGCCATATTGTATTTTTAGTTGCCAATGACAGTGGAGGTGATGAACAGTTGGTGGTGGTGTTCTATCACCTCCGTAATGAGGATCTGGTTTTCCTGCGTACTGAAATGTGGGTTCCTCTTCTTCTTCTCCTTGCCCTTCCCTGACCCGAGGTCCCAGGCTGGTCCTCCATGGGGCTTGTGGGGTTCTGGTTGTCCTCTGTACTTGCTCCGGCTGCCTCCATTGTGCTTCGCAGTTGTTTGTGTTTTGTTTGTGTTTTTTGTTGCCGCTTTTATAGTGGTTTTTCCCGCCTGACTTGTGGGACTAGCAGGCCTGGCGCTGCTTATCGCTGAATTTTTTATCGCAGTTGGGCCCATCGCAACTTTTTTCACGTTAGGGTTTAGATTTTTATCGCCGTCCCGGTAATTTTATCGTGGACATTTGACGCGTTATCGGGAAACTATCGCATGTTACCGCCGTGTTGAGAATACGACGCTAACACGGAGTTATTTTACCGCGATAGACGGCGATATGAAAAATTGCGTTAGCCTATTTTGGCGATGATTATCGCACATTCTTGAGAATATCCCCCATTGTTTTCTGTCTGTATTTATCTGTAAAAATACATAAAAACGGAAAACAGGGATCCTTAAATATAATACATAGAGAGGGGCTTTGGAACAGACTACTTCAGACGTTGGTTAATCTTGTTACAAAAAGCTTTACAACAACAAAATAAATGTTTTTTTCCCTGGCTCCCTATGATAAAGTATAGGAAAAATGTAAAAATCTTTATTTAACTCGAACATAAATACTAAACCTATTTTTATATTACATAAATTCATTTTATATATGTATTTTTAATGTAGAACAAAATAGAAATGAGCCAGCACTAATAATACATCTTTAATTAATGGAAAAATATATTAAATTATATGAAAATATTTTTTGAAATTAAAATTAGAAAAATAAATTCCCACCTAAAAAATATATTATGCTTTAATAATTATTAAAAGTGATGTACAGAATTAATTTAAATAAATGTAATTATTTTATAAAAGCTATTGTTACATTAATTCAACAGTATTTCCGATGGGGTTTTATTTTAATTTCTTGCCTCCATTATTTTCTATAGGAGGACATTGCAGTGACTGGCCATGTATGGTGCTGGACTTACTACTGTTTTTAGGTAATAGCTTACACTCAGATTTAGTGAATAGCCAGAAATAGTACACTTACTCAAAAGTAATTGTAAGTTACCTTTGTGAATTAGGCCCTTAGCACCTTAATCGTATCTTCATATCATGTGAAACAAATCATGATTTGGAATTCATCTGTGTTCTGTCACAGGATGTAAACCCCAAGTTTAACTGAAACAGTTTTTAAAGTCTTTAGTAATGTTCAAAGTGTAATGATCAAAATAGTTCAACGCTCATTTTCTCAACACACCCTCATTTTCAGAATACTTCTCTGTGTTCCCAAGCTCCTTCCAACAAACCGCCAGGGAAACGGCAGTTCTTTGCAAAAGGAAATTCTGAATCTACGTAGAAAAGCCCTAGCGTCAACAAAAAGGTATCACAATTGCATAGCAAGAACACTGTGAAACAAGAGGAAAGATTTACCTGATAACCCAAGATTGCTGTCTCCATCTTCAAACAACATGTAAGTTCTGGGACTGCGGAGAAACGTAGTTCGTCGTCTGGGTGCCATCAATTAAGGTGTTCTCCATACACGTCAAATCTTAAACCAGACAGCACCGACACCCTTTGGAGACCATCATCCTTTCCTTCTCTGTAATGGACTTGGCGCTAGAGGTAAGTTATACCACCTGATATGTCTCCTCACATTGTTATGGCCTTGTTTGAACCATTATGTGTTTTTTGTTTTTATTAAATTGGTATGGGAATGTTATTTGATTTATTTCTTGACTCTAATGTTGTTTTGTGCTGGTACATACTTAACCAACATTTTCTCTGAGAGAAGCCTATACCATATTCTACAGTTACAAGGATAAGCCCAGAATTCCTCACAGAAACCTGTGTTTACTTTATGGACAGTAAGGGTTATATGTAGCAACAGGCAGGTTGCAAATAGTGGATGAAAATTGTACACCAACTTTTTTGCAACCTGCCTGCCATTTTGCAATGCAGCCTGAGTACACTTCAGTTGCATCACAAAATGCCCATTCGCAGGGGATCACAGAACGATCTGCTTAATGAATAATAATTAGACATTGTTAGAGATTGGGTTACTGGCTGACTTGGGTATGCGCGCTGATCAAGCAGCAACCACAATCCTACTCAGGGTAAGAGGCAGGCAAACCCTGGTAGCTTGGCACAGAGCAGTCAGGAGTAACTTAGAGGCAGTGTGTAAAGTATTTGTGCAAAACTTCAGCCAGTAAAACAGTGAAAACACCACACAAAAAGATCCTACACCAGGTTAGAAAAATATATCTGACTTTAATAAATAAAACAATACCAAAACGACAAACATCCAATTAGTAGAACCAAAGATATTGATTTTTTAAGTTGATAGTGAAAAATAGCGCCAAAAAGCACAAAGCGCTATTGGGGATATCTGGTCGTGCCAGACCGGGGCAAAGTCACAAGTTCGGGCCGACCACGATGGAGTGTGGGCCATCTTCAGGGACCCAGTTAAGCCCGCTGAACAGATTACCTTAAATGCTGGTTGCGGAGCGTTGCGTGGATCCGCGCCGAAGATGCGTCGTGCAGCCGAAGTGATGCGTCGGTTCTGAGCAGCAGCGAGGCTGTGGTGCGAGGTCCTGTTGCGTCGACATCAAGGATCCCATCGACGAGGCTTATGATGTGAAGTCCAGTGTTGAAGATGCACTGCACAGTCGAGGCAATGCGTCAGTTCCGATGAGCAATGAAGCTGCAACGCAGAGGTGTGGCAGCGTCCCTGAGGCTGGCAACAATGAGAGATTCAAGGAGCTGTGCCTTGGAAAGCATCGCGCAGTGGCGGTTCTGAAGGTGATGTGTTGGTCCCGAGATGTGGATTGTGGCGGCGATGCAAGTCTTTTGAGACGGTCCAGTCCACACAGCTGTGGCGATGCATTGGTTCCGCTGGTAAGAACCTTAGGCCCACTTCCAAAGGTCAAGGACTGGGGTGGCACCACTTTGCAGGGTAGACTGACAGATGGCAGAGTCCAAGTGCTGATGAGAGCAGGTTGGAAGCCTATTATGTCCCTGAGGCTTCAGATCAGAAGGCCAGCCAACTAGCCCTTGGAGTCACTCTGGGTTCTGGGTTCAAGAGATGCAGGTCCAGTCCTTCTCACCCAGGCAAGAGGGTAGCAGGCAGCAGTTCAGCACAGCACAGTAGGAGTCCAACAGAGTTTAGCCCAGCAGAGTGGCAGTCCTTCAGCAGCACAGCAGTCCTTCCTGGCAGAAACGTCCAGGAGTGATCGACAGTGGTGGTGTCTGAGGTCCAGTACTTTTACCCAGTGGTGCCGTCAAAGTGGGGGAGACTTCAAAGACATGCCTTTGAAGTGCACATATGTCCTTCCTTCCTGCCTTGACTTCAAAATCACTACAGGGGGGTATGCAGCACTTTGTGTGTGGACAGGACACAGCCTATTCAGGTGTAAGTGAGGCTGTGCCCGCTCCTCCCTCACATCATGCCAGAGATGGCCTATTGAGACACACCGAAGCTCCCATTGTGTGTGGCTGTCTAGGAGGAATACACAAAACCCAACTGTCAACTACACACAGTCATATGTTCAGAGACAGGGTACTGGCGCCTAAATGGCTAAAGCAAGAAAATGTCAACCTTCTAAAAGTGGCATTTTCAGAATTATATTTAAAATACAACTTCACCATAAGTTTGGATTTTAAATTTGATTCCAGAGACACAGGCTTGAAGGGTTTATCGCTTCCCAATTGGGGATTACACTTATAAAATGTAATAAGGCAATCCCAATGCTATCCCATGGGAGATATAGGCCTTGCAGAAGTGAAAAACAAATTTTAGAGTTTTTCACGACCAGGAACGTGTAAAACAAAAGTACATGTTCTTCCTTTTAAATACATTGCACCTTGCACACTGGGTTGACCAGGGCCTACTTTAGGGGTGACTTATACGTATAAAAAGAGAAGGTTTGGACCTGGCAAAAGGTTTACTGTGCCAGGTCGACATTGCAGTGTAAACTGCACACACAGACTCTGCAATGGCAGGCCTGAGTCATGGTTAAAGGGCTGCTTAAGCGGATGTCCCAATCAGTGTAGCAGGCCCACTAGTAGCATTTAATTTACAGGCCCTGGGTACATGTATTACCACTTTACTAGGGACTTATAAGTAAATTAATTATACCCATTGGGGACGAACCAATATTACCATGTTTAAGGGACAGAGCACAAGCACTTAGGCACTGGTTAGCAGTGGTAAAGTTCGCACAGTCCTGATTCCAACACAAACAAGGTCAGAAAAGTGGAGAAGGAAGGCAAAAAGTTGGGGGGAGGATCACCCTAAGGCTGTCATGTCTAACAGACATGTTTCTATTTGTGACACTTTGCAATTGACTACCAACACAGAAATAGTGGCCTGCAAGACACTGCAGCACTCCACCCCCAAATTTGTATTCCCAAACAAGGAACATTTTTTATAGAAACTCATGTTTTTTTATAGGAGAAGTTGTTGCTTTAAAACAATATTTTCCATTTGGAAAGACATCGGGGGAGAGGACTGGGTCCTCTTTCAGAATCAGTTACCGCCGACTTTGAAATGTCAGTAACTTTTTAATGGTTGGTACCACTATTGCGGTCACAAACCATTTTATGTCAGGACCAGAGGCACAAATTATGCTTCTCAAACTTTACTGCAATTTGTCAGCAGCCAATTAAAGCAGTGAAAACACAAAAGGACCTTTCCCATAAGCCCCTCAACCAATCAGAGCACACCACTCCCTATATCAGGGGCAACCCAGAAAGCCTCCTCCTCTTTTGTTGCTGCTGCAGTCAAAGTTAAGTACCATCCTGCACGTTCTCTTTACATATTAGTGCTCAAGTTTATATATGCTTTTGAAGCATTGAGGTTTATCGCAGGTATGCTATGATCGATAACCTATCTGTATATTGTGACAGGTTTATCTATTATTGTTTCTGTGCTTTCTGCATGCTTTGCGCTGGCGCATCTTGTACTCTCCGGCAGCCGGCTTCCACCGTGTCTCTCTCTGTCAGGCAGTTCTCTTTCTGTCCCGCCTTCGGCAGGCCAGGACCCACCACCATGAGGCATTCTCTCAGTCGGGAGAGCCATGTGGAGCGGATACTTATCTCAGGTGCTGCCTCAACACATTTTTCTGACTGCAAAGGACAGAATCGGCATTTATTTGGGCCATATTTCACCATATCTGTTTTTCCAACTTGTGCCATTCCTGATCCAGCCCCATTTCACGCTGCATGCTCCTAGCATGTCTCAGTGGCTTTGTTGGATACATAGCTCTGAGGGGCCCTGAGAAACATTTGGAAACCATATACCTTGTGGTGACGAGGCACCAACCTCTAGACAATCCAGGGAGTCTCTGTGCCCCCCACCCCAGTGTTACTTGGTACGTCCCCCTCCCCTCTAACACCTTATACTCCTGGGGTGTGCGTTACCATACCTACAACCTCAGCTATGGATCAATCTGGTTCTTCCCTAGAACCATTGGAGCCCTACGCTGTAAAGGAGTTTCGATTTGGGGAAGGACAAGCTGAGGCCCTTGATACCTCCATCCAACACTCAGTTAACAAGGCTCTGACACCAGCCCTCCAACCCTTTACCCAACAATTATGCCTTATTGCTGAACAAGTCCCCACTCTCCACCCCCTCCATCCTGGCTGATCTCCTTGCCTCTACTCTAGGCCCTTCCAAGAAACCCCCACCCTGGGGAGATAAATGTCCTCACTTCAATGCCTTTGCCCGTCTCACCCACTCATTCATTATGGACCACATGTATAGCTACCCTTCAGGGCCCAGTCCCCCACCCACTTCTGACCCTTCTGCTAACCAGCAGGTTGATGACCCACCCCCTTCCCCCCACCTGACCCATCACTCTCTCCTCCTTCTGACATCAGCCCCATACCCTCCAAGAAACAACAGGCTTCCCTACCCTCCAATTCTTCCCCGGACCCCTCTCAGGTAGACCTCCTTGATTTTGACCCTGACGAAATTGTCCACCCCAGGTCTAGAGACTGGACCCCTCACCCTGAAGTGGCACTTTACATGCACGCCAATCTCTGCAAGGGTTTTGACAAGAAGATGTGTGAGAGGATCTGCACTGCATGCCCACGCCCTACATTGCAAGACAAGTTGTCAGATACCTCAGAGGTAGATGCAAATATAAAACCTTTCCTTAAAATGTTTGCGAAAGACACCAAGAAGAGCATCGATAGGGCCTGGCGGTCATGCCAAGATCGTTTATTGGATGTCACTAGGCCTCTGGAAAAAATCTGGAACTGGCAGTCGACGCCATAGAGTCTGGCATCCCTATTGACCCTGAAGTCCTGGACAGTTGGGCCCAATGTGCAATTTGTCAGGTCAGCAATGCCAACTGTGCCATCTCTTCAGAACGCGGGAAGTCCATTCCAATGCGCATCAATCTGAAACTCTTGGAGCTGGCCCGGCAGAGGCCTGCCTGGTGGCTAACGGACTTCTGTTTGGCAACCCCTTCATTAAGGACCTGGGAAAATTCATTAATACTTTCACTGCTCTTAATAAGGCTCAGGCTTCACTGAAGAAGGTACTCCACATGGAGCTTTTTGCCAGGGTTGGGCGTTACCGAGGCCGCTAGGTCTCTACGAGGTCTCTAGTGAGATTATCATGACTGTCAGAATTCCTCCTGGCAGGACTCTGACAGCGGTCCCTCCTTTTACCCCACTCGTTCCCTCTTCCGCAGAGCCAGACAGGGCAGGGGAGGCGGTCGTGCTGGTGCCTTCAGCGGATCGCAGCTGTCACTCACAGGTGAGACTGATTTTACCTTCAGTGATTTCTTTGGGGGTCAAATACGTTTCTTCCTTCACAACTGGACTCAGCTTACTCAGGACGCCTGGATTCTCCAGATGGTGTAAGGGTATTAGATTGAGTTTTGTGGGATCCCTCGCAGCTAATTCTTCCTTGTCCTCTGTCTTTTTCCCTTCCAGACCATGCGGTCATAGACAAAGAGATCCAAGATATGCTGAAGAAAGGGGCCATCTCACCTGCTCGCCGTCACCCAAGGGGGTTGTGCAGCACCATTTTTCTAGTCCCCAAAATGCGGGGGCAGCCACAAACTGGTTCTGAATCTCAGGGAGTTCAAAGGTTGGGTTTACTACCACCATTTCAAGATGGAGGCCATTCTCCTTCTCAGGGATTTACTCAGGAAGGGCAACTGGTTGCTCCAGCTGGACCTGATGGACACCTACCTGACGGTGCCGATTTATTCTGCTCAATGACGGTTCCTCCATTTCCAATTCAATTGCGGAACTGTTTGCTTAAGTATTCAGCTCTTACCTTTGGGCTATCTTCCGCCCCTTGGTGTTTCACCAAGTTGATAAAACCCGTTGTGGAGTTTCTTCGGGCTCACGAAGTTAGGCTCATCATTTAGCTGGACAATCTCTTAATACTAGCTCAAGAGAGAGAGAAATCACCTCCTTGTGAATCCATAGTTGACGATCTCTCTGCTTCAGCAGCTGGGGTTCCTAATGAATGTGGGGAAAACCAAGTTGACCCCCTCCAATTCAGTGCAATTCCAGGGTCTCCAAATAAATTAAATGATGGTACAACTATTGCTGCCCTCTCAGAAAGTCCGGGATGTTAAACGGGATTAGAGATCCCTTCTGCGCAAGACGCTGGTCTCCTTACATCATATTGCTTGAATCGTGGGGCTTCTCGGCTCCTCCATTCAAGCCATCTTCACGGGCCCTCTGCACTACCGAGGTCTCCAACGCCTCAAAATTCACCACCTCCAGAGGGCTTTGTCTTACTTGGATCTGGTTCCCCTTACCAAGGAGACCAGGGACAAGATGGAATTGTGGCTACGTCACATGGACGCTTGGAACAACCGTGCAATCTTCGGGTCCGAGCCAGACATCACTGAGTCAGATGCGAGCTGATAGGGATGAGGGGGCCCATTGTGGCTCGATTTCTACAGGAGGGGAGGGGCGTTGGTCAGAGGAGGAGCTGCACTTTCCCATCAACTGCCTGGAACTGCTGGCTGGGACCTTTGTTATCAGGGCTCTGTCCCCTCAGAAATTCTCAGGATGCACTCTCTTGCGGATGGACAATGTGTCAGCCGCCCATTATGTCAACAGACTGGGGGGCGGGCACCAGGTCCCGGATGTTAGCGGAGATCACCAAAGATTTTTGGCTTTTTTGCATGCAGCACAAGATTGCAGTAATCACGGAGCATCTTCCTGGTCGTTGCAATGTGATCTCTGATTGTAACTCCAGGTTTCTGAGGGATGCCAGCAGTAGGAGATTTGATCCTCCTCTCTTTCAATGGCTTCAACATCTGTGGGGTCCTTGTCAGATAGATCTGTTTGCTTCACGTCTCAACAGTCAGCTTCCACAGTTTTTTAGCTGGAGGCTGAATCCTCTGGCCTTAGCAAGAGATGCTTTTCTTCAGGACTGGAGTCAGGGTCTGATGTACACTATTCTTTCTTTCCTGATGATTCCTCAAGTGGCAGCTCAAGTGAGAGATCAGAATTTGAACTTGATCCTTGTGAAGCTGTTCTGGAGAGCTCAATCCTGGTTCCTGACTCATGGATCTCTCCTGCGACTTTCCAGTCCAACTCCCATCCTTCCAGGAACTACTGACAGGTTTGTAAGGGGGTCTCATCCTCTGGTACATCCGGGATCTCTTCAGCTCATGGCTTGGCATCTTTCAGGGCTCACTGGAGACTGCCTGGGCTTTCTCAGCAGGCTGAGCTCTTTCTCTCACAATCTTGGTCTTGAAATACACACAAGCGATCAGCGTCTGTGTGGTGCCCCAGGGTCAGTTGGTGTGATCACAATGTATTGATCCCCTTGGACAGACTTGTCAAATGTAGTGAATTTCCTGTCATCTTTGGCAGCAGACGGAATGGCTTATCGATCAGTCAACAACTTTCGATCAGCCATTTCAGCTGGTCATCTTCCTCTTGAGGGGAAACCCATTGGCAAACATCTGTTGATCTGTGGGGTTATGAGGGGCATTTCCATTTTGAATACTCCTGCCCCTCGCTATTCTCAACTTTAGGGTATGAAGATAGTCCTCCGGTTTCCACAGATCTGGCCTAAGAACTCCTTATTGTCTCGTAAGCAATTGTCAGCTAAACTAAACCTTCTCCCATGCCTCCTTTGTTGCTGCAGAGTCTCAGATGTGAGAGTTCTCGACATTGCAGGTAGAGTTCTTACTCCAGAAGGAGTTTTTTTTTTAAATTACCAAATGTGTAAAGACTTTCTCGAATGTATTTCTTATCCCAGTTTTCTCGGCGATTCTCAGCTATGTGTTGTTTAGTGCCTTAGAGCATATGAACTTGTGACTCACCTTTTTAGACGGGATCCAGCTGTACAGTTGTTGATTGTACTTCAGAAGCCCTATGGCTCCGTAACTTCAGCTACCTTAGCACGTTGGGTCAAATGGACATTGACTGAGGCTGGTGTGGATGTAAGTGTTTTTGGCCCCCACCCTGCTAGGGGGGGTATGACGTCGAAGTCTTTTGCCTTGGGTTCCCATCTAGAGGACATTATAAGAGCTACTGACTGGTCCTCAGATATACCTTTAACTGTTATTATTATAAACCTATTACAAATGTTGCCTCTGTGGTGGTGGATCAGCTTTGAGCAAGCATAATCTGAGCCTCCAGTCCTGACATAAAATTAAAAAATGTCAAGCATTCGTGTCAAGGATTTTCAATTCTATTAAGGACATGGAGGTGAGGGTTGTCCCACCCATTGTTTATTGTTGCAATGTATTAAATTGCTCTGTTTATATTGATGAATGTTCCCTCCCTATGAGTATGTTTCGGGTCATTTGGCAGAGGTTACTCCTGTTGCTTTGTCATGCAATTTCAGAGCAGAACTGAGAGTTTTCCAGGCTAAATATCTGTGTTGCAGTTCGATTATTGACAACATCGGCCACGAGTTGTCACGGCGATCTTCTCGTCTTGCTCCGAATTGATGGATTGAGTTCCCGTTCCTACGGAGCAGTTGGTCGTCGCACACATATTATTAGAAGTTCTTGGACAAATTATGTTAAAGGAACTTTGTGTTTGTTGCAATGAAAGAGGAGGAATTACCTGCAATTTTTATCAGGAGTCTAGGGGTATTGCAGGTACTTATGGTGGGTGTTAAGACTCCTTGTTTTATTAATGCTGCAATGACAGGCCGAATTCCAGCTTTTGGCACTGGATGCAGAGGATATGTGTGGGATCTGAGGCAATTTCTTTATGGTGTTAACCGTAACCTTAACTGGATCACCTGAGAGTAAACATCCTACATCATTCACATTTTCAAACCACGATGAAGGTACTTGTTTGAGTCACTCTCTGAAAACTTTATATTACACATTTCTGTTCCTCATTCAACCCTCTTGTACTGACACACAATAACTGGTGACAGTGATTAACTCCACTAAACCTTTTGTCTGGTACCCAATACAGATAGTACGCAACTGCTCCTGAACATTCGTATAGTAATTCCTTCGTAAAAGTAGCACCTACATCTGGCTGAGTCTGTTTCACCAGTCGGTAAATGCCTAAATATCTCTCAAACAGATCTTTTAGTATATACAAGTAATCTGCAGGTGGTTCTCCTTTATTTTGCTTACAATTGCCCTTTTATATCAATTTATTTCTCGCTGCACTTGGCACCACCAATCTCAGCAATTGATTCACATCCACCCAATCGAGTTTATAGCATTCAAACGTACTCTACAACTCCTCACACAATCTCAAACTGTTTTAATTGATTTTAGGAATTTGTTTGATCAGGTTTACAGGAGACCATGGGAGCTGCATAGTCATTATTATCTCTCCGGGACCTGGGTATTCTCTTAGAGGGAGGAGGGGTACTGGGGTTTTATTTTAAAGATTGTCATCATCAATGCTGCTAGAAGATGGTGTGGTTGGTCCCTCGCGGGTGGTAAAAATAGAGGCTTTAACTCGTCAGCTTGCAGTGTACCTAATGCTATCATGGGTAATATTCCGACTGCGAGGCTGAGCTGCTCAGGCTCTAGCTGAGAATGATCAGACATTAGGTCTAGATCGGATGTGCAGGGTTTCCTAGTCTGCTTATTGTCTTTCACACTGTATGCTGTCCTAAAGCACATTGCTGCCAGCCAAACCACTAGCTGCTGGTACAGCTGCATTCACTTGAGCATTTTTTCCTTGGGCTCCTGGTGCTGCCTGGGTGGCCAGGAATGCCCCATTTATGGGCGCTCCAGCTAGAGCTCCTCCAGCTTTACCCGATCGCATGGGGAACCTTAAAACATCCGGTATAGTTCCTTCTTCTGGGCCTATTTTGGTGGCAGTAACTTGGGGAATCTAGTTAGGAGGAGTTCAGATAATGGGTGCATAAGCCCTAGCTTTTAAGTAGTTAATTTGGTATTGGAGTCTTTTATGGGTCATTCAAGCTTTTTTGTTTGCTTGCTCATACAATTTCAGGAAAACTGGCCAATGTGTATCTACTTTTTTTTTAGGATCCTTAAACTGCCTTCTCAAGTTGCATGAGCATTCTAAATCAAAGGTACCTTCCTCTGAAAGGACTTCTTTCCATTCTTGCTTGTGAGTCCCATCGACTGTTTCAGAAACCTGCACATACATTGTCAGTACTGGTGCGCATGGCATGAGCATGAGTTCTTTTTGCTGGGGGCTCTTCATTCTTAGATTTTCTTGCCCCCATTCATAACTGACGTAAGCTTACTCAATGAGGAACAAGTTAATGTGTATGCCAACCAGTACATAATTTGTAAAAAAAAATAAGTTCCAGGGCCCTCGTCAGGAGGCCATTGTAGCTTGCACCACCCATTGCTCCTACCAGCACTGCCAATATGTTGGAGGTGGCCCTTTTTGCAGGGTTATCCCCAAATCTTTTGCTTCTTCCTCCTATTTTTTCCTGACCTGTCTTCGTTGGTTTTAGGACTCTGGGCACTTTACCACTGCTGATCAGTGCTAAAGTGCATATGCGCTCTATGTAATTTGTATTATCGATTGGTGTTTCCATGATTGGCATATTTGATTTACTGGTAAGCCCCTAGTAAAGTGCACTGAGTGTGCCAGGGACTGTAAATCAAATGCTACTAGTTGGCCTGCAGCACTGATTGTGCCACCCACATGAGTAGCCCTGAAAAGGTAACTCAGACCAGCCACTGCAGGGTCTGCGCGCAGTTTGTAACTGTCATGTCGACTTGGCAAGTGCACCCACTTGCCAGGCCCTAACCTTTACTTTTCTTACATGTGAGTCACCCCTAAGGTAGGCCCAAGGTACCCCTGTGGGCAGGGTGCAGTGTATGTGAAAAGTAGGACATGCCCTGATGTGTGTGGCATGTCCTGATAGTGAAATACTGCCAATTTCGTTTTTCACTATTGTAAGGCTATCTGCCCCATAGGATAGAATGGGAGTTTATTTATAACATCTTATAAATATAACTTTCCATTGGGGCAAGTTAGGAAAATAAAGTTTAGTATGCCTGAACTCAGAATGTTAAAATGCATCTTTTAGTGAGGGTCATTTTTACATTTTGTGTTTGAAAATACCACTTTTAGAAAGTAGGTATTTTCTTGCTTAGCCATCCAGTGTGCCTTTGCTAGGATGTGTATTGACTGTCTGGCTTTGGAGTGACAGGGGCTGGGGATGTGCAGTGGCTCCAGAGAGTCTGGATGAGTCAGGGCTGGGCTGAATAGACCTTGGCTGCATTTAGAGTAGTGGGAGGAGATTTCCTTGCACCTGAATGGGCCTGGTCTGCTGCAGATAATGCTGTCTCCGCCTCCTGCTGGGAAGCTGGGCCAGAGAGGACCAAACTGGTTTGGACTGAGCACAGACACACTCTGCCTGAGAGAACAAAGGATTAAGTAGTATAAATACTGGGGCCCAGACCCCAGAACTTTACAAATATTTTGGAACCAAGAAGACTATCAAGAAGAAGAGCTGGAGAAGCTGTGAGGAGAGACTACCACTTTGCTGTGTGCTTTGCTGTGTTGGCCTGCAGTGGCTGCTTTTATCTTGGGCAGTGAAAGGACTGTACTGAACTTTCTGCAACTTCCTTTTTGTGAGTTTCTCCAAGGGCTTGCGGTAGAGATTGCCCCTGTTCAAGAAGTCTCAGGAACAGCAAAGACTTCAAGTTCATCCGTTACCAGCACTGGGGACTGTGTGTTTTGTGCTGCAACAGAAGAAAAGCAACCTGACGCCTTCAACGACGCCGCTGCTGATTCCGTGTCCTGAAGGCACCGCAGAGGGCACTGCCGCACTTTGTGCCGCAACCCTGGTCTCACCGACGCCGCCACCGCGACCTGTGGGCACCGCACTCCGGACTGCCTCGCTTCACACCGTCGCCCTGGTATCCCCGACGACGACGCTCCATGCCGACATCGACGCCGCTGCTTGCACTGTGGTTCAAGGGCACCGCTTGTAAGTTACATGATGCACCGTCCTCATCCCACACCGCAGCCTTGGCCCGCCGGCGCCATCGACTCCAGTTCGTCAGCCAACGACAGCGCTTCAGCAACGATGAAGCCGCTGCTTGCACCGTGATGAGCACCGCATCACTTCGCACCGCAGCCCTGGTCTCACCGACGCTGATGGTCAACCGTCACTGAGCCGCTGCCTGCACCGTGACCTGAGGGCACCACTCGCCGCACCGCTGCACTTCGCACTGCAGCTCCGACGCCTGCTGACGCCGGCACTCCCGACTTCAACCGCGAGGAGTTTGATCTGCAACACGTGTGACTTCAAGGGCCCGACGACTCCTGCACCGACCTCCGGAACCGATGCCTGCAGATGCCGGCCCTTCGGGGCTCATCGAGAGGTCACCGACGCCCTACATTTCTAAAGGTACTGTTGTGCAGGTCTTCCCGACACCGTAGCTGGCCCGCGACGCAGCGGTCAGCCGGAACTGTTTGGATTTGTTGTTCACGACACCGTGATAGCCCCAGACAGAGCCCTTGACTTCAAGGAGCTGTATTTCAAGTCTATTTTCATTACTGAAGATTTCTGAGAACTGTATGGTGGATTTTTATTGTTTTTGGTCTTGTTTTGGATATATTAAAATTTTGGATATTTTTCTAACCTGGTATGGTGTCCTTTTGTAGTGTCTTCACTGTATTACTGTTGGTTATGTGCAAATGCTTTACACACTGTCTCTAAGGTAAGCCTGACTGCTCATGCCAAGCTACCAAGGGGGTGAGCAGGGGTTATTTTAGGAGTGTAACTCCCTTATCCTGACTAGAACGAAGGGTCCCTACTTGGACAAAGGTGCAAACCGTTGCTAACTAGAGACCCCCATTTCTAACACATTGACAGTACCATCACAACTACTAACAATCACACTCCTAAAAGTGTGACAATTCAGACTATTCCAGGTCCCCCAAGCTATAGGAATGGCTTAGGTGGAAGGTATTAGTGACATTTAACGTATATTGAATTAATAAACAGCTGTTGTTGTGCTCATTTCTAGATTTAATAACCAGCACCACCATGTGGCAGACTGTCATGTGTTTACAATTGAATGCTGGTGCCAAGCATCAGAAACCACCGGCTTAAATTAAGCACTGATGCCAACTTCATGCTGGAGTTCAACCCGTGGAGGGAGGCAGAGCTGCAGAGAAAAGTGAGGAAGAAGGGGACTTTCAGTTATGCATCTAACTGCTCTTGTGAAGGGAGGACAGGAAATATCTCGCATTCACACTCACTGACACCCTACTTTCAGAAATGATAACATTTTGTAGAAAACTCAGAGGTGGCTGAATGAGTAAGCCTCTGTTGCATGTACCTTTATTGTTACATAGGCTGCCCTAAGATCCTGACACTCCTGTCTATTGTCCTCTCTTTCACACTATTTCTAGAGCCCTCTTGCTCTGTACAGTTACACATCTGAGACTCCACCAAATTAATAGCTCAACCTACCTTGTCCTGTAATCTCCTACCTAGACAACAGTTCACATTTACCCAACTTGAACTCTCAAAGAATCAAAATAATAATGAACAGGCTTCACATATGAATGTGGCTGTGCTAATTCTGTCTGACCTGATTGGAGGGTAGTGTGCTGTGCCTTACTCCTCCTCTCTCCCTTACGTTTGACAGTGTCGAGTCCGGTCCACCTCTTTCTCCGTCTCAACTGAGTGTAGGCGGTTCCTGAGTGAGGCACTAGACTTTCAGAGAAATAACACAAAACACATGTACGTTTATGTGGAGTTTCAAGACATTTATTTAGCAAATCAAGTAAAGTGCATATTTCTGTGCAAAGCGACAGCATGTCCCCTCAATAGCAGTGAGCATCTAATGCTGACCCCAACCCTAATTGCCTGACTTTTATAGGTATCTCTACATGCATTGCTCGAAATGAGAGTACGCATGACAGAAACCGAAACTCAAATTAGCAAGGGCACAGCTTTCAAATGAGAAGACCAAAAATGAACCTTGAATACCATACAAGAAATGTAAATTACCAGATGCTGAGCTAATCATTTATGAATCCTTGCTTTGAAGTGCCAAACAAAAAAAATTAGTCTGCATGCATCAGAAGCAAGAAAGCCGAGCTGTATATAACATGGGCACATTACAAAACAAGATGGCAGCTAATTATTAACATGGTGCTAGCCATTACTGCAATTTTAAAGCAATATTCATGTGGTTTCTTACCCCAATGTATGCACTTGCTCCAATATTTGCAGGACTAGAGTGACAATAGTCAAACCTACTCCCTAAATGTACATAGTTTCCTCAATGTTTGTTAGACTGGAGTTAAAATAGTAAATCTGACCTCCCCAAATATATGCACTTTCTCTAGTGTTTGTTAGAGTAGAGTTAATTAGTAAACTTGACTTCCACTCCACACAAAGTATGCATTTTCTCCAATATTAGTAGGATTGCAGTTACAATAGTATATTTCAATTGTTTTTCCTTTTTTTATTGGTTTTGAAGTAAAGTTTGGTTACTACATGTTACTTTATACAGAAAGGTATTTTTTTAGATATTTTTGAGCATATTTAATCTTAAATTATGTATTTGTTTAAATTATTTTATTATTAAAATTTCAATTTTGTTTTAGTATTGTAAATTATTAATTTTGTCACATATTTCCTATATAAATATTATTTGTAATGGTGTTATATATGTTTTTCTATTTTCTATTATATGTTTTTTAAATAAATAATAATTATATGTTTATGCTGTGTTTTATTCTTAAATATAATTTACTAATAAATGTTTTTGTATAATTTTGTATAATAAATGTAATGTCATTTATTTTCTAAATGTAAAATTATTGTTTCATTAATGGATAAATTTTGTAAACTTACATGCATTTTTTTAAAATTAACTTAGTAAATGGCAAGGCAAAATAACTTTATTTCGGTTCATTGAACCATAAAAGTACAAATACAAATATCATAACATAATAAGATGCAATCTATGCTGTTTGATTTAAAATCGTAACAAATCAAACGAATAAAATGAATTTACAAATATTACAACCTTTGGTGTCTAGGAATGTACCTGCTGTGGCAACCCCGACTAACCTCAGGAAAAAGTCCTGTAATATTGACTAGAAAAGGGTTTTTGCGCCATCTACAAAGAGAGGGTTGCTAACAAATTATTTTAGCCTTAGGCCAGCATGTAACACTTGAGATGCACAGATCAAAAATGCCTAATCATTTTTCTGGCAGTTTTCCATAAAACACAGTTAAAATATACAATCAAATAAAATTATTGGGAGCGAAGGTGCCTTCAGTAAAATGCATAGAATTATAAAACAAATCTTAAATCGTGCAAAAATTTCTTCTACAATATAAGTCATAACCATATGATCAGTACACTCTGGCCTCCTCTAGTATTTAAAGTACTGTACAATCAGGGAGGGCACAGAGCCTCATGAGTGTCAGGGGATTGGTTGCTGACTCATCTTTTGCCTAACCCTCCACACAATTAACAAATATCGTGATACAGCAAAAACCAGGCTTTGCCTCACATCTGATTTTAAAATACGAAAGGCCTCTGCAAATTTCCTGACTCCTAAGTTCAGACAAACAGGGACTAACCAAGCCTACTTCCATTGAAGTAGGCTTGACAGAAGAGCAAAACATGCCCTTCTGTTTCCTTATTATATCCACGGGTGGGGCATGCCAACCTGGCTGTCTCATGTGTCTAAGCCCATTTGACGGTGAAGGAAGCAAGCGGTAGTGTACTGTAACGAAATTGGAGATATAACTTCATGGCTGTTGGAGGTTCAATCTCATCAAAAAACTGTTCTAGCTTAAATTTGTCCTTCATCAAAAGAAAAGACTCGGTCAGGGTGCCAAGTGAAGGATGAGCTTGCAATTGAGTAAATTTATACTGCCCATAATTTCTCTTTAAAAATAATTTGTTAGTTGAGGCAGCTACCTGCGGATCATCCCACAAGTTCCCACACCCCATCTTACCCAGTGTCTCTCTTACATATTTGATCCAGGGTATGTCTTCCGACCCAGGGATGTCTAACACTTCCTTTAACCCTTCACGATAGGAGTGGAGCTCAGGAGTAGCCCAGATACTTCTCCAATAAAGCATTGGTCTCACTCCAGCCCTGTCTGAGATGTGCCTGAACCCCATATCTAGCCTTAGAGGAAGCAGAGGGGAGCTCATTGGTAAACCCGTCAGCTGTCGCAGAAATCGATTTTCCACTATTATCATTTTAGTCATAGCCTTATGACCCCAAAGCTCCACCCCATAAAAAGCTGTCCCTAGGGCCTTCTTTTTGTTTGTATATTTGAAATACTGGTGAAATTGTGCGAAACTGGGATCCTCGTTGCACTTTGACCAACCCGGGACTTGATCTAGTTTAAGCCTACACCTTTTGATATTGCGCCGCCAATCTAGCTGCTCTGTGAGGGTCAGTCTTAGGTACTCAAAGGTATGAACACATTCCAGGGGCGACCCTTTGAGCTTAGGATTGGACCTCGAAGAGTGGCAGGGATTTAGAACCCTGTATTTGGTTTTTGCTACATTTATTTCCAAGGCCCTTTGACTGCAAAAGTTCTCAAACCAGTTTTAATAAATGCATGATTACATTTTGAATGTATCATACATTTTTAAGTGGCCTAACTTTAACAAAATAATGTAACTTTTATTTTGAATTATAATAATGCTAATTACAATTAAAAACAAATACATAAAACTATGATGTTAATATTTCTGACCATGATAATTTGGTAGTTGAAATAGTTCAATCTCAGATGACCATGGAATACTACATAGATCCATGTACTGTTTGCATGTCAGGATCAAATTCATGTGCCCCATCTGCCTCTAATGCTTTCTGTGCTTCCTCATATTCTATTGTTCAGGGTCAGTCCCCGATTCCATGAATACCCAGGTTCCGTTTGGATTTCTCCCATGCTGCATCATATGCCCAAATTCAGTCTCCGCCCCTACACTCTTGCTTGCCCCTCTACAGCATACTATTTTATTTACTCACTCTATTACATGGTGCTTCTGGCTGCTAGACCTAGTGGCTCTATTCTCCTTTTCCTTCTTTCAACTTCTCCCTCTGTGGGAATCCAAGATGCCTAAGGTGCTGTATTGCCCAGTGCACCTGCAATCTCTCAGGCATAACCAGCTGTGTATGACTTGCTTGCACTGGAAGACATCCACACACTAGTGACTTCCAGCACACACATATGCAACTTAGACTGACACCTTCCATATCATCTATACGCCTCCCAAGCAGAACAAGAACTTAATTGATGAGTTCTCAGATCTCCTCACCACTTCATCCATCTAATATGCTCACATTACCCTCCTGGGTGACTTCAACCACCCAGAAAACACAAGTTCAACAAAAACAAGAGACATCCTCTTCAACCGCTTGGATACACCTAATGTGGAACAGATTGCAACACACCCAACACACTCCAAAGGTCACATCCTCAACCTTGTCTTCTTAGTATTGCCAACAAGTCAATGCAAACCACCCATAGCCCTGGACTAGACTGACCCCTTTGCCATCCTTATCTCCGTGCTTAGTGTCCCATTGACAAACCAAGGTCAACACAAATGAGAAAACCAACCCTTCAGATCCTTCAAAGACTTCTCCATGGACAACCTAATGCCTGAACTCACGGAAGATGCTGAGAGGAGAGGACGGGAGATGCTGAGACGCAAGAGGATGCTACGGGACCCGCCCATTTGAATTTGCAGGGCCGTGGAACTGCCGAGCCACCCAGAAAGGGCCACAGTCATTGAGCCCGCTGGAGCTGCCGTGTGGAAACGGTCCCGCTACGAGGGCTTACTCTCCTGTGCTTGAGCCTGCGCATAACCCCTGCTGCCAAGACTGATGCCAGAGCAGCTCCGGGCCCACGTGGCTTAGCGGCCCCACGACACGTCGGAGGCCTTAATTGTCCATTGTGGCATTCAACTGCCACAGATGATCTCTCTCTCTGCTCTCCTGATACAAGCGGGCAGAATATCCCCGCTACAGCGGCGCATCCCCTCAGCACTGCACATCACCTCGATGTGAGGAGATGGAAGGAAAGGGGAGAGGAGGAGAAAGGAGGACAGCTTCTGGCCAAGTGCATTAGAGACATTGAATAACAACTATTTATCCAGCATTGCTCTCTGGGGGTGTAGAAAGAGTGGTTAGTGCTCTGTTCTGAGGGTAGACCCGGTGGAGTGCGGAAGAGGCCCAGATAGGTCTGTACTGCATCTTGCACTCTGCTGTGTGCTCCCCCACCCCTAAGTTTCTCCAGCAGACAGTGTGATTACTTACCTACCAGCCCACCTTCCACCGAATGCCAAACACCTCAGCAAGCCTCCTACAAGAAACTAGTGTGATGAGAACAACAATCCTAGTTCCATTTTCTGCCTACTCTGTTGTGATGTAGTTTCACTCATCTCAGCGCTCATTTTCACCCCTTTGTGAGTGTCTTCGTGGGTGGCCAGTTCAAGGAACCAGGAGATATATGCTCCACTTAGTGTTAGTTGCCAGCAGTAGGAGGATTGCACTAATAAGTAGCAAACAGCTATGGTTAACAAACAGTTTGGAAGGAAGACCAGCCCCTCCCGGCATTAAGACTTCTGTGGTTTAGCACCATGCCATTAGCAAGTAGACGCCCCAGACAGGTGGTCCCAAGGTGCTCACTTAGGGTTTATAACAGACTTCTCACAAATTACACAAAAGGAAAGGGTTCCATGAGAAAGGAGTATACTTTCACGCTAATCGCTACGTTGGTCGCTACGCCATTTGGCACACTTGAACCCTTGGCTGACTCTGCTGACTCGGTGCCCACTGAGACCCACTCTATCGACCCTTCAAATACCGGAAAAGCGAGCAGGCCTGGCTCAAAACTCATAACAAACTTCTATTTGAAGGTCAGAGAGGAATCTGCACCTATGCTAGCTACTAGTGCTGTACAGAGCCCTGTGGTCCTGGACAGCAGCCAGCCCAGTATTTCGAGTAAGTTCATAATGGCCCTGCCCAATAGTAGGTTGGTTCATTCCAGTTTAGATAAAGATGGCGTAAAATCCCCCGAAGGGGACAACTGTGAGTCCGAGGCTGGTATAGCCGGTCAAAAAGTCCAGGCACAAGAGCAAAATCCAGTCGGGTTTCACGATAACACAAGTAATCCACACAGTCCAGGGGTGCTGACATTGCCTGAGCAACTGGAACCTGAAGTGAAGTCCAGTAAACACAGTAACCCCTTTCCCAGCAAATCATCCAAATGCTTTCCCCAGGACGGCGCAACCAGAAGTCCTGCAGCACTGCATGCCCATCAAGAAGGTAATTGCCCTGGTCGTGAGTACCTGAGAACCAGCTCTTTATTGTTCCTTGATGATACTCTACCTGATTTACCAGTAAGTGTCACAGCACGTGGAAGAGTGAGCATATAGAGGGCTTGGAATTTGAATGCCCCCATCATCCTACTCAATGATAACAGAGAGGCTTTGGCAGCGTCTGTTACCCCCACAGGGGAGAGTAGTGGAGCTTCCCTGAGAGTCTCCCAATTTGATGACGATTCAGTCTTCCAGAGTATTCCAGCCAACAAATCTCCCTGGAGCATCTTACTCAATCAGAAGAGTTTACAGAGTTTTATTATCTCAGAAGCCATTAACGTCCTCAATAGGATTCTGTCTTCAACACTCTCGCTGCTGAAGAAGACATTCGGAGAGTCTGACCACATAGGATCACTACTGACTGAGATACTCTGTGCTTTAGTCTCTGAAGGCAGTAATCAAGATGCAGCCTCACAGACGGAACCCCAAAATGAGCTAAGAAGCTCAATAATCCAGAAGGCATCCTTTGACCCTCAACCTGACTTCATGGTTGATACCCGCTCATGTTGCAAAGACTCCCCTAACCCAGCTGCCCCTCTGATCGAAGGAGCAAGAACTGAAGCTGCGAAGGTCGAAAAAACTACAGGCTCCATGAACATTGATGACCGAGGTCAAGGGGTGGAAACCACTTACATTGTGGTGTTCTCGCCAAGGGAAGATGTCCCGGGGTGCTCTGGTACCGCAACGGGCAGCCAAAAGTGGTCCGCACTGCAAATAAACAATGTTAAAAGTGCAAGTACCACCACAGGACCTGTGAACACTGGGTAGGAGGTAAACCCAATAAAAAGGGAAGGAGTGATTCCATCTTCCCAGTATATTCACTAAAGCGGTTGTTTGCTAACCCTAAGGGGCATAGCAATGGACTGGCACCCAGTGGTAGTTCGACTAATACAGACATTGCAGAGAACACAACTGCCTGAGAACTAACGCCTAACCACTCTGCTGGAAGCTCAAAGGATACTAGTGATGGAAATAATACGGTACGCCCTCAAAAAGACATTGCCTCGCAATGTAATGAAGACCACGGACTAGTTGCCTCAAAGCGAATGAAAAAGCATCTACTGTAAGCTAAAAGGAAATGGAAACATAAAAGGAAAAGTCGCCCTGCAAAAGGAGCTGCCGAAGTGCCCCAGTTGGTAGGGGTACCAGTTCCAGGAACAATGACGTCCATTGTGCAAGGCCTGGGTTTTGACCAGACCGGGAGCTCAGCCACTGGTACCACAGGGGGGTGTAGGCCAACGCCCAATCTCAATCCCCTGGCCCCAATTTTCCAGAAACCAGGTAGCGATGCCGGGGGCCAAAATTTTAAACAAGGAGTATATGCCAGAAAACTCCAAATTGGTTGGTCGGAAAGTGTCTGAATACTTCCAAATGTTGGCTCTGCGAAGCCTCAAACAGGTGACGTTTGTTAGACCTTTTTTATGCAATTCCTGAGCTTAGACTGGTTACCTCAGGTGACATGAAGACAGTGAGACTGATTAACCAGCAACCTCGGCCAAGCCCAAGGGGGAACAATGTTCAATCCTCTAAGGTTGAATTTGCACTTCCCGGTATCACCAAACTGATGCTCATTCACATAGATGACTTTCAAATTATAGGGGTCAATGTTTTGCCTTGCCCAGGCCTTGGTCAAGAAGAAGAAGCAGCACTATCAGGACAGCACTGGCCCCGCACAGTGCCTACTGGAGATGAGTGCCTCACAACACACACAGATCATCAGAGGGGGTGTCCAGGAGTGACCTATCAAGTATAAATGGAGTAGTCCCCGAGATCCTGCGGAACACTGCCAGCAAGAACAGCAGGACAATTAGGCTCTTAACCCCAGGGGTCAAAGAGGCTAAGATGGATTGTAAGGACTGGTCATGGATAGCAGCAGCTTTGGCCTCCTGTTCCAGAGAGTCTGCCAGAGGAGAGGCCGACTGAGGAGTGTGGGAGAACTTTTCCCCTGTGTTTGGTGATTTATCTTCAGTGGGGGCATGCATGGCTAACGGCATGGCACGGACCGGTGGTGATGATTATTTGTATGTTTTATCTTGGAATATTGCAGGATTGGCTACTAGGATGGAGAATGAGGATTGGCTGAAGTTTATAGAGCAGTATACTATATATTGTTTCCAGGAAACGTGGCCCCTCGAGTGTAAACGGGTTCATAGATTTTAGCACTCGGGCTGTTTGCCCCAGGAAGAGACGTCATGTGGGAGGGCTGTCTGTCTGGGTTTCTTGCAAATTGAAATGCAGGGTACAGCAACTGAGGATAGCAAATTTGTCGTCCAATGTGCAGCATGTGTGGATCTGGTCCCTGGGCCTGAAAGGTGGTGTAGTTGACTTCCTGAATGTATACATCCCACCGGGGTGATCCACAGAGGTCCAGCCATTATGGGGGAATTTTGTCTCGCATATCAGCAGCCTCAGAGAGGATGTGCCAATTGTAAAGTGATTGAGGAGAGTAAAGGGGGGAAGTACGTGCTATTGATTTGTGGTGATTTTAACACACAACCATTCAACGCTATTAATAACAGCGAGGTTCTAGTGGAAGATTGCTGCCTAGGAATCCCAGAATCAGCTTTGTGCAGTTTTAAATGCACCAAAAAGGGCGCTCCATTCTCTGACATTCTTATTAGCTACCACCTGCGCTTTTTTAATGGTCGCACCCCCTCTGACATTACTACTATGGCAACTTTCAATAATGGGAGAAGCCAGTCATTAATTGACTTTATTATAGTCCATATGGAGGGGTGGGAAATGCTTGCATGACATGACACTTGTCAGGAGAGTGGAGAGTGATCATGACCCAGTGACACTCTGTTTGAAGCTGCACAAGGTGGTGTGCCACTGGAAAAAACTCAAGGGAGGGGATATATTATGTGATCGCCCCATCTAATAGCAGGAGGAGAAGAAGGTGGAACAACGAGAAGTACCTATTTGAACTCTCCCTACTAGAATGTATATTGGCCAAGTATGGAGCTATAATTTTGAACCCTTTGTCGGACAACAGGGTCATTTTAGCAGCCTACGACGGGGTGGCAAATAAACTGAAGGCTCTATGGTCAAAATCTATTGGTCCCAAAATTGACAGCTCTAATAGAGGGAGACAGCATGTAGGGGGTCATCTGGTATGATGAAGAATGCTCGAGAATGAAGAGAGTAGTTTCTTCTGCCCTAGTGCTGTAGCCCCCAGAATGAATTAATATTTTGAGAGTGCAGGGGCAAGTATAAACGCCATCTAAAACTCAAGGAATCAGTAGATCAACTGGCAATATGGGAGGAACAGAGGGAGGCCTCACAAGGCAAAAACACCAAAAGAGTCTGGGAACTGGTAATGCGGGTGGAGAAGGGGACAGTAAATATTGTTGAAATCCATATTAGCCTACCTTCATGGATCAGTCACTTTAGCTCCCTATAAAGAGGTAACCCCGTAGGCCCGTATGGCATCGATCTGGAGTGAGAGGAGCTTGGTACAGGGTCGTGCACAATCAACATCCAACTGCCAGAGGTGGAAAGAACATTGAACCCTATGAAGAAACACAAGGCACCAGGTATCCATTGATATTTACCGTGAGGAGCCTCACTTGTGGGCCAGCATTCTTGCTAGAGTGTTTAATTCTACACTTGCAGGCAATGATGTACCCCATTCACTGCTTTTCGCCATTATAGCACCTTTACACAAGAAGGGTGATCTGGGCAATCCCTCGAATCATCACCCGATCTCCCTCCTGGATGGGGCCGGCAAAATCTTGGGGAAAGTTCTGCTCAACCGCCTTCAGGGTTGGGTGGATGCACATATCATCATGAGTAAAGTGCCGGCCAGTTTCCGGGCACAAATAGGGACCATCGACCAGGCGCTCCGACTGTATATGATCTCTTACAATAATTCACAGTTGTCAACAAATCTCTCTGTTTAATATTTGTTTACCTCAAACCAGCTTTTGATTTAGTTGACAGAGAGAAGCTTTGGAAATCCATGGATGACCTAGGAGCTGATATCACCCTGGTAATGGTTATATAGGCTATTCACACGATGAATACGGCTAGAGTTAGGTATGGCCCTGGTGGGGAATGTACTGAACCTTTCCTGGTAGAAAACGGTGTCTGCCGAGGGTATGTGCTGGCGCCCTTACTTTTTTGTCTTTTCTTAAATGATGTAGCGGCCAACCTGGCATAAGAGACTCTACACATTCCGACCATAGCCGGTAGGAGGATGCCGATATTATTATACGCAGATGACGGGGTGTTGATGGCATGAACAGGAAATGTCACTCACTGGCTGCTAAAGCGCTTTCAGGAATACTGCATTAAGAAGTCACTGACTATTAATGGTAGTTAGGTCTATCAAATTCAAGCGGAAGCCTACGATTGATGGTGTGACTTTAGAATCCGTTAAGCAGTTTGATTACCTGGGGATTCGATTTTCAGAGAATCTGCAGTGGGGTAGTCACATACTGAAGACAACTCTAGTCTTAAAACCAGTAGCGGCCCGTGGTGGGAGTGCTGCCGGGCGGTGACACGGGGCGGGGGAGGAGCAGGGTGGGGGTAGTAAACTACGGAATACGGCCGCACAGAGGTAAGTAAACAAACAAATAAATAAAACAAATTTCGTTGCACGCGCTGCATCGCCAAATTTGTTTTATTTATTTGTAAGGCTGACAGCTGAAACAATAAAATAAAACTTGAACTCACCTCTCACCTATCGACTCAACATCCAACGCCAACACCCTTCTGAACAACTTAAACAATGGTTTGAAAAGCTACTGATAAATCCATGATCTAATTACAACATGCAAATGAAAGCCAAAGCCTTCAGCACCTTGGTACTCTAGAGACCTTGCTGGCAACAGACGATCCATCCACAGACAGGAATGAAAATGGGGAAAAAAACAGAACTCTGGAGGACCTCTTCGCACTGAAGCCCTTCCTCTCAACACAAAGAAGGCTCATCACATCAGCCAAAGCAAAGTACTATACCTACACCATCAGTGAAGCCACCAACTGAAGCAGCACGCTGTTTAAGACAACCAAGCACTGATGCAACACCCTGTCGAAAACACTCCACATATTAGTGCAATATCATCAACCTTTTCCTCCATAAAAAAATATAGAAGATCCAACAGTTACCTTCTTCAATTATTACACCTACCCCTTCCCAGCCTTCCAAGACCATCATCCTTCATCAAACATTTCTCTGGAGATGCTCTCTTACCTCTACTTTCCATTGCCAATGACTCACTCAAGCATCTTTCCAGAAGCTCTGAAGACAAGCCAGATTCTCCCACTGCAAAAGATACCTACAATAGACATATATGCAGGGTTGGACTGGCCTATAGGGCAATCAGGCAGTGCCCAAAGGGCTGGTCTGACAGGTTAGTGTGTGGGATGTTTTTTGCTTGTTTGTGGACCTGTTTTATGGTCTGCCCGGACGATTTTTTCTGTTGGTTTCCTTAATATTGAAACAAATATTGCTACAGAAAGCTCAAATTCAGGTCAGTCCTCCATACCTTGCAAAACACTCATACAGCGTTTCTTTACACGTTTAAAACTGCCACTAAATGCAAATATCGGCCCCCCTTTTCAGCTATCTAATTCACTAATGTGGGCGCCTTTTATTTTAGTGCCCGGGCCCTACTTTTTGTCCTAGTCTAACCATGCCTTAATGACCTCACCAACTACCGACCCATCTCTCAGCTACTGTTCTTGGCAAGATCGTTAAAAAAGCAATCTATGTTATATTCCAAGACCACAGCAATGATAACCATCTCCTGCATGACTACCAGTCTACCTTCAGCTCATGCTACAGCATAGAGACTCCTATTGTTACACATCATAGATAATGCCCTCTTGCTGCATGAAGATGACTGCAATCTCCTGATATTGCTGGATCTCTCAGTTGCCTTTGACAAAGTCGACCATCCCACCCTCATATGCAACCCCGAGTCTCGAATGGGATTCACTGGTAGTGTCCTTCACTGGTTCTCCTCCTACCTTTCCAACTGACACTAGTTTGTTCACATAGGCACTTCCAAGTCATAAAAGATCCTATCACCTATGGAGTCCCCCAAGCGTCCATACTGTTTCCTGTCATCTTCAGCCTATACATGGAGCACTTAGTGCTCTTTTCACAGATGACAGCATTAAGATTCACCAATATGCCAATGATACTCAACTATACTTGAAAGTTTCCTCTCCATCAGATATTCAATGCCTCAAACACTGCTTGCACACCATCCAGACCTTGCAGTCTTGAGCCTACCTGAAGTTCAGCCCAACCAAGACAGAATTTCATGGTTTTTGCCAAGGACAATAAACAAGATGTAGTACAAATCTGGCTAAATAACACAACCCTTGACTTGGATTTACCCTGCATACCAACCTCACACCCAAGAAATAAATTTCTCAAGGATTACATGTCATTTGAGATGACATCAGTGATGTCATAAATGATGTCAGAACATGTCATGAGTGATGTCATATGTGAAGTCATAAGCAATGCATGGCAGGGGTGCTAGTTATAGTTAGTGCTGCTAATTATAACTGATTAATTTCTGTGTTTTCTTAGCTCAAAACGTTAATGTTGTCACTGAGAAATTCACATATCTTCAGTGAATTTCTAAGGTTTTTATAAACAAAAACAGAAATTCTCAGTTCAACTAACTATGATGTTACTTTACCCTTTGGTTTTTTCAGTGAATTTCTATATATATATTTTTTAAGTAAATTAATTATTTTGTGAGTGTATGTATGGTAGAATGACTTTATAATATATGTTGTGTTCAGATATTATTTTAGTAAAAGAATATTTATTTCATTGTAACAAAACAAGATATGGTTCAAAGTTTGCAAAATCTTTGTAAAATGTGTGTGAGTATTAAACAGATAAATATTCAATAGAAATTGCTTATTTGCTCTGTTATTGTTACTCTGATATCAAGACATGTCACAAACAATATTTTTTTGAAGTGTTGTTACTCCTGTGAGAGGATTGCGAGATTCTAAATTTCATTGTCCTCTATTGTCTATGGTTCTTTATCATGTTTTCAGTTATTATTTAATGCTAATCTATAATAGAGTAGTGAATAAAAGATATTTACATGTACCATAATCCCCTTTAGTGGTCTTTCTAAAGCTTTATTAACATTCACAACCTCTGCTTTGTTTTTTGATTGGCCATAGAGGTATAAAGTGGCATCAATTGTTAATAATGGTTCAGAGCATTTTGGATTGTGAGCACCCAGACCTGATGATAGTGCACTGTGGTGGCAATGACCTAGGCACAATCACAGGTGTTGCACTTGAAATCCAAATGAAGGAGAGCTTTTCTCAATTGATGTCTCTCTTTCCTCAGATACCTTTGTATATTCCAATTTATGTCAAAGGCAGAAATGGCAATGGTCAAAAGAGCTTTGTCCTAAGATTGCGAAGTCCAGTAAACATGTCAATAAAACAGTTTCTGCATTTCTTCATGACCATGGCATGGGCTCTATGTATCACAATAACATCCGGTTTGATATGCCAGGTGTCTATAGGAGAGATGGAGTGCACTTCACTGCAGAAGGAAACAGGATCTTTTGCACTAACATCAAGGAATTAATCCAGTTCTGTGTGTAGCTGAACACTACACACTATAAACAAAATGGCTCTTGTCGGAGTCACTCTATTCTTAGATAATGTGATACTTTCATGTTACAACTCCCTTTTCTTTTGTGATACTGACACCGCGAAAGTTGTAAATAAAGCACTTTTTTGCTGTTTGAGTAAGCAGATCATGTTGTCATCAAAAACAAGTAGACCTACACAGAACAAGCTTCTCCAAGAGGGCAAATGTCACCGTAGGCAGTAAGTTGTGCAATTAATTTCTTTTCCTGATTTTCCACACAGTTACTGTTCCCACTTTCTTCCAAAGTGAACAATTTTTATTTTTCTCCCCAATATATTGTGTGACATGATACTTCTATTTTCCAGAACTTCTGTTCTCCATTTTCCTCCTAAAAAAGACAAAATAACCAGAAAATGTAAAGTTACATACTGATCAATAATTCATAAGTGTTACATCACTATATTCTTTGGCGGTTTCTATATTTTTCACCTACAATCACATATTTATATGTACTATACCACTAACTTCATATTCCTTTCTCATAAAAAATTCCACACCCTCAAACACTGCATTTTTTTATCCACAATTAAATTATAATATTCCTTCAAACAGGTTCTATAACAGATTGTAAAGTAACACATTCCTCTTTACACACCTTTTCTAACATTGAGCAGTGGTGTTTTAAACTAGTAATACCATTATCTCTACTCAAACATCTCATATGGGTAAAATGTTTGTATTCTAAGGTAATTTTAGAACCACTGCCTCTTTTACTTAGAACTACATTAAATTGAACATTTCATTTTTTAACACAACGTGCAATACGTTGTGATATCTATGTACATTCTAATCTCTACCTCTCACAACCTATATAAACAAATATATACTTCCAAAAACAGCTTTTCACTCAGTAAACCTTGACTAGAATAACTTTACCAATAGTAGTGCACTTAATAACACTTCTCAACAAAGTTCATAAAATATATTTTTAATTACCTGAACTTAGAGCAATTTATTATATGCAGCTGAAGATACCAGTCAGTCTCACTTCCAAATTCAGTCACTTCTATTGTGCAAAACTCAAACAGGCTTCCTTCTCCTCCAAATCACCGAGAACAATGTGAACTATCTCCGGTTGTGCACCCAATCACATCACAGCATTTCTTTAACCATGTAATAAAAATGGGAACTATTGGTTGAGCCTTGGCCCTTTTTTTTCTACTTCTCCCCATACAATCTCGTGAGACTCTCACAGGATCGCAAAATACCTTGTGGCAGATTCAGTAATTTTCCATCAGGATCTCGCAAGCCTCTTGTGAGATTGCACATGGCCATGCAGCAAGTTTCACTTCCTGAAGCTTGTGGGCTACACTTGCGAGAGTCTCGTGGGATCATGACAAAATTGTAGGGAAATAGTAGTATGTAGGATAGAGTATCCTCTCCACTGAGACCCATCTCTTATATGACAGGTGTGTGTAGAAGGGTGTGGGCAAAGACTGGCCTCTCCACAAAGACCTCTTTCACATGACTTTTTCATGATGACAGGTGTGCGTAGTAGTGTGGGTTGAAGGACTGCCCTCTCCACTGAGACCTCTCAAATGACAGATGTGCATAGTATGGGGGTTGGGGGCGACTGGCCTCTCTACTGAGACCTCTGAATCAGATAACAGGTGTGCGTAGTAGGATGTGGGAAAAGAGACTGGCCTCTCTGCTGAAACATCTCTCTAAGATGACGGATGTGCACATTAGAATGAGTACATGGACTGGCCTTTCCTGTCAGACCTGTCTCTCAGAGGGCGGGTGTGTGGAGGGACTAGCCTCTCAGCTCAGACCTCTCTCTGGAATGTGTGTAGTAGTGTGTGGAAGGACTGAGCTCTCCTTTCAGACCTCTCTGTCAGATGATGGGTGTGCGTAGTATGGTGTGCGGTGGTACTGGCCTCTCTTATGAGACCCCTCTCCGTAATGATGGGTGTGTGTAGAAGGGCGGGGAGATGGACTGACCTCTCCTTTCAGATATCTCTCTCTCTCAGATGACAGATGTGCGTAGTAGAGTTTGGGGACTCATTGTCAGTGAAATTTCTCCCCCTCCCTCGCAGCTCCACCATTAAGTGAGGCCTGCCCCTGCACTATCGAGTGTTTGGTGCTCGAGGCCCTCCTCCACCCGGAGGTTCACCTGCACCTCATCCCTGGTGGTCCAGTGGACCTCTATCTCCTTTCTCTCACCCCGTTTTTCACTTGTTTTTCACTCGTTTTTCTACCCTCATTTTTATTCTCCTTTCTGCACTTTCTGCATTTCTGCTCTTTTCTGAGTATTTCTACTCTATTTCCTCTTCCTTTATTCCTCCTTTTTCCCTCCTTTCCCACCCGCTCTCCCCGCGCGGCCCCTCCCCCCCAGCATGACCAGCACGACCAATCCAGCTCCCCTCCCCGCTCCCGCCTCCCAGCTGTCCAGCCCTCCCTGACCCCTACTTAATGGCGGCCGCTGGCGCGCCAAAGGCAAACCCATCTGCGCCCGTCCGCGACCCGACCGCGACCAACGCCAGGAACCCTGGACCTTCGCACTGCCAACGCTACGACCCAGCAGCACTCCACACACTCAACCCAGGCCGCAACAACAACTGCAAGCTAGCATCACCAGCGGACACCCACGGACCCTTCAGCTGTCACCGCTGCCGACAAACCCACAGCACCGCAAGGAACACGGACCCAGCACAACCCGACCGCAAGAACACACCCGAACCGAAGACCCTGCAATGCATCCTCCTCAACGTCCGATCCCTCCACAAACACGCCACAGAAATCTGAGACCTCCTCGACAACACCACCCCGGACGTAGCATTCTTCACCGAAACCTGGACCAACACCACCTCAGGACCGGACATCGCCATCCCCATCCCCCAAGAATACAAGATCTCCAGGAAGGACCGCCCCACCCGCCCGGGAGGAGGAATCGCCATCGTCCACAAATCCACCCTCCGCCTAAGCACACCCCCCGACGAGCACACAGACCTGATGGAACACCTTCACTTCAAGATACTGGCCAGCCCCACCGCCACCCTCTGAGGAACCCTCATCTACCGACCCCCTGGACCCCGCGGACCCTTCGCCTACTCCATCACGGACATCATCTCCCCGCAGGCCATCGCATCCACCAAGTACACCCTGCTGGGAGACCTCAACTTCCACCTTGACAACCAACTGGACCCCCACACCGCATCCCTCCTGGACAACCTCCACAACATCGGACTTTGCCAGATCGTGACCGAGCCCACGCACTCAGCAGGACACACCCTCGACCCCCTCTTCACTACAGGAAACTCCATCACCTTCAGCCACACCACCGAACTCCCATGGACCGACCATCGTTGCGTCCACTTCACCTTCAGAACACCCACCATCCACAGACACCAGCACCTGCTCCCACAAAGAAACTGGAACAGAATCACCGACGACCAGCTCACCTCCTCACTCAACAACTCCACCCCAACCATCGCGGATAACGATGACCCCAACACCGCAGCCCGAACCCTGCATAGATGGATCTCGGACAGCGTCAACACCATAGCCCCCTCAAGAAAAACAACAATACCCGCGCCAAGAAAGCCAGATGGTTTACCACCGAACTCGAGAGTCCAGACGCACTTGCCGCCGCCTCGAAAAGGCCTGGAGGAACACTAAATCCACAGAAGCCCACAACAACTTCAGAGCCGCCACCAACGCCCACCACCAACTCATCAGAGAAACAAGGAAAAAAGCGATTGAAGACAGAATCTCCACCCACGCGCACAACAGCAAGGAACTCTTCCACATCATCAAGGAGTTCGCCCAACCCACCAGCGAGTCTACTGACATCCCTCCCTCACAAGACCTCTGCGACAAACTCAGCACCTTTTTCCACCACAAAATCAAGAGCATCTACGACAACTTCGACGAAGACAACCAACACACAACCCTCACCAACCACCGCCGACACCCGGAAACCAGCGATTGACAACTGGACAGCCCTCACCACTGAAGACACACTGAAGACACACTGAAGACAATGAAGTCAATCCACTCAGGAGCCCCCACGGACCCCTGCCCCCACCACATCTTCAACAGAGCCGCCGACACCATCGCACCCATGCTCCGCCACACCATCAACCGCTCCCTGGTGACCGCCTCGTTCCCCGACAACTGGAAACACGCCGAGGTCAACCTCCTCCTGAAGAAACCCTCAGCGGACCCCACTGACCTCAAAAACTACAGACCCATCTCCCTGCTCCCCTTCCCAGTGAAAGTCATTGAGAAAGCCATCAACAGCCAACTCGCCACATTCATCGAAGAGCACAACATCCTCGACTCCTCCCAATCCGGATTCAGAAAAAACCACAGTACGGAAACCGCCCTCCTCGCCGCAACAGACGACATCCGCACCCTACTGGACAAAGGTGAAACAGTAGCCCTCATCCTCCTCGACCTCTCAGCGGCGTTCGACACAGTCTCTCACCGCACCCTAATACGCAGACTCCACGACGCAGGAATCCAAGACAAGGCCCTCGACTGGATCCGCTCCTTCCTCTCCGGCAGAACGCAGCGGGTCAGACTCCCCCCTTTCCTCTCGGACCCTACACCTACCACCTGCAGAGTCCCCCAGGGCTCCTCCCTCAGCCCGACACTCTTCAACGTCTACATGGCTCCACTCGCCCCCATCGTCAGGACCTACGGACTGAACATTGTGTCATACGCAGACGACACCCAACTCATCCTCTCCCTATCCAACGAAGGCATGGAAGCCGTGGCCAAATGGATGAAAAACAGCTGCCTACAACTAAACACCAACAAAACAGAAGTTCTCATCATGGGCCCAAACCCCGATGCCTGGAGTGACACCTGGTGGCGCCCCCGCCCTCAGAAACCCGCCAACCCCCACGGACCACGCAGGCAACCTGGGAATCATCCTGGACTCCGAGCTCAAAATGGACCGCCAGATCAACTCCGTCTCACCTTCCTGCTTCCACACCCTCTGCCTCCTTCGTAAGACCTTCAAATGGATCCCCTCGAACATAGAAAGACCGTCACTCACGCCCTGGTCACCAGCAGACTCGACAACGGCAACGCATCCTACGCCGGAATAAACAAAAACCTCACCCGCAAGCTACAGAACATCCAGATTGCCGCCGCAAGACTGGTCCTCAACCTGCCAAAACACTGCCACATCTCCCAGCACCTGCGCACACTCCACTGGCTCCCCGTCGAGGCGAGAATCACCTTCAAGATACTCACCCACGCACACAAGGCCCTCCACGGCACCGGACCAGCATACCTGAACAGCCAACTCAAATTCCACGCACCCCAAAGGACGCTACGATCAGCCCAGCTCTCCTATGCCATGGTCCCCCGCACCAGAAAGGCCAGATCGGGAGGCCGCTCCTTCTCCTTCCTCGCGGCCAAAGCCTGGAACGCCCTTCCGCTCCACCTCAGACAGACAACATCGCTCCCCGTCTTCGCAAGAAACCTCAAAACCTGACAGACCCCCTCCTTCATGGAATGGATCCTGTACCCTCCCTATCCCTAGCGCCTTGAGACCCTTACGGGTGAGTAGCTGCGCTTAACAAACTTCTGATTGATTGATTGAATCCCATTAGACCTCACTCTATAATGATAAGTGTGCGTAGTAGGGTGTGGGGTGGAACTGAGCTCTCCTTTCAGAACTGTCTCTCAGATGACAGGTGTGCATAGTAGGGTGTGTGGAGGGACAGGCCTATCCTTTCAGACCCCTCTCTCAGATGACAGGTATGTGTAGTAGGGTGTGGTGAGGGACTGGCCTCTCTGCTGAGACCTCTCTTTGTAATGATAGGTGTGCGTAGTAGGGTGTGGGGAGGGACATGCCTATCCTTTCAGACCCCCCTCTCAGATGACAGGTATGTGTAGTAGGGTGTGTGGAGGGACAGGCCTATCCTTTCAGACCCCTCTCTCAGATGACAGGTATGTGTAGTAGGGTGTGGGGAGGGACTGGCCTCTCCTTTCTGGCCTCTCACTCAGATGCCGGGTGTGCATAGTATGGTGTGTGGAGGGTCTGGCGTCTCTGCAGAGAACTTTCTCTGTATTGATAGGTGTGCGTAGTGTTTGGGGAGGAACTGGGCTCTCCTTTCAGACCTCTTCTCAGATGAGGGTTTGCAAATTACAGTGTGGGGAAGGACTGGCCTCTCTGCTGAGACCTCTCTTTGTAATGATAGGTGTGCGTAGTAGGGTGTGGGGAGGGACATGCTTTTCCTTTCAGACCTCTCTCTCAGACGACAGGTGCACATAGTAGGATGTGGGGAGGGACTTCACTCTCTTTTTAGACCTCTCTCTCAAATGACAGGTGTGCATACTAGGGTGTGTGGAGGGACTCGCCTCTCTGCTGTGACCTCTCTCTGTGTCATGATAGGTGTGCATAGTAGGGTGTGGGGAGGGACTGGGCTCGCCTTTCATACCTCTATCTCAGATGATGGCAGTGCATAGTATGGTGTTTGGATGAGTCTTAACTCAACTCACTACTCTTCTCAAACCAATGAGCATAAATAGTAGAGACTGATAAACACCATCACCAGTAAGACTTCTTCATATAGTAACAAGTGTGCATAGCAGAGTGCATTCAAACATCACCTACCCCTTCCTACTTTTCATGATCCCACGAGCATTGGGAGATCGTTACATTTTTTAAAAAAAGATTGAACCTTCTAATCATCACAGTACATTTCTCTTACCCACTTCCTCTCAAAAACAAGGACCACAATATGCATTCCTACTAAATGAGTGTCTTGAGAACTCATCTATCCTATTTACTATTCATGATCCCGCAATATCGTAAAAATTAGTTGAAAGCAATATACATTTATTATCTTTACAGTAGTTATCCCTTCGACGCCTCCTCTGTAAATCTAGGGGGACAGCATGCCTTTCTGCTGCCCCCTTATATAGCTTTTTTACTTTATTTCCACAACACCTCCAATTTTTCACAGTAAACAGTAATGGCAACCATTTAATTTATTTCATTCCAACAGCCAGTCAATCAGAGAGCTCACTCTTGTGTGACTCATGGGAGCAAGAGCGTGAAGGCTCATGGGAAAAACTGGCCTCTTGACCAAACACAGGGCTCCAATTTTGATTTCACACTCGCGAGCCCAACTGCCAAAATATACAATTATTTTTTACCCTAAATTTCTCAAAAACTACTGAACAGATATACACCAAATCACAAAAAAAACACAATCTATGGACCAAGATCTAGCTTCCTGGTGAATTTAGTGTAATTCCATTGAGCAGGTTTTGTTGTAGCCGTGTCTAAAAAAGTCTATGGAAAATGCATGGAGATTTTATATTTTGGGACCCCCCTTTTTTCTCGGCCCCCGCTTGACAGATCACCCCAAAACGGCCAAAGTCATTAGCAAACCAAAAAATGCTAGGTCTATGGAATAGCAGACCTAACTATAACTACCTACTGGCAACCACCAGTAGGGGCGATATATATATATATATACACAGCGGGAAAAAGCCAAAGTGGCTGTTTTTCTAAGTATTTGATACACATTTTTCATGAGCCATATCCGCGGGAATGCGGAACAATGATGCGCTATTTGCACAAGGCACTATTCACTTTAATAAGGGAGTGACATTTGCATATAAGAAACGCTCTGGCATGAACAGTTACAGAAGTTATCAATAGGGCACTTGCCATAACTTACGATATGTTGGTGGTAACGCTCAATTGCTCTGGTTTGTTTCGAGTGTATCCACATTGCTTGATACTTGCAAAAATGTGCAATATTGTTGAAAAAAATGTGCAATATTGTTGTAGAGGTTTTAACAGCCAAATGTGCTGAAAGCAATGATGATGTATTGGAAACATTGAATGCAAATTACACTTTTTGTTATTTGATGAGTATTTATTGCTGCACTGTCACTTCTAGTTTCTTGTTGAAACTTTATTGTTAACATTGCACTGTCACTTTAAGCAATCACGAGTATAAAAGGAGTAAAAAATGGCGGCTACCTTAGGTTTGAAAAAGACCGCTGAGGCGGTTGAAACGCGTCACCTACCTTTGTAGCTTAAATAAAAACTCATTCGAGCAACCTCGAGCGTGCTGGAGTCTGTTTTGTACTTGGAAGCAGATGATGGAATGAAGATAGTAGTTCGCAAGCCAGTGCCGAATTCCGGCACGCCCTCCCGTTCAGGAGCACCGCGAGGATCGGGTGGAGGAGAACGCTGTACGTGGTACACAGCGCGGAGCCCCCCTGCTGCCGAACAAACAACATGAAGCAATTGCCAGCCGATTTCGCGAACTGCAACTGAAGGGCGGCGTCCAGTGGAAGCGGTAAGACGCGATCGGCATTTAAACATGAAAGTGGGGAGGGAGGAGAGCAGCATTTGATCTGCATAGCGAGGTGCAAAAAATTGAGTGACTGTTCAGCCGCAGCACATTTAGCATGGAGTGGCTTAAAGAAAGGGAGAGCGCGGCAGACCAATTCTTCAGCGATGCTGAAGTGAATGATGAACCCGCAAAAGCACGAAAGGAGGGAGGAATTGTGAATGCCAATGACCACAAGGAACTGTTACAAGCACTAGAAAAATGTATAAAAAGAGAGACCTCCAAATGGTGGGAGAGTAAGTCCCTGACACGCTATCTGGAAGTGGGCAGGGTCCAGAGGGGCCTTCGTATATTGATTGCACCTACTTATGAGCATCCTAATCCGGATATGCAGCGAGAGTGGGCTCAGAACAATGCGGATTCTTCCAAACGTATGTTGGCTATTTTAATCAAATATGCCGACATAGATAGAGAAGTTATTCTTAAAGAAATCGACACACTCTCTGAACAGCTCAGCAGATTGCCAGAACAAGATACCATCAAGAAATTGCAGACTGAAATGCAAGATAGGATCAAGAAATACGAACAGATTATCAAGGATCGTAAGGCAACCAAGTTTAGAAGGGACAAACTGGACTACCAGAGGGGACAGATTTTCACTTTTTCTAAACGGTTCGAGAATATAAGGCGACAAAAGATGGCCATTGGCACCAAAGGGAACACGGTACAACGGGTTGTGGAATCAGAGTCAGAACTGAGCTCTGAGGCAGAAATTGAAAATGAAGAGACACGGCAGTCCAGCAGCATACCCACTGTAGAAGACGAATTGCGTTTTTTGCGGTGGGACAGAAACACAAATTTGAGGCCCTTAGGGGAACAAGAGAAATCATTCCGAGGGGGAGGAGGAGGAAGAGGAAAGCCCGCAGGTCATGGAGAACAAGCAGACCCAATGACAAAGAAAGGGACCAACAAGAAGAACAAACAATAGATACTAATATCAGTATCATTAATCTGTCCAATCTGTCATTAAATGCAGAAGAAATGAAAATTTTGTCGCGAGGTCTTTCTTACTGTGCCCCAGAAGATATGGATTACGTACAGACTCGGATAGATTGTTTTAAATTCTCACGTAAATTAAGACTGCCCAAATACTATGCAGCAGGCAGGCCGGGTGAACAACGGGATTTGAGAAATGTGGATGTTACTACTACATTACAGATTTCTGACTTGGAGACTCTGAGGGACATGGACAGTCTGGAAAGGGGTGGTGAATACGAGGGAACGGATGATGCCTTATTAAGAGATCAAGGTGTTAGTGTGTATAATAAGCCTGTCACACCGTTCAAACCCCGCTCTGTGTTTCTGCCCATGGTCCCGAAAGATGCCATAGATGTTTTTAATGAGTTAGTTATCCATGACTTAAAAAAGTTACATACAGATCAGCAAGCTAAAAGAACTACACTTGCAAAGGATATCGGCTATGATAAATTGGTTAAGAAACTGCAAGCCAGGCCTGATATAGTCGTCAGACAGGCGGACAAGGGCGGCAATGTCGTCCTTTGGCCGCTTGCCATGTACCAAGAGGAGGCTAGGCTACAACTCAAAGACAAACAGTGTTATAAGAAGGTCGATGAAAATATACTATTGACCACCACTACCAATTTTCATCGCCAGTTAGATCATTGGAGATCAGTTGACCTTTTATCACAGGCAGAACATAAGTTTCTCAAGAAAGATTCACCAGCCACACCGGTATTATACCTTATACCGAAAGTACACAAAAATATATTTAAGCCACCAGGTAGACCAATAATTTCGGCGATTGGCAGTGTATTTGAAAACACCTCCAGGTTCTTAGATTATTCCCTGCAGGAGTATGTGAGGAACCTGTCATCTTACATCAAAGATACAGGGGATTTTTTAAAGAAGGTGTATGACATCATTTGGGAGGAGAACTACATTATGATCACTTTAGATGTTTCCTCCCTGTACACCAGTTTTGCGCATGTTCATGGAATTAGGGCAGTACGTCATTATCTAAAAGCACGCCCTCTTACGCTGTTTCGGCATACAGAAATGCTGATTGACATGTTACACTGGTGTCTCACTAACAACAACATCTTATTTGGCAAGGACCTTTTTCAACAGCTCCAAGGCACATCAATGGGCACCTGCTTCGCCCCCAGCTATGCTAATTTGCATATGGGCTGGTGGGAGGAGCAGGTGCTAGCTGTTGATTATGCCGAAGAAGTGTCAAATAACGTGGCTCTATGGACCCGTTATATTGACGATCTTTTTATCATCTGGCGAGGTGATGTAACTTCTGCTGAGTCATTTATTGACCGTATCAACGTCAATGATTTAAATCTAAAGTTTACATCACATATAAGCAGTAAGGAGGTCTAATTTTTAGACCTGTCAGTGTAAATAGAAGGTGGGGAGATCAACACTAAGACATTCAGAAAAAGCACGGCAGGGAATACTATTCTCCATGCTCGTAGTTTCCACCCACCGAAATTGGTGAACAGCATACCCTATGCTGAACACTTGAGGATGAAACGCAACTGCAGCTGCCCCAAGCAATTACATCAAGCACAAGAAGAGCTAGAGATGAGATTTAAACAACGAGGATATAGTCCATCTGTCCTGAGTGCAGCTAGAAGAAAAGCAGAAGCAAGACCTAGGGACAAGCTGATTTTTGGTAAAACCGTTGTTAATCAGGAGAGTGTAGTAGCTAAACCACAATTCCGTTTCATCACAGGATACAATAAACAACACAAAGACATAAGGTGTATTATGCAGAAGCATTGGCATGTACTACGTGGAGACACATTTTTACGCCAGAAGTTGGGCAATGGGCCACTTATTACCTTCCGCAAAGCAAGATCATTGCGGCAGGCTTTGGTTACCAATAGCCCAGGTATCCCTCAACAATCTACATGGCTTGGGGAGAGTAGGGGCTTCAGAAAATGTCACAAGTGCAAAGCTTGTAGGTATGTTGAGAACACCACTGAGGTACCCTTGCCATTTTCGAATAAGAAGTGGCAAATTTTGAAGCCCCTAACATGTAAAAGTCAATTTGTGGTGTATGCCTTAAAGTGCCATTGTTTTAAATTGTATATAGGCAGCACAATTTTGCCAGTGCACCAGCGGATACTACAGCACATCCGAGCGATTAATAACACTGACCAGGCATACCCCGTGGCCAGACACTTCCATGAGGTTCATGAAAACAAGCTGGAAGGTCTGAAATACTTTGTAATTGATCAAGTCCCACAAAGATTGAGAGGGGGTAATAGAGAGAGATGCCTGAGACAGCTCGAATCAAGGTATATTCTTAGATTCAATAGTAAGATTCCATATGGGCATAATACCGAGGAAGATCTACATGTACACCTGTGAATAGAAAGAGTAAGAGTAACAATATCCTCAAGATAATTAGACGAAATTGATGATCAATAATTGTGTTTGTGTCTCTGTGTTTTTGCATTCTGATGGGTTCTGAGGTTCGAAGTAGTATGAGTCTCCTTTTGGAGACAGTAGCTAACTATTATGAATTATTTTGATTTCAGCCATTCCATGTAAATATTTTAATTATATGGTCGCACTTTGGGTGTAGCACAAGGCACTTTAGTTTATGAGTCTGTGAATAGCTCTGAAATTTTAGAAAGCTCAGGTGCACTTGCCCATTTATGACAGCGGGAAAAAGCCAAAGTGGCTGTTTTTCTAAGTATTTGATACACATTTTTCATGAGCCATATCCGCGGGAATGCGGAACAATGATGCGCTATTTGCACAAGGCACTATTCACTTTAATAAGGGAGTGACATTTGCATATAAGAAACGTTCTGGCATGAACAGTTACAGAAGTTATCAATAGGGCACTTGCCATAACTTACGATATGTTGGTGGTAACGCTCAATTGCTCTGGTTTGTTTCGAGTGTATCCACATTGCTTGATACTTGCAAAAATGTGCAATATTGTTGGAAAAAATGTGCAATATTGTTGTAGAGGTTTTAACAGCCAAATGTGCTGAAAGCAATGGTGATGTATTGGGAACATTGAATGCAAATGACACTTTTTGTTATTTGATGAGTATTTATTGCTGCACTGTCACTTTTAGTTTCTTGTTGAAACTTTATTGTTAACATTGCGCTGTCACTTTAAGCAATCACGAGTATAAAAGGAATAAAAAATGGCGGCGACCTTCGGTTTGAAAAAGACCGCTGAGGGGTTGAAACGTGTCACCTACCTTTGTGGCTTGAATAAAAACTCATTCGAGCAACCTCGAGCGTGCTGGAGTCTGTTTTGTACTTGGAAGCAGACGATGGAACGAATATATATATATATATATATATATATATACACACATATGTATATACTATATATATATATATAGTATGTACATATATACACACGCACAAACACACACATATATATATATATATATAGATAGATATATATATAGATATATACATATACTATTCTCACTCCTGTCTAAGCAACAGTAGGAAAAGTGTTGGACTTTGGCAGAGTTACATGTAATAGACTTTGGGAGGGTTACATTTACTATTCCCACTCCACTCCACTCCACTCTAAGCAACAGTAGGGAAAGTTTAGGACTTAGGAGGGGTTAGATTTACTATTCCCACTCCACTCTAAGCAATAGTAGGGAAAGTGTTGGACTTTGGGAGATATTAGATTTTCTATTCCCGCTCCACTTTAAGCGAAAGTAAGGAAAGTGTAGGACTTCAGAGGGATTAGATTTACAATTCCCACCCCACTTTAGCAACAGTAGGGAAAGTGTTGGACTTCTGAGGGGTTAGAATCAGTATGCTTAACCCACTCTAAGCAATAGTTGGGAAAGTGTTGGATTACATATAACATTCCAACTCATAATCAGTTCCTACAAACACTTAAATACCTAACATCAGAAAAAAAGCATAATATAAATTAATACAATTAATTAAACTATTAATATAATACTTAGTATAAAAATGTTAAAAATATGAAATATTCCAAAATACGAAATAAAATGTAAGGAAAAAGTAAGTTAATTATAATGAAATTTACTACCATACCTAAATAAAAAAACAAAAACATTAAAAAATAAATAGATACAATACGTAATTTCAAACATGACTCAAACAAAATTAAAATTAAAGAAATCACATACATTATTATTAAAAACACTTACCAATAACATATAAGTAAATATAAAAATTGACAATAAAGAAATCCTTTAAAAGTATAACAAATTATCAATTAATCAATTAAATATGTGTAAAACTAAATGAAAAATATTACAACTTGAATAACTAACCACCCTATTCCCTTACAAAATCAACAACTCACTATTAAAAAATATAAATTATTTTGAAAAATTAAAAAAAAAAAAATACAGTAACATTTTGAAGAAACAAAATGAAACAAAATGACGTTAAACATCCATTTAGAAATTAAACAGTTTACAGAATAATCAATAAATATTTTATGTTACATAAAAAAATTAAGTGACTTTTAAATAAAATAAATAGTAGTCTAATTAAATCCCCACAGTTGTCTCCTTCAAACCAAACAATCTGCTACTAAAATATAAGCTATTAACAAAAATATAAATATTTAAATATATATTAAAAGTTAGAAATTAAAATTAAATACACAAAACAACAAACAGACAATTAAACAATTTACATATTTAGCAACTAAGGGGTCGATTCCGATCTCGGCCGGAAGCGCACCTAACAGTATTCGTCCGGAAAAAAAACCAGCCGAGTGCGTGTTTCCCGACCGATTCGAACACTCGTCCGGACGAACAAGTACGATGCGTATAACAACCCAGATTCCGAGCGAGCCGTACTTACCCAATCCAGCTCCTGTTCCCCGCCCGAGCCTGATCCGTAAACGCCGAATCGAGTCGTACGGAAGCAAATACACAGCACCTTCCGGCCGGACTGAGTACGATGCGCACTCCGTACGCGCCAAACCCGTCGCTACGTCCGGGACGCTTGAGCATCCGGGCGAGCCGTACATAAGCTCTGTTTCGCGCCACAAGACGATCCACGGCTACAAGACGAACAAGCCTGCTACGAGTACGAGTCGAAGACACGAGAAACCCGAACGAGACGATCCAAGCATGAATCCCATTGCGCAGGTCCTATTTATACTCTACATCTATTACCGGGACCGGCACGGACGCGTACGGCGCAGACGGTAAGTCAAACACCAACAACACAAACAAACGACACGTACCCGAAATATGTCACACACACATAGGGATGCACAAATGACGTACACTAGCAACAGCAGAACCATAGGGTGGGATGGCCATCACCAATGCCATACACACCCATAGGGGGATGGATGCCTACCACCAACACCACCCTACCACCACCCCTACTCAGGGGGCTGGATGCCAACCACTACCACCACCCCTACTCAGGGGGGCTGGATGCCTGTCACTACCACCACCCCTACTCAGGGGGGGCTGGATGCCTGTCACTACTACCATCCCCACCCTTAGGGGGCTGGATGCCTGCCACTACCACCACCCCTACTCAGGGGGGGCTGGATGCCTGCCACCACCCCACTCAGGAGGGGCTGGATGCCTGTCACTACTACCATCCCCACCCTTAGGGTGATGGATGCCTACCACTACCAGTACCCCCTACTCATAGGGGGCTGGATGCCCATCACTAACAGTACCCCCTACTCATAGGGGGCTGGATGCCCATCACTACCAGTACCCCTACTCATAGGGGGCTGGATGCCCATCACTACTACCATCCCCACTCATAGGGGGCTGGATGCCTGTCACTACTACCATCCCCACCCTTAGGGGGCTGGATGCCCATCACTACCAGTACCCCTACTCATAGGGGGCTGGATGCCCATCACTACTACCATCCCCACTCATAGGGGGCTGGATGCCCATCACTACTACCATCCCCACTCATAGGGGGCTGGATGCCTGTCACTACTACCATCCCCACCCTTAGGGGGATGGATGCCTACCACTACCACCACCCCTACTCAGGGGGGGCTGGATGCCTGCCACTACCACCACCCCTACTCAGGGGGGGCTGGATGCCTGCCACTACCACCACCCCACTCAGGGGGGGCTGGATGCCTGCCACTACCACCACCCCTACTCAGGGGGCTGGATGCCTGTCACTACTACCATCCCCACCCTTAGGGGGCTGGATGCCTGCCACTACCACCACCCCTACTCAGGGGGGCTGGATGCCTGCCACTACCACCACCCCTACTCATGGGGGCCTGGATGCCTGTCACTACTACCATCCCCACCCTTAGGGGATGGATGCCTACCACTACCACCACCCCTACTCAGGGGGCCTGGATGCCTACCACTACCACCACCCCTACTCAGGGGGCCTGGATGCCTGTCACTACCACCACCCCTACTCAGGGGGGCTGGATGCCTGCCACTACCACCACGCCTACTCAGGGGGGGCTGGATGCCTGCCACTACCACCACCCCACTCAGGGGGGCCTGGATGTCTGTCACCACTACCATCCCCACCCTTAGGGGGCTGGATGCCTGCCACTACCACCACCCCTACTCAGGGGGGCTGGATGCCTGCCACTACCACCACCCCTAGTCTTGGGGGCCTGGATGCCTGTCACTACTACCATCCCCACCCTTAGGGGGATGGATGCCTACCACTACCACCACCCCTACACAGGGGGGGCTGGATGCCTGCCACTACCACCACCCCACTCAGAGGGGGCTGGATGCCTGTCACTACTACCATCCCCACCCTTAGGGGGATGGATGCCTACCACTACCACCACCCCTTCTCAGGGGGGCCTGGATGCCTACCACTACCACCACCCCTACTCAGGGGGGCCTGGATGCCTGTCACTACCACCACACCTACTCAGGGGGGGCTGGATGCCTGCCACTACCACCACCCCTACGCAGGGGGGCTGGATGCCTGCCACTACCACCACCCCACTCAGGGGGGCCTGGATGCCTGCCACTACCACCACCCCTACTCAGGGGGGGCTGGATGCCTGTCACTACTACCATCCCCACCCTTAGGGGGCTGGATGCCTACCACTACCACCACCCCTACTCAGGGGGGGCTGGATGCCTACCACTACCACCACCCCTACTCAGGGGGGCCTGGATGCCTGTCACTACCACCACCCCTACTCAGGGGGGGCTGGATGCCTGCCACTACCACCACCCCTACTGAGGGGGGGCTGGATGCCTGTCACTACTACCATCCCCACCCTTAGGGGGCTGGATGCCTGCCACTACCACCACCCCTACTCAAGGGGGGCTGGATGCCTGCCACTACCACCACCCCTACTCATGGGGGCCTGGATGCCTGTCACTACTACCATCCCTACCCTTAGGGGGATGGATGCCTACCACTACCACCACCCCTACTCAGGGGGGCCTGGATGCCTACCACTACCACCACCCCTACTCAGGGGGGCCTGGATGCCTGTCACTACCACCACCCCTACTCAGGGGGGGCTGGATGCCTGCCACTACCACCATCCCTACTCAGGGGGGGCTGGATGCCTGCCACTACCACCACCCCACTCAGGGGGGCCTGGATGCCTGTCACTACTACCATCCCCACCCTTAGGGGGCTGGATCCCTGCCACTACCACCACCCCTACTCAGGGGGGGCTGGATGCCTGCCACTACCACCACCCCTTCTCATGGGGGCCTGGATGCCTGTCACTACTACCATCCCCACCCTTAGGGGGCTGGATGCCTGCCACTACCACCACCCCTACTCAGGGGGCTGGATGCCTGCCACTACCACCACCCCTACTCATGGGGGCCTGGATGCCTGTCACTACTACCATCCCCACCCTTAGGGGGATGGATGCCTACCACTACCACCACCCCTACTCAGGGGGGCCTGGATGCCTGCCACTACCACCACCCCTACTCAGGGGGGGCTGGATGCCTGCCACTACCACCACCCCTACTCATGGGGGCCTGGATGCCTGTCACTACTACCATCCCCACCCTTAGGGGGCTGGATGCCTACCACTACCACCACCCCTACTCAGGGGGGGCTGGATGCCTGCCACTACCACCACCCCACTCAGGGGGGGCTGGATGCCTGTCACTACTACCATCCCCACCCTTAGGGGGATGGATGCCTACCACTACCACCACCCCTACTCAGGGGGGCCTGGATGCCTACCACTACTACCACCCCTACTCAGGGGGGCCTGGATGCCTGTCACTACCACCACCCCTACTCAGGGGGGGCTGGATGCCTGCCACTACCACCACCCCTACTCAGGGGGGGCTAGATGCCTGCCACCACCCCACTCAGGGGGGGCTGGATGCCTGCCACTACCACCACCCCTACTCAGGGGGGGCTGGATGCCTGTCACTACTACCATCCCCACCCTGAGTAGGGCTGGATGCCTACCACTACCACCACCCCTACTCAGGGGGCTGGATGCCTACCACTACCACCACCCCTACTCAGGGGGCCTGGATGCCTGTCACTACCACCATCCCTACTCAGGGGGGCTGGATGCCTGCCACTACCACCACCCCTACTCAGGGGGGCTGGATGCCTAT